>JBBWSJ010000051.1:0-316561 GCA_038088505.1 Diaporthe velutina | reverse complement strand
GTAAAGTATAATTATTTTATTAAGTTAATAAGTATTTTATATTTTTATATTTAATCTACTTATTAAACCTACTTTATTATAAAAGTAGTTTATTTTATTTTAATTATAAATATAATTAATAGGTTTAAAATAATAATAGTATATACTATATTAAATCCTCCTAGGTATAAGGATAAAAAACCTATTATTATTTTTTAAAACTATATTTATTAAATTATAACTATTTTATAGATTGGTTGTATATAGCTTAGTATTTTGCTAGCTTCTAGCTAATATTCTTAAAGATTTTAATAAGGTTCTTTATCTCTCCTAAGGGAAATATTTTAAGTTTTACCCTTTAACTTTATAATATTATAATTTTGTTAAAATAGCTTTTATAATTTTTAAAGATTTTTATAAATATATTAATCTTTATAGAGGTTAATTTATATTATAGTAGCTTAGGGCAAGCTTTAGTTTTAATATATTTATTAAGATATATTTTCTATAACTATATTAGCCTAGTTAATTTATATAGTAGAGTGTAATTATTATACTAGGTTATTTATAATAACTTAAGTTGCAAATATAATTAATAGGGTGATAATAGTGCGTGTTGTATTAAATTATGTTTTAGTCTTTATTATATAGGCTGAATAAGCGTTCTCAAATAATCTTAAAGTGAGGTTGTAGTAAATTATTATATAATTAAAGCTAATAAATCCTCCCTATTTAAGAATTATAGCTTTATATTATCTATTTTAGGCAATTTAAAGGCCTAAATTATATAGCGAAGGGTTTAATATAATATTTAATAGTGTTAAATTAGTTGAAGATAGCTTTAATTTTAATAGGGAAGCTAGCTTAGTATTAAGCTTAATAGATTAAGCACTGCTAGATATTAAAACTTTTAGTGCAAAATAGTAGTAATTAATATACTAGTTTATAGAAATAAATTAAATAGTTATTACTAAAAGCCTTATATAATAAAAATTATACTATTTATAATTATATTGTTTCTTACTTTATAGGCTATTATTATTATTCTAACTTAGTAGAGGAACTTAAAGAATATAAATAGTTTATATACTATATTAAATTGTCTTTTAATCTTTCTTATATAGGCTAAATAATTGTTTTTAAATAGTTTTATAATTTAAAAGCGAGGTTATTAAAGTAAATAAATCCTTTTAAGAATTATAGCTTTATATTATTTATTTTAAGTAATTTACTTAAGTTATATAATAAAAGGTTTAATATAGTATTTAATAGTATTAAATTAATTAGAGATAGCTTTAACTTTAATAAATTAGGTACTGCTAAATATTAAGATATTTAATATAAAATAATAGTAAATAGTATATATTAGTTTATAAAAATAAATTAAATAGTTATTATTTAAAATCTTATATAATAAAAACTATATTATTTTTACTTATATTATCTCTTATTTTATAAGCTATTATTATTATTTTAATTTAATAAAAGAACTTAAAGAATATAAAAATAGTTTATAGTAATATATATATTAAATCTACCTAATTAGCTGAATTAAAATTTTACTTAGCCCTGTGAAATTTTAAAAATTAAAAGGTGTGAGTTCATATTGCTGGTTATGGGTGCAGTTAGGCTGATAGCCTTTGAAATGGCCATGGGGGTGCAGGCCTGCTGTTGGTACTTGACATGGGTTGATGCATGTTAGCTAATAGTGTACTAGACTACATCCCAACAACAACCTACCAACAGCAAGGTTGCCCAGCGGTGACCACTCGCTAAAGTCATTTCGTCTCAGTGAACAATAAATTGAGTTCATGCAGTGAAGCACACAATAATCATTTACAGTCATGAATCCACCATCAGAGAATTCAGGAGGGGCCCCTGTCACCACAGGGGCTCCTGACAAATTGTCGTCACCACTCCAGAATGCCCAAGAATCGCAAGCTCTGCCGCCGCCACCACCGCCACCACCGCCACGCGAGGTCGATAGGGACCCAACGCCGCTCCCCAAGTGGCTGCAACTGCGCATCAAGGCCAGCGCGCTTTTTTTGAACAGGTCCCGACGACACAGCCCTGGCAACGTGGCTGTGCTACCCTTCAACAAGATCGCCAAGCTCGATGTTCCTGTCAGTGAGATCGCGGCTATGAAGTTTGTTCGTGCCAACATCGATACCTCCCTGAAAGTAAGCTGCTCAATCTAATTATAACTACACTGCATCCTCATAACTGATCCGGGCTTGCATAGTCCTTGAAGTTCACCACGATATCAAGTTTGAAGGGTTTGCCAATATCTTTATGACGAAGCTTACACATGGCGATATTGCGCCATGGAACATCCGAGTTAAGCATGGTAGGATTACTGGTCTTATTGACTGGGAATTTGCCGGTTGGTATCCGGAGTACTGGGAGTATGTTTATCCCGGTGTGAGGCCATTCCTAAAGAGTTGGTATAATGCCATCGAGGAGGAAGATGGCATAGATAAATATAAGGCTGAAAGGAAAGTGGAGGAAGCGATCTGGTCGCGTATTGGACCGTTTGCATTTGAGTAATGGGACGGCGTAGCAAATTACCATCACCACACATATTGCCTGAACTGCGCCGAAAGACACTAGGCAATACCTTGCTCATAAGCAAACTGTAGACATCACAATACCTGAAAGCGGTCCTATGTCATTGGCACTGGGTCAATTGTGCACAGCCGCAGTTGGCCAAAAAGGAAACCCTCATTACTGGCGCCCAGTCTGTTTCACTGAAGCGATGAAGAAGGTTGTCCTCGGTCACTTATAAGTGCAAGAGTGCAGTGCGTCAAAGACAGATATACCTCAGTTCTATCGCAACGTAAAAACAAGCCTCACATCCTCCGCCACAGACAATGTCATCTATGGAATCAACCACCCTTTTCTCCTTTGTCCTCTTTAACTCCCCTGGGACCATTCATTTGTGACCTCAAAACATTCTTGAATCAGCTCGTTCGGGCGGAGGCCTACAGAGCCTTGACGGTGACATCGGTTGCATCCTTATCAACCTCAAGCTCCCTCTTGACATCTCCGAAATTCATCCTGGCCACCTTGGCATCGTCGCCATCGAAAACCTTGGCCACCTCCTCCAACGTCAGACCCTTTGTCTCAGGGTAGAAGAAGTACACGAAGATGAGGTAGCAGAAGTCCAGTATCTGAACGAGGATTTAGACATGGACTCAGTGGGGCAGTAAATAGTTGGTGTTTCCCGAACTCACAGTATAAAACATTGCAAGCGTCCAGGCGTGCCGGGCAGCAGTGAAGCTATCCCAGGCGATCGGGTTGGTGTAACTGGTAAGAGTACGGATCAACACCAAGGTTTTCGAGAGGACCGTGCCGGGGCGGCCTACCTTCCTAGAACGATGAGCCCCTTCACAAAGATGGTCTGAATCACACCGGCCTTTGCTCGCAGGTTGTACGGCATGATCTCCAGCGCATAGGCTGCCATGATGCCTGTCCAGGCGATTTGATAGGCGACTGTGAAGAGCCAGATAAAAGCGATCTGAGGATAGCCAAATCTTGCCAGATCCTGAGTCCGCTCGTATTGTGAACTAATGATGGTCCAGCCCATATATGCAAGCACGATGCCTGTGGTCGATGCCAGGAAGAGTGGACGGCGGCCGAAACGATCAATGAAAAGGGAAAAGGTGACTGAGACGACCAACGACAGTATGGTCTGGCCTCCGCTAAGCTGTAGGGCCAATCCATCAGCTTTCATACTCCTGCTAGGGACGGGAAGGATGGGGGTCAGTGGCGGCTGTGCCATCTTACGAGGATTTTGTTCGTCTGCTCGTGAATTCCAGCACCCTCATATATCTTGTTGGCGTAGTTTGAGAAAAGATTGCTGCCGCTGTACTGCGACACCATCGCCAGCGAGACCAGCAGAAGAACGCGATACCTGTTGCCTGCAGTCCTCGCAAAGTCTAGGAAGCTGCTCGACTTCTTGGTTCGGAATTCCAGTGCCAGCGTCTGCTTCATCTCTCGGAATTCGAATGCGACTGTCTCGTTGGCCCTGTCCCCGTTCCCGTGGTACCAGGCCAGCATCTCCTCGGCCTCTTCGTATCTCTCTTTGGCGACCAGCCAGCGCGGGGATTCGGGTATCCAGTGTATAGATCCGAGCACAAGCACCGCTGGAAAGGCCTGTAGAAGGGTGAGCGAGCGCCATGACCAGTCTCCCGAGATGCGGATAGTGGCCAGCGCCAGCCAGGCGCACGAAGTGGACCCAACACCGTACATGCAGTTCACAATGGCCGAGGCCTTGGCCCGGTGCTGAGGGTGAGCAACCTCAGCAATGAGCAGGCCGGCCATACCGCCGTTGAAGGAGCTTCCGAAACCAAGGATGAATCGGCCGGCCATATACACTGCGGGCATAGTCTCACATTAGCCCTTGTCGCTTTCAGCCCTGCCTCCCTCGGAGAAGAAGTTCCATACTCGCGTAGCCATTAGAGAAGGCGCCAATGAAGGCGCCAATCGCCTCGACGACACAGCCAATTATGATGGGCGTCTTTCGACCATAGGTGTCCGCGAAGAAGGGCCTATGCGTGTTTCGATCATAGTCAGTGAGCAGCCAAATACCCGCAATGCTGCGAACACCATCTTCCATGGGGTCTACTCACACCATCCAGAAGCTGCACAGGGATCCAATGTCGAGGATAGCTACTATAATTCCCAGTCTACCACCAGTCGGTCGATCGAAATGGACTTGCCATTGATCCATGACCTGAGAAGTGTTCATGAGCTTCCTACGGAATCATCATGTCAGCTTCCCTATCCAACAAACACTCAAGCACCGTTTGGTCATCACACGGCAGTAATCATCTTGCATCGCACCATTTGACATTTGGGACTCAAATTGAAGAGACTTACGCGTCAAAACCCGTCGACGCTGACATCCACATGAGAATACCGCACCAGAAGTAGAGCCTGCGCAGCCCCCACTCCTTCCACCATATGACCGGTTCGAATTCAGGAGCTTCAGCCAGGGCAGCTTCTGCCTGGGCATGTTTGGCTCCACGGCCGAGAGCAATTCGGACCATTTTCAGATGCGATTGATAAATGAACTGCAGCAGTGGGAAAGAAAAGGAATTGCAGACGAAGTGTTGCTACAATCTCTGTGTGATATCAATTTCTCTCCTGGATGGGACTTGTTCTTTCCTCTTACACAATATGGGAGAATGTTCAGGCGGCAACTTATAGTCAAAACCCAACTTAGAACCACGTTGGCGTATTGAGAGAAGTCCATGGTTGGATACCAATGAGGGGATGACCACGCGGGTATCGCCGCCGGGTCTGCTGATCTCCTTGAACTCTTTCTCACATGCGACGAACCTTAATCTTACCCGCGGGTACGTTACCGTAGCAGAGAATATGCGCTCCTAGGAATCAATGCTCCATCCTGGAACAGATCAAGACACGCTGAATAATCATCCATGAAAGGCAAAGAAGGGGAGAGGGCTGGAGACTATGCTTTCCAGATGCCACCGCTTTCCTCTTTTATTACCAGCACCTATTCACCTCGTTTCGCGTCGCGAATGCGAAAACTTTATGTTCACTTCGACTCCTTCCCTCTCTCTGCCACCCTTTTGTGTGTGACAGGTGTTAGTGAAAGCCTGATAATAGACTTGGCGCATGGAAAATTCAGCGCATTACGACGATCACGCTCGCCGCCGAACCTAGCAACAGCTACTGCAACAAACCTTCCTCACAACACCGACGTGTCTTCCGAGCTCCGTTGATGGAATACATGAGGCCGGCAGTTGAGCGCGTGCCACCGCAAATAGCCTCGAATCCAATACGCTAATCTGCTTGCGTGCCAATATCAAATAAGTTCTCATGCAGATTCTGCCTTGTTTACAGAGTTCCACCGTATCAATCTAGAAGCGAGGCATACCCAGAGCCTCTCGCCTTCCTGTACTTGCAGGATCCATATACGGTACTTCTCCAATCCCGGACGCCCGAACACCCAGTCTGATTCCATCGGTAAGGTGTGTGTCAGGCTGAGAAACATGTTTAGTGTCCCGAGGCCATCTCCCTTTTTTTGAGAGCATCGTGCTGAGGCAAAGTACTCACCGTGGCCGCATGTAGCGTGCAAACATTGCTCCATATCGCACAAGCCCCCTCGGTCCAGTGCATCCTAGCGACGCAGTCGTGATTCCGCGTGATGATCCGCATCACGTAGTCCCTGATCATCTGGTCCTCGTACGCCCACACCCCATCAATCTTCGACACATGCAATCCCACGCCCGCAAACACACTCTTCCAGCCAGTGACCGGATGGGTGCGGACCACTGGGTGGTGCGGCACGAATTCAAAGTCAACGTTGAGGGGTGAACCACGCGGCGACATGACCTCGTACCCGCCGGCCTCACACGCCGACTTGAAGACGGGCTGCGCACACTCCGCCGTCAAAGTCTCGAGGAAGCGTTGAAAGGGTGGCGAGAGACGGTCGTACAGCTCATACCCCGACACCCAGAGTGTGTCCCCCCCGGCGGGCGGCGTGGTCTGCATCCGCAGGAACGAAAAGTCGGAGGGGCAGGTCTCGAACAGACTGTCGCTGTGCCACTCGCGTCCGAGGTCTCGAGGTTCATCAGGGGAGGTGCCAGGACGCTTTTTCATGGTTGCGTACAGTTTTTTTTGGGCCTCCGAGTTGATCACATAGCTTTGAAGACGAGTCATCCGCTGCTCGTATAGTCACGTCTTTCTCTTTGCCCAGGGGACTCACATGTTCTTGTCAGTGGTGCCATCAGCCATCGGCACGTTGTTCGGGTCGTTATACAAAGGGTGAACATGGAGGCCATTTTCGTCCGGTCTTCCAGTTAGTTTACCAAGTAAATCGGTGATATGTTTCTGCTCGTCAATGGACAGATCATCTTGGGGAGCTCGGAAGAAGACCACGCCCCGCTCGCATATGGTGATGGCCAGGTCGCGAAGCTGCTCCTCAGCGTTCTCTGCCTTGAGGATGTCTTTGATCTTGGCGGTGGGGTACTCGCGACCGATGACTGGGGTCACGTCGACATATTCAAGATGGTCGATCGAGGACCCCTTGGTCAAGGGCGCACGCCTCAAATTCTCTGTTCGCACAGATCCCATTGCGTCTTGTATTCGGAGAAGTCCTGGGAAAAAAATATGCCTAGAAAGCCACGCTTGGCAGTTTCTCTAAGAGGGGTGGAATCACTATAAGCCAATCCGTACTTTGGTGCCGCCAAGTTGGGGAATGGAGACCTCGCGGCAAGCGGCCAAAAGAAGATGTAATTGCGGCCGAGATAGCCTTGTTAATATAGTAGACATGCACCGAAGTATACTGGGTGATCTGCGGCGAAGGGGAGGGAGCTGTATCGAGACTAGTCGCCCATCAGTCACTTGATCAAAGCCACCTGGATCGCTGTAGTCCGGGCCATCTTTTGGCCCTCGTATAGAAAATCCAGGACCCTCACGCAGTCAGCAATGCCTTCGGCCTATCGAGTGCGGGGAATCTTATCCACGCAGGGAATGCAGTCGATCAATGTGACCCATCTACCGGCAGTCAGCAATTGAAGCTCAGTGGAGAAGAAAACACGGAGAAACCTCGAGTCCCCGTGCCGGGTTCATCATGCTCTCCCGGAAGGCAAGATAATCTTGCGGTTTCAGTTACCCTAGTAGAGGGCAGACTCCAGTGATCGTGGCCATTCGAGTTGATTCCGCGGGGAAACAAACACATGCTCTTTGTTCAACATTCATCTGCAATTATTCAACCCGTCTGAGCCCTAGCAACCGGAGATCCACCATGGTTGCGGGCGCAGTCATCTCGAGCAATCCGCTCAAACTCGATTACCGAAGCCACAGCAGGTGCCTCGCCATTTGCGCCGTCATCACCGTCTCGAGCTTCCAATATGGACTGGATTACGCACTTGTCGGCGGCTTCATGGCCATGCCGGGCTTCCTCCGGGTGTTTGGGTATTTCGATGAATCGGCCCAGAAGTGGGCCATCGACACCACAGTCCAGCAGCTTATATCGTCGCTCATGACTGTCGGCACCTTTGTAGGCTCGCTCGCTATCGGGCCGTTCAGCTCTCGCTTTGGGCGAAGGAATGGCCTTTGGACCGCCTCGGCCTTGAATGCAATTTCGACGGCGATCATGATGGGTACTACGACTGTGGGGCCGCTTTACTTTGCGCGGTTCTTACTTGGTAAGTGTTCATTTCCCATTCATGGACAAATTGCTTCTTCTGACGATTGTGGAAAAAAGGCATATCCGTCGGCTGGTTTCTCACCTTTGGCCAAGTCTACATCAACGAAGCAGCACCAGCACATCTGCGTGGCATCGTGTTCGCTGTCTACCAGACGCAGCTTAGCTTCGGATCCGTCATAGGTGCTGCAGTGGACTATGGGACACACAATATGGTGGACAAGAACTCCTACCGTATCCCCCTGGCGCTCTTCTTTATTGCACCGACGGTCCAATCGATCTCGCTCATTTTCTTCCCCGAAAGCCCTCGATGGCTCATGGCGCACGGTAGGGAAGAGAGTGCTGAGTTGGCCTTGAGAAAGTTGCGCGGCCGTACGATTGAGGAGACAGCCTTTCAAGCAGAGCTGAACGAGATACGCATCTCTACGAGGCAGCAGGTGGAACATAGCAACCGGAACAAGAAGCAGCTATGGCTCGAGATCTGGAACAAAAGCAACCGGAGAAGGACGCTGCTCTCTATTGCGGTCGTGTGCTTCCATTGCGCTGCAGGTGAGCAACCATCTGAAGTTTCACTTCTCTTCACGTGCTTGAATGCATATGCTTCCCGGCGTACTGGCTTACTATTGGGCAGGATCTTCATACCTGACAATATACACGACGTATTTCCTCACAACGGCTGGCATCCCGGCGGACCGCTCCTTCGAGTTCTCAACCATGATAACCTGTATGGGCTTGCTTGGGATCCTCTCCAGCTTCTTTTGGGCAGACAAGGTGGATCGGCGAGCTATCTTCATGGTCGGAGTTGCTGTTTGTGGGCTCACACAGTTGGGTTTTGCCGTGGCTTGGACTGTGGCTCCCGGCACCGAGACCGCCGGTAAAGTGGTGATTGGTCTAATCGCAGTCTTCACCTTCTTTTATACTGCCTTCGGTAAGTCGATTAGGTGTTTTTGGGACTTGAGTGGTCAGTTTCTGACACATTGCCTAGGCCCGTACGCGTGGATGGTGGGCGCGGAGTATCCTAACAACCACCTTCGCGCTCATACCTTTGGGCTCGCCACGGCCCTGAACTTCCTGGGCAATTGGATTGGAATCTTCACTGCTCCCTACTTCATCAATCCTGCCAGCCTAGGATGGAGTGCGAAATATGGGTGCGTATACTCCCGTGCTCAACACTGCTACCCCAAAAGCCTCTCACACAGTGGCTATGTTCTACGTTCCTACACTGATTGAAATACCCGACTACAGTTATATCTGGTTCGCATCAAACACAATTGTGTTTCTGTTCATATACTTCTTCCTACCGGAAACACGGGGCCGCACCCTGGAAGAGATCCATGAGATGTTCGAGGATGGAGTCCCGTCTAGGAAGTTTAAGGGTCACATATGTGCAGAAACGCAGGCGATGGCGACCGAGGTGATTGAGAAAGAGCACCACGCGCATATTGAAGAGACCAAGACGCCATAGCATTCTACGGTATGAAGTCGACACACCTTTTGAAACAAGAGCTGTGCGGCGTATGTCCTGAGGAAAATAGAGCAGTGGTGACAGGGTAGGATCAGGTCCTGAGAGGGGCGACCTGATAGCTCTGCACATGGGACATGTCGTCGAAGAAGGCTTCAGCCACTCGTGAGCTGGATGAGGTATTTACTTCAAAGCAAGACAGACGACAAGGTCAGCAAATACCTAGGTACAGATGTGGTCTAGCAGCAAAAAAGAATCGGTAAATCCATGGGAAACCAATGCTGTCTTTTTGGTAACTCAGAGGAACCTCAGCAGTTTTACCTCGAAGCCGTGGTTCCGGTTTGTCTCGACATAGCTTCATCTGTGACAATCTCCTGAGCATGTGTCACGTTTCCCCTCTTTAGCTGCATCGTGTCGTCATGTTTAGGGAAAACCGAAAGTAAACGATATCTTATCAGTTCCGTTCGCGGAGGACGATCGAGCCGTCATTCTATTATAAAAGGTTAAACAGCTCCCCCTCATTTCCAACTTTGCCCTAGAGGAACCGATCTTTTCTCGACCATCCATCGTCATCTTCTACCCGACACTGTGATCCCCGCCCCCGCGCACGACAGCTCTCCATTACTTAGAAACAACAAAGTACCTCACCCAGCTGTACATGGCGTGATGACTCATAGTTGACTGACATTGGCGAAAGGCACACGTACTGTTCGGTACTACCGTCCCTCAGCCAAAAGCCATGAGGTCTTTCATTGGTCATGTCATCCAAGATGATCAGTATCCAGGTAAAGTTAACACGCATGAGCCGGTGCCAATCCCCCCATGCCAGGCTTGAGATTCCTGCTGCTGCAGTCCTCAAGTAACCTTGGCGCGTGGGCGGAGCGGCTGAGATTATACGGCCTTGGAACTTGATCTTGGATAATACCAGCGAAAGGATCATGCGTTATCCCCCCTTTCCTTCCGAGGACAGGCCGTTCTGACAAACGGCCCGTAGACATACAATGGCTCCCTCTGCCATCGTGACCACTCCCGAGTCTGGCATTGACAGCCTGGCTGTCAAGGGTATCAACAAGCCCATTGCCAAGGTCGACACAGACTCCAAGGCCATCGACGCCATGATGGGCCAGTGGGACTCGTTTGCCTTCTCGCCGATCCGCGAGAGTCAGGTCTCCCGTGCCATGACCAGCCGGTACTTCTCGGACCTGGACACGTATGCCGAGTCTGACATTGTCATCGTCGGCGCGGGATCCTGTGGCTTGTCGGCCGCCTACACGCTCGGAAAGATGCGCCCTGACCTCAAGATCGCAATCATCGAAGCCGGTGTTGCACCCGGCGGAGGTGCCTGGCTGGGCGGCCAGGTGAGTCATCACCACTTCAGGATCGCGAGCATTCATACTCTCATTTTCTAGGGTGATGGGCGACTGCCTCGACCTCTTCCTCACCTCATTGAGGAGTATTTTGCTGATCAAAGCCATGGAATAGCTCTTCTCGGCAATGGTCATGCGTAAGCCGGCCGTGAGTACACCCTCAAAACTTTTGCGTCCAACCCGTGACCACCCTCGAGATATACGAATATCTCGTCCGATCATGGGCCCTGCCCTGTCCCTGGGCGACAGCACAGGAGACTAGTCCATGTGTGCCATTTGTGTCGCGTCATGTCTTTCCTCTGACTTCGTGCGTGCACTCTGAAGTCTGACTGACTGGATAACAGGACGCCTTCCTGACCGAGATCGGCGTCCCCTTCGAAGATGAAGGCAATTTTGTTGTCGTCAAGCATGCAGCCTTGTTCACCTCCACCGTTCTGTCCAAGGTGCTGCAGTTTCCCAACATCAAGCTGTTCAATGCCACTACCGTCGAGGATCTTATTACTCGCCGTGACGTTGCCGGGTCTAGTGACGTGCGCATCGCAGGTGTGGTCACCAACTGGACCCTGGTGTCGATGCACCACGACGACCAGTCCTGCATGGACCCCAACACCATCAACGCGCCGCTCATCATCAGCACCACTGGACACGACGGCCCGTTTGGTGCCTTCTCTGTCAAGCGACTTGTCAGCATGAAACAGATAGAGCAACTTGGCGGCATGCGTGGCCTTGACATGCAGACGGCTGAGGACGCTATTGTCAAAGGTACCAGGGAGATCGTACCAGGACTCATCGTGGGAGGAATGGAGCTCTCTGAGGTTGATGGTGCTAACCGCATGGGTAAGTCACCTCCAGATCGAGATCTGGGCCCGACAACGAAGCTGACCTCGATAAGGACCGACATTTGGCGCCATGGCCCTTAGCGGTGTCAAGGCGGCCGAAGAAGCGCTCAAGGTTTTCGAACTTAGGAAGGCTGAGAGCGCCAAGTAAGCCTCGGACAGAGGTCCAGCCACCTGAGAAGTACACGTACACCTGCCTGTCATTCTTTCTCACTCGGCATGCGTCGGCTAAGACGGCGGTAAACATGTGTGGGAGTCCGACATGTATAACATGCTCGACGAGGCTTTGCAAATGCTCATTTTGGTCAAGTGGTAGATTGTTGAGGCTCCATAGTTTGAAACAATACACTCGTTGAATCATGCGCCTGACTGTCTTTTCGTGCATACAATGGGCTTTCATCTGCCTTCATGTCCATTCCAGCACTTGGCTCGGACCTGACGACTTGAGACACAGGTACAAATCTGTCACAGGTAGTGCTATACTAAGAGTATGTTGCAATTATTCCTCTGATATCATACCGCCGACAAAGATCTGAATAGACCAAAACTACTTCATACGCTCGATTGTCTCGATGAGATCCCCGCCTATCCTGGCCACTTCAGCAAGAATTGCTTCCTGATTAACGTCAACATGCTCGTCACCTGTGCGAGCTCCCCCTTTTTCTTCGCTGGCCGCAGGTTTGTACGAGCAAGGCAGGTTGACCCTGAATGTGCGCCGTTGTATCTGAGGGTTCCAGATGGCAGCCACGACCGTGTCTTCCGGTGCTCCGTGGAAAAAGAGAAGGGGCCCAGAGAAAAGGCCATCTAACTGCATTAGAAGCGTCCGGGCGGGATGCGACGGTGCAGGCTGTATTGTCCTCCCGGTCCGGCTGTCCAAGTTTTTAAACTGAGACTGTTTCACAGCATCGTCGGGGTCAGCGGCTCTTTTGAGGGTCTTGGCATTCAAATGGATCAGCACATCATAGTCCTTCAGAGAGGGCTGGAAGAGTGTTCTCTGGTCCAGTTCGATGCCTTTTTCTTTGACAAGCTTGCAGGCTGCCCTGGCCAACGTGGTCATACGGGTGGCAACGACTCTTGACGGCATGGGACGCCCGTCGTGGATGGTGTAGGCGGTGCCAGAGGTCTCGTTGGACGTGGCTACAAGCAACGTCGTGTGACTCATGCCTGGATCGATTTTGCGCCAGGCCTCAAGCCTAGTAGCAACAGCGGATCGCTCAGAACCTGTCAGCTCCCCACTTGAGTCCAGAACCAGCGGTTCTATCCGCCAGTCCCACCTGGACAAGAATTGCAGCGTCCGCAGAAACCCCGTCATCGCGCTCGATGGCGCTTGCCACGGATAGGGCTCCAGGAAGACGCGCAAGGCAAACAACTCCACCAATTCCTCCAGGAAGTGGCACGAGAGTTTGTGGGAGTTGAACCAGTGTTTGACGAGCCTGATCGTCGGGGACAAAGTAGGGAACCGAGTGCACAGTATCGACATTGTCTGCGTGTGGCGGGGGAGATGTGTATAAAGGCGCGTGAACGAGGCATGCAGCTGGGCGCCCTGGGTACGCACACGCTGGTCAAGTGTTTTATCCACGATTCGTCTTTCCAGGAGGCTCTCCTCGAGATCACTGTGTATCCTCAGACGAAACGAGGCGGCGCCCTCGTATGTTACGTCCAAGAAGGCCAGATTCTCTATTTCTGTTTCTGCCTCCTCCAGTCCGACGCGGCATGCCACCCCGGGCTTGGACTCGGCCAGTAGCTCACTAATTTTGAGGAGAAAGGCAATCTTTGTGCGCTGTATAGCGGCTAGATTATCAGGCCACTTGCCTGAGGCCTCGAAGTAGACCACAGTGTCCATTGGCAGCGCTGCGGCCTTGGAGGTGCCGGAAATTGGCGGCCGCACCGACGCAGACCGCAACTCAGGCGCCGTCGCGGAAACCTGTCTGACCTGGAGGGGCAGGTGGCTCAGTTTGCGCAGATCAGCCTCGAAAACGGCGAAGGCTTCCCTAGCGGCCTGGAATGCGGGCGTGTCTGATGATTTGATGGGAATGATTGCTGAAAAGCCGGCCCCATAGAACTCAAGACTACCATCCCCTATGTTCAGGTGCAATTTGAGAGCATACCGGGTGATCTCCTCCCACAGGCCCAGTGGCGAAGTCTGCGTCCAAATCAAGCTCTCCAGAATACTGCCGTCCTTGAAGCGTCTCAGTTCAGCCTTTTGACCCCAGAATTTACGGAATTCCTTGGCCGCTTGTTTGTCCTCGACTGATGGACCTTGGTCGACTTGGCGCGCCATGTTGGCTGTATTGAACAGCACTCCCACCAGCAAGGTTGAAGGACCTGAAGGAGGTGAGGAAGTGAGCTCCCAGGCAGCTTCATCTGAATTGTCGGCACTCTTCACATGTATAAGCTGCACTCTGTCGCCCAACGCTCTCGTCAAAATTGTCACTGCCTGTCCCCCCATTTGGGCAGCGGCACTTCCATAGTCGCCACTGTCGCGTGCATCTGTGCCTGTTGGTTGCGTAATCTGGACGAGGGCGTCATAGCTGTGGAGGGGCAGATCGGCCTTGACGATAAAGGTTGGGTTGAACTGGTCAGCATCTGGATCAGCCAGCGACGTTTGCGTCCACTTTGAATATTGCTGCAGTGTGAATGCAGAACTGGCACTCATCTTATAAGCCAGATTGAGCTGCCGAGTGGCGTCAAGGATGACCGGCCCAGGGTCATTCAATGCGTCCAGGCCATCGCTGGAGGAGCCGAGGACAGGAGGCTTGCGACAAAGGTCGACAGCGGCGAGATACTGCACCACGGCCTTGAAAATCTGGGTGGAGCTGAAAGAGGCAGACAGTGGCGCAACACCCTTCCGACCTCCACTTTTCAAGAGAAGGGCAGTCAGGATGGCCCATTCGAAGTGACCGAACCCGCCCCTGGAAAGTGCGCCGCCAAAGCCGCGTTGAAGTAGCCAGACACGGCCCAGGATGCAGGCATCCTTGAATGCCGGGCATGCCTTCTCTGCCTGGCGGAGGATCTTGAGATAGGAAAGGTAGCAGCCCTCGGCCTTCAATGTGGAGTTGTAGTAAGGCGTTGGAGACCTGAGGCTCTCGCCGGCGGCTGGGACAGACCGAATGCAACAGGCTGTTGGCAACAGCTTCCGGGTGGGACACCAATCCTGTGGGGCACACGGGATGACTCGTATGCTATACCTGCTGGGCGAGTCCTGAGGAGACAGTTTGAGGATAGGAAGCAGGCGGTTTCCGTTGCAGTATTCGTAGGCAAAAACCACCGAGGAGCCAAGCTCGCTCCGGGCGGAGGCGGTCAGGACGGCCAGGTAATAGGCCCTCTTGTAGAAGTATCTGAGGTCGAGGTAGTCCTTGTCCTGGAAAATGTCTCTGGGCATCTCGACAATCATGTCAATGGTATGACTGCTCTGAGACTTGACCATTGTCTTGGAGACGTAGCTCCCGACAACATTGAACTGGGCCGGAGCTGCAAATGAGACCTTGTAGTGCGAGTCGTGGGGCGGCCTGGGGTCGGGAAAGGGCACGAGCAGACCGTGTTTCTTTTCGAGGCTCTTGGAGGCCTTGTGTATCTGCAGAGAGAGGAAAGTGGTCAGTGGCAGACCATGAGGCCGGACAGGCGGGCGCGCTCACAGGAGTAGGGTCATGGGGCTGAGTGGCTTCTAGAGTGGACTTGATGCGGTGCAAGAGGTCGTCGGCACCAGCAAAGGTCTTATTGTAGTCCAGTCGAACTTCGCGCAGGAGTTCTTGTGTCTGCAGAGCGAAGGTGCTCGGTCGGGGAGTGCCAGCCTGGGCGGCGGCATCCAGAGCGGCGCTGCCATCTGCGAGAAGACCGCGGGACTCGTGGTGGTCTACTTTTCTTCGTTTCGCAGGATTTGTGTCCATATTGATTTATGGAGGATCGGGCGGTCTGGTCAAGTTCACTCGCACACACAGACTCGAAGCCTCGAGGTAGGAACTGCGTTGAGAGGTTCGCGTTCGGCGTGGCGAGGCAGGACAGGGCAAAGCAAGACGAGTAAAGTTGCGAATAGTACTGCGTGGGCGCGGCGTGGAAATTTATTTCTTATCGATTAGATGACAATCCAGATTGGCGCTGGCGCAACGGTGGATAAACCCCTCCAGGTACCTGGGCAGGCTAGCAGTCAAACAGGCCCCGCACAAGGTCCTGGCGGGTACCTACCTAAGTAGGAGGTAGTTAAACCACAGGGCCGTTCAAGCCCAACGTCATTGAATTGGAAGACTGCAGGTGTATGCCAGTGTGTGCGGGCCTACTGCAGCAGTGTGTTCTTGTTACGTGTGGCCCGCTTGTGGCTGGCCATAACAAGCAGCAACTGCAAACATTGAAGCTGTGCAATAGCAACAAAACTCCAAGCACTTGCTAACACTGTCGTCTCGACTTCTGACCCCCGGGCCAGGTGACGCAGGTGTGTTGGACCTGGAGATAATGATACCGAGTCCGACGACTCTGCCTCTGTCATTTCGCCGTCACTCACTACCACTGTTACTGCGAGACGTCAACCCATCGACCTCGCCACATCTCCGGTCATGTCGTCTTCAAAGGCGGCTCTGAAGGCTATCGCTGATGCTGTCAAGCAGCACAAGTACGACGATGCTCTCCAACAGGCTCGGGATTTCACACAGAGGGAGCCTAAAAACTACCAAGCGTAAGGTCGCACATCACACACGTCACGCCGCCCTGCCTGGCTGCTCACGCTGATGCTGATGCCCACTTTTTTACACCTCATTCACTGACAACACTGTAGTCTCGTTCTGTTGGCCCTCGCTTTGGACAAGACCAACAGACTGGATGAGGCAGAGACCACGTACGACGCGGCCACGAGGCTGAAGCCCAACGACGCTCAGGCCTGGCAGGGCCTCGTCAAGCTCTATGAAAGGCAAGGCTCAAAGAAGCTGTCCCCCTTCCAGACGGCCACCGTCCGCCTGGCTGAGATTTTCCGGGACTCTGAGCAAACCTACAAGGCCCAGAAGACTGTTGACGATTTCATCGACTTTGCTCGTGCTCAAGGAACGATTCAGCAGCAAGTCGACGCCCTAGGCCTCACCCTCCCCGACAGCCCTATCCACTCAATTGTCGAGGGCCGCACCCACCCTGCTGAGACGTACGAGACCATCGCCAGGCTCCTTGAGGCAGACGAGAAGAAGCAGATTAATACTCTGATCGGCGAGCGGAGGACCAGGCTGGGCGCAAAAGTCAGCGAAGTAACCATCGAGGTCAAGCGGGAGGTTCTTGGCCGCAGTCGCCTGGGCCACATCTATCGCGAACTCATCAATTGGTCTAACGATGATGAAGTGCGTCGCCAATTTGAGGAGAAGCTGCTGCAACACTGCCATGACCGCCTGCTCGCGTTTCCCCACGGCCAAGAGAAGGCCCAGGAGCTGCGGGTCGTCCTCAAGCTGGCCAACGACATGGTCATCATCAAGCACCCACACAGGCTCGCCTGGGAGATAACTATCGACTGGAAGGATGCCAAGGAGACGGGGGCTTGGGATGTCACCGTTCTTCGGGACTACTGCACCTTTTTCCCGGATAGCGACCTGTGTAGAGTCATCACGGGCTACCTAAGTAGCGATATCTCGCCATTTCCCAAGCTTGAGCCGCAGTCTGAGACCCCTGACGACGGTGGGCATCCCGGCGATGAGAGCGAGGATGACGACGATGGTGGCGCGCCCACAACCATCATCCCGCTGACTGACGAGGACCGTTTGCTCATGATGTCGGAAGCGATTTTGACAACCAGGTCTCTCTTCGCCCACCGTTTGGTGGCCGAATATTATGAATCACTGCAGGAACACGAGACCAACGTTGAGTTGACACGCAAAGCTCTGCGTCTGCTAAAAGACGAACGAGAAAAGACGGGCATGACATTTCAGGACACCAGTGACATGTTCAACTTGCACCTGGCCACGGCGCTGGTCTTCTACCAATCTCCACGCCATCACGAAGAAGCGAAGGCATTGTTCGATGATGTGTTGAGCCGGGATCCTATGTCAACACCCGCCCTGATCGGTGTTGGCTTGATATTTGAGGAGGAGGAAGAATACACCGAAGCCGTTGACTTCCTGGACCGAGCCCTGCAGAGGGACCCTGAGAACCTCCGCGTCAAGTCCGAGGCAGCGTGGGTGAAGGCCCTAAAAGGTGATTACTCGGCCAGCGCAGCGGAGCTTGAGAAATGCATACCTTTGATTGCAGCCAAGGGCGATGCTGCTCATGATCTCTTGGCGCAGACGTTACACCGACTCGGTAGCTGCATATGGGCATTGGACTCTTCGAAGGCTGCCAGAAAAAATCGCGAACCTGGGAGCGCTTACTCATATTTCTTGAGCTCCCTGAAGAGTAACCTGAACTTCGCACCAGCGTACACTAGCCTGGGTGTGTACTATGCCGACTACGCCAAGGACAAGAAGAGAGCCAGGAAGTGCTTTCAAAAGGCAGTTGAGCTGTCACCATCCGAGATTGTCTCAGCGGAGAGACTCGCACGCTCTTTTGCAGATGAGGCTGACTGGGATCGAGTTGAACTTGTTGCTCAGCGGATCGTCGACTCGGGCAAAGTCAAGCCGCCTCCAGGCTCCAAACGGAAGGGAATCAGCTGGCCTTTTGCCGCTCTTGGTGTAGCAGAGCTACACAAGCAAGATTTTCACAAAGCAATTGTATCCTTTCAAGCCGCTCTACGGATATCTCCCGACGATTATCATTCTTGGGTGGGCCTTGGGGAAAGCTACTACAGCTCCGGCCGCTACGTCTCAGCCATCAAGGCCATCCAGAATGCACAGAGGTTAGAGGAAACGTCGAATGATACCGGCTCTGCGGAGACTTGGTTCACCAAGTTCATGCTTGCTAATATCAAGCGCCGACTTGGTGATTTTGACGAGTCTATCGAGCTGTACCAGGATGTTATGCTGCACAGGCCAAGTGAAGAGGGCGTGGCCATCGCCCTGATGCAGACACTTGCTGACAACGCCGCTGATTGTCTTGGAAAGGGCCTCTTTGGCAAATCGGTTGCACTGGCAAAGAGTGGACTGGAATTCGCCACCAAGGCTCCCGAGGGCATCAAGGATACATTCAACTTTTGGAAGACCGTTGCAGACTCTTGCTCGATCTTTACCAGCATCCAGGGACATGTTCAGGAACTTCCCATTGAGATCATTCGCAGTCTGCTCGGGGATGATGATGACAGGCCGGGATTCAAAGCCTTGAAAGACGTTGACGGGGTCGGAACAAGTGTCGTCTTCGCCAAAGGCATTTTCCCCGATGACGAGAAACTTGGTGTCGACCTCACCCGTGCTCTTCATGCTACTATTCTTGCCCACAAGCGTGCTATTCACGCTTCAGCCCACGATACACACGCACAGAGCGTAGCATATTACAATCTCGGCTGGGCGGAGCAACGTGCGCACGTCAATCTCCCTGAAGATTTCAAGAAGAGGTCTAGTCGATACCTGAAAGCCGCCATCAAATGCTTCAAACGGGCCATAGAGTTGGAAGCCGGCAACCCGGAGTTCTGGAACGCACTCGGCGTGGTGACGAGCCAGGTCAATGCGGCTGTTTCGCAGCACGCCTTTGTCCGCAGCTTGTACCTAAATGAGCGAAATGTTCAGGCATGGACAAACCTGGGCACTCTTGGGCTTCTGCAGAATGACTTGGAGCTGGCGAACGAGGCATTCACCAGAGCACAGTCCACCGATCCCGATTACGCCCATGCATGGCTCGGCCAAGGCCTTGTTGCCTTGATCTATGGCGATGTCAAGGAAGCGCGCAGTCTATTTGCTCATGCCATGGAAATTGCCGAGGCCTCCTCATCCATTTCAAGGCAGCAGTACTCTACATCCGTATTTGACCAGACATTGACGACTACGGCGGATACTGCTATGACATCGCTGATCCAGTCCATCTTTGCACTGGGCCAGCTCCGGGGGCTGCGGCCACAGAATCATGCTCTGGGGCATTTGCGCGCCTTGCTGCAAGAGCGGACCCATGAGCATCGGCCGTCGGCAGAAGTCCTGGAAGAGATGTGCTCTGTACTAGAAGCAGACTACGAAGTCACCGAGTCTGTGCAGTCCCTCAAGAGATTTGCACTTGCAAAGACGGATCTCGCCAGGGCTTATCTCGCCATTGGGTCCTACGAACAGGCTGTTGACTGCGGCGAGACGGCGTTGCAGCTCAGCAGTGATGAGTCGGACAACGAGTTGACCGCAGAAGAGCGAAAGAAAGCAAGGCTGTCTGCACACCTGACAGTAGGCCTCGCTCATTACCACCAAGACAACGTGTCAGAGGCCGTTGCGTACTTTGATTCTGCCTTGCAGGAATCGGATAACAATCCTGACGCCGTGTGTCTGCTTGCCCAGGTACTGTGGGCAACGGGGACCGAGTCTGCCCGGGAGAAGGCCCGTAGCTCGCTGTTCGATGTCATCGGCGACAGACCCGACCATGTGCAGTCAGTCGTCCTGCTGGGCATCGTCGGAATCATAGATGAGGACGAAGAGACTCTTGATGCGGTACGCATCGAGTTGGAGAGACTCCGAACAAGCGAGAACACCACGGCAGCGGAACAATTTGACATTGGAGAGGTCCTACAAGCGGCTGCAGCCGTGGCGGACGCGGACGCGGGCACGGGGCAGGAACTGCTGGCCCAAGCGCAGACGGACGTTCTTCTCTATCCTCACCTGCCACACGGCTGGTCGAGTCTCGGGGACCTAGCAGGCAATGATGAGGAATTTCCCAGAGAGATGGCGGTCCGGGTCGCGTCACAAGGCATCCCACCCAAGGGCGAACTTGGCGCGGAGGATCTGGCTAAGACGTACGGCTCGACTGGGAAGGCCCTCAACTCTCAAATCTCGATTTTGCTGGCGCCTTGGATGGAGGACGGCTGGCAAGATCTTGCTGGTGTCTTGCGCGAACAATAGCGTACTTCCTAGAGATAGTAGCCAAGAAGTGGAAATAAATCAGCAAAGCGCGCGTAGTACATTTGTAGACTCTGGCGCGCCTCCATGACCCGCGGACGGCGGTATCGTGACATTTGACATTGGGTTGGGAATCCCTCTCTTCAGCCTTGCTGGACCAGTCCAACCGTTTCCCTTAATCTGGTGAGCCGAGTGCTCACCCAGGCCTTTTGCCTTGGACGCTGTCAGTCGATGCTTGGGCGGCTCCTGACGACCAACAAGTGACAGCGCGCGGGGTTCTGGTGGAAAAGATATGTTGCGGGAGTACTTACCAGGCGTCGATCTTGCCGCCCAAGATGTGGCAAGTTGCGGGCTCTAGTAGAACGGATCCTCTGGCGACAACGGTCCCCTTCTTGAGCAAGATCTTCTCGCCGATGTTGAGCGACCCGATAGCTATCTTGGGAATACGTGTCAGCTCAATACCATACACCTTCTGGCCCTTGCAGTCCTGCAAGACCAGACGATGGGTGGCCTTGTTGGAGGCGGCTGCTGCAGAGCCAGACTGGGCTGCTCCTCCCCTTGGCCCAGTCGCTCGTGGCTCTGGTCCGTCGCCGATTCCATTCAGGGCTTCTTCCGCATCAGCACCATTGGTGGGAAGTCGAATGATCTCCCGGCCGCGGGTCTGCTCGCCTCTCTCGATGGCCTCTAGCTCCTCGACCTGCTCCCACCTGCTCTTGGCCAGGTCCTCAATGTCGGTAACCTGCACGTAGACATGTCGACTCAGTCGCGTCTCCTTGACGGCTGGGTCGGTGATGCCGCTCGGCAGGGACATGGCCGGGACCGAGTCAGGATCCAACAGACCAGGAGTGGTGAGATCCGAGGCCAACAGACGTGTCTTGGCCGTCATTACCAGCGATGGGAGAGGAGGAGGAGGGTCGCGGACGGAAATGAGAGCCTGCAGCCATGGTTGAGAGGGCGGCGGCAGGTTGAGGCTCTGCAGCTGGTTTTTTATCTGTGATGACAGACTCATGATGGGTAGTTTAGACTGCTCCTCATCGTATTCCAGAGGCTGAGATCCACGTATTATTTGAGGTATGGCCTTTGGTCATCGTAAGCTGAGTGAGTGTGTGCGTGTATGTGTGCGTGTATGTGTGCGTGTGTATGTATGTCTACATCGATGGGGTCGAAAACTACACACAGCGACAACAATCCCTTGGACTCCTGACGTCCCCACTATCGACTTTCCTAGCCCGTCGGAGACCAAGTTGCAATAGCAGGGCTTGTGGAACACGAATGACTCTGTGCTGGATTGAAGGAATAGTTGACGAGCAGATGAGCTGGCGATTATTGACGTCCGGTTTAGACGGGGCGTCAATTAGAACCCCACCAGAGGTACCCCTGCTCTCTTGCGGGTACATGGATACCTAGGTCTGTACCCGCAGGAGTAGTTGGAGAACCCCCGTCATCTAACATGTGTTGACAACTCCATTTGAGGACCCCGTCTCAATAATTACTAGGTAGGTACATCACCATCCATCCATCAGGCAGCCCAAGCCAGCACCACCCTCTGCCCCCAATCATCCGAAGACAGAGCCTACCTGCTGCCGCCGACATGTCCACCATAGCTTCGCCCAGAGACCCTCATTCCACCTTTCGGCGAACACCCTCCTCCCAGGCCATCGTAACTCCCACCTCGTCTACACGCCCCAGTCTCGACATTCCACGGTCCGCAACCAGCTCTCCTAACCCCTCCGCACCCGCCTCTGCGACCGCGCCCGGCAAGCGCAACAACCGTGCCGCCCTCCGCGAGTACTACAACCTCAAGAAGACGCCCGCTGCCGCCACGCCTCCACTGCTCGAGGTCACCGACACAGACTCCGCCTCCCTGGCCGACGCCACCGACTTCCCCCACTCAGACGTCCCGACATCCGAGATCGATGCTGATGGCTTCGATGCCGACGCCTACGTCAAGTCTAAGCTGAAGGACAGCAGCCTCGAGGAGCTGCTTAAGACCTACACGCGCGTCCTGGGCGAGATAAGGGCACTCGATGCCGAGAAGAAAGCACTGGTCTACGACAACTACAGCAAGCTCATCACCGCAACCGAGACAATACGCAAGGTACTACCACATCCACCAGGTCTCGAATGGATCCCGGGGATCTTCAGAACCGTGTGACTGACGATCTCTCTCTGGCAGATGCGCTCCAACATGGATCCCCTGAATCCCATGGCCGCGACCCTCGACCCAGCCATCGCCCACATTTACACACAGGCATCGTCCATCAGGGACGCGCTGAGGGAGTCTGCGCCGAAGCCGCAGGACACCAAGAGCCAACAGGAGGCCGAGGCGAGGAAGAAGAGGGCCAGAGAGCTCGTCGCAGGGGTGTTGGACACACCGGACAGAATACGGGCGTTGACGCAGGAGGGCAAGCCCGATGAAGCCAGGGAGGCGTGGGCACTGCCCAGGCAGCTGCTTCTGGCCTGGAAACAGAAGGGGATCGGGGGTGCTGATGTCGACGCATGTCTGGCGGAAGGGGATGCAGCCGTCAAAGTCGCGGACTCGCCATCGTAAGACCGTAGATTGGATGATGCCCTTGAAGTGATACCCCGGGCCTCAGCCCAACAATCTAGATCTTCCCGAGTTTTATGGAAAAACGTCTCGCTCATCCACGGAGTCCTCCCGCGCCCGACTCGGCGTCTGCGCTCCGGGACTCGCCCTTGTGCGTTTATGCGTACATATCCCAAAACGCACTCTCAATGCGCCGTGTGCTAGAGAGCTGGTCCGGCGAAAGTGTCTTCCGTTCCGGCCCTGGACCGTTCCGGCGGCTAGTTATTAAGCTGGCCCGGCACCGAGGCGCTCCACGTCCCAGACCTCGAAGGGATCCCTGTCCGCCTCGCTCACCAAGATCTGTGCTTCTGTGCCTCCCCTGCGGAGCTCCGCCTCCAAGGCTGGCTGCATCCTTTGTCGGAGATATGCCCTCTCAGAGTTGCTGTGAAACACGGTGATGACCAGCTTGCCCTCCATAGTAGCCCTGAGCGCGTTGTGGTGAGTCATCTCGCCCGTCACCAGGACGTCGACGGGACAGTTCTTGAGGACGTCCCAACCGGAGCCAGCACATACGGCGGCAGACTGAACGGCCGTTGCCGCATCAAAGTGCCTGGGTGCGGCCACCATGACATGGTTCAGGCCGCCTAGGCCAGCAGCGACGCGACGGACCAGATCACTCACCGCGACTGGCTGGGCAAACTCGACCTTCCTGCCATAACCGGCGCCTTCAAAGCCGGCTGGAGGAGGTGCCGAGGTGGGCTGGACGGCGGAACGGCTCTGGGGCTCTTGCGAACCGCAGATGACATCGACGAGCCAGTCGTTCAGGCCACCAGGGACGGCGTCGACGGCGGTGTGGGGGCAGTAAACAGCGATGTTCTTCTGAGCCAGCTGGAGCAGGATCCTCTGCTGAGGGTCGGCGAGATCGACCGACTTGAACCCTCTGAAGATGAAGGGGTCTTCGCAGGCGGGCGTGGTTAGTCAGTGAAAAGAAACACGAGGAACATGAGCATGAAAGGGTGGGAATGTGAACGTACGGTAGCTCACGATCAGGGAAGCCTTCTTGTCGACAGCCTCCTGCGCGACGGAGGGGCTTAGGTCGTTGGTAAGGAGCACGGTCTTGTGCTCCGGGGTGGACTCCAGACCGAGATGTTGTTGGCTGGGAGCGTCGAAGTTGCCCAGGAGCAGACCGACGTTGTCCCAAGCCCTGTCGGCGACCTCTTCCGGGTACCTGGAGTGGGGGTGTCAGCGCGACACATCCGGATGGCAGGCGGCGTGGCAGGTGGGGGTTGTGGTTCAGGTTGAGGTTGAGTTCGATAGTATGTACAATGATCTCAGAGCTTGCACCACCGCCCGGGTGAAGGGGGTGTTCTGTGGTGGTGGTGGTTGCGCAGCGAGTGATGCCATCCTTCTTGCTGGTGACAGTGGGGACGGAGCAGGAATAGTAATGGGAAACTGCCTCGAGGAACAAGCTCTCGCGGAGGTGGGGGAGCCCTTGGTCCTTGGCCAGGTGGGAATGGCGATGGCAGGTGAGCGGCTGCTTAGTGTCGACAAGGCTGCAATTGCGAGACGGAGAGCAGGAAGAGGGGTTGTGGTAAGGCGGAGCCGTGACATGAGAGCAGCCATTGGCATCGGCGTGGACAGTAAACACTGACGTCGACAGCTCACCTCGCGCGGCCACCAATATTTGAGATAGAATACCACTCCTGGAATTAAGTTTGACCCACCGGTAGCGGCCGTTGGTACCTTTGGTCTCCGCCCGTTCATTACATAGTGTGTGCGTACCTGCCACACCTGCGTACTAACACTTTGATAAGTTGCCGAGCCTTCTCCATCTTGGCACTTTTTGTCATTCATACATCTAGCCCTACCTAGAGTTATCATAGCGACCAAGTCGTGCTCCCTACACACACAAAGCACATACCGTCGGCAACTCGGATTTTCACTCCAGTTACTCACTGATCGCCAGCCATGGAGAACAATGCAGTGTCAGAGGCCGCCCTGAGGGCCTCCATCATAGAGCGGCTCAATGCCATCCATGTGGACATCACCGACATGTCTGGTTCGTCCTCTAGCAACACAAATCCATTCACGCAGGTCATAACATTCTTTTAGGTGGCTGTGGCCAGGCATTTTCGACCTTGATTGTCTCGCCCGACTTCGCCGGCAAGAACTCGCTCAAGAGACACCGCCTGGGTCAGTGACAGCTTGTCCACGCCCTCGCACGTTCCCGTGCTCGCTAACACTCAGTGGTTACAGTCAATTCCGCCTTGAGGGAGGAGATTGCCGCCATCCACGCGTAGGTCGATTTCTGTCTGGTTTAGCCTGGGAGCAAGCACATCACCGCTACTCTCGTCTCTCCCGGTGCTTTGATTTTGCCGCAATCGACTGCTGACTCGTCATGATGGACAGGTGGACTGCAAAGTGCCAGACACCTGAGGAGTGGCAAAAGTCAAAGGCTGTCACTGGCGACGATGCACCCCGCCTTGACGGTACTGTGGATGGGAAAGTTCAGGGCAGTGCTGCCTGAGGACCTCACCTTCTCAGGCACTTGAGCCGGCTGCCTGATGGACATGGCTCGCTCCAGATCCCGTCGCTTTGCTCCCGAGTCGCATGCCTTTGAAAGCAGGCAGAGTAATAGAGCACGTGGGATCACGGCTAAGAGCCTACTTAAGCAGGCGGCCCTGCCGGCCAGTTCAGCATGAGCAACGCGTAGCTCGTGCTCCGGAAAGACCCACTCCGGCCTCTTGGTTAACGACCAGCAGGAGCCATCACGTGGGAAGATGTCTAGGGTGACGTCCATATATTACACATTTCGCAGCGGGTATGTTCGCCAAGTCTCCGGTGGCATCAATGGCAGCATGGACTCTGCTGTGTGCGCAATGTGATAGCGGACGACGGGGACTGCCGCCTGGGTGGGCTCGAGCCGTCTTAGCGAAGGCATTGCGATGTATCACATGTGTTATGAGTTCTATTACAGGCATGTTTGAGCATTTGTCCTTTATGTAACTAGACTCGATTGTATTTAGTCCAGCAGGCCCTTTACTCTCCCCTCGGTGCGTCGCCCTTACAATCAGCTCTGTCTGGATTGACCGCCCTCCTCGCCTTTTATATAGGCAGCCCACGACGAACGCACCATGTCTTGTCCTTGGGATGGCAGATTAAATCAAACCTGGGTTTTCATACACATGGAATAAGCTTTTACCAACATTGTTTGGCCAAAACGACTCAACACAGTAACCCCAAATTATGTGCATGTCTGCCAGCTAAGTCCACTTCTATACCTTTCTGCCGAGCCTGGAGCTGACATATAGCACACTAATATTGTGGTACTGTCCATATCCATTCAGTCATGTGTTTTGATGCTGTGTTACAACGACTTAAGGTATGTGCCTGCCCAAAGACCATCCGACATGCCGGCCCGGTATTCGAGGAACGAGGGAGTGGCTGGGCAGTCAACAGACCGTCGCTTGTTGACCTGGGTCGGTCATGCAATTGCCTCCACACGGCTTGGATCAACACCGAGACACATGCAGGCACGAAACTTCAGCTCAAGAGCTTCAGGAAAGCTGATCCATCCGGCCAATACAGGAGACATTGCTCACTCACGTCCAGAGCTGGAGCTGTCCAGACGACTCGGTTCGGCCTCAAACATGAGCACTCACACGCAGTCTAGCGTTACTCCATCGGAACGGTGCAGCTGCCCGATACCTTCCCATGTCCTCGTCGCAAGACATGTCGCCGCTCACTGTCTGAGGACGCAATTTCGCCCTCGCTCTGTACCACCATCTCCTGAACTTGGTCCTGCCGCCTGCATGCGACTGCCTCGTGGCTTCAACGTCGTGGCACCTGTCTGCCCTTTTTGACAGCGCCGCGTTGAGGGCTCGTGTTATGCCATGGGTCCCGCCGCCTCGGCATGTTCTCGATCTCCGGGCACTGGCTTGCTCCTGGTCGTCATTGAAAGCCGCCCGCGGATCGGGACTGTTAACGCTTGTCTGGCAGCGCGACGCGCCGTGCAGAACCACCTCCCGGGTGGTGTCGCAGCGCGTGAGCATTGCCGTCTCGACTTTCAATGCGATATCATCACCCAATAATTACGGCTCTGTAGTCATATGCTATTTTAGTGTCCAGCCTATCCATCTCGGACTCGCAACCCAGACGGTCTAGCTCTGGCTGGAAGATGTCCTCAGGGACTCGATGCTGGCTCCCCGCGTCTCCACGGTCCCAAGACGCGCGCGAGACCAGACTGCTTCAACCTTTGGAACTCTCATTGCGATGATTCACTCAGTATGACTCTTGTCTCCCGCCAAGTTGATTCTTCGCAATCAAAACCTGAGTCCTCTCTGCTCGTGGCGGGCTGTCGCCGACGCCACTCAACGTTCTTCGGCGAGCGTTTCTCGTCATGGCGCAGCGAGTACGGGGAGCCAGACTCGTGTTGCCCGAGACATGTGATGTTGCGATCTCGCCTCGTCGTGATGTGTATCATATAAAGTAGGTTCGGTCGTCTCTGAGCGACTCTCTTGGTAATTTGACTTATGCTGAACATCATCCAACTTTTGTCTCTCTTTCGCTTGACCTGTCTCTACCTCTATATTCCTGCGATACTGTCGTCTCGTCTCCAATTGCCTAGGTTTTCTTGAAATCATCAGCGGCCATGCGATTCCGCTCGGTAGCCGGTCTGGCTTCGGCGGGGCTGGCAAGCATTGTCGCGGCCGAGGACCTCCTCTTCCCCAGTACCATGATTGACACCCAGGAGTACATACAAGCAACAACCGTTCTGGGCCTGACAGGTAAGTCAGCAACGGAGCGAGATAATTTATGTTCTACGCTGACGGTTTGGCCACTCCAGCTCATGTTGCAACTCCTGAAGAATGGGCCACCTATACCACAGCTGATTTCGAAAAGTACAAGGCCATCGTCATCCCGGATCCCACCTGTGGTTCTCTCAACACCATCGATTTCTTTGACTTGACAAAGGCGATTTGGGGCCCTGCCGTGAAGGGTAACATGATCCTCATCGGCACGGATCCTACTTTTCACTCTTCAAGTCAGCCTGGGGCGCTGACTCTCATCGATAATGGCGTTCTCTTTTCTGCCTCCGGCAACGGCACTGGCTTGTACTTTGCTCTGTCATGCTACTACGACTCTGTCGATTCTGCGACCGTCGACTCCCTGTCCTACTTCGGAACCATTACCGTTCGCGGGCGGCTGGCCTGCTATAACGATGCTCACTTGGTCGCCGACTCGACGGCTCTGGGCACGCTCGATGATGCCGCCCTGAGCGACTGGTCCTGTAGTGTCCATGAAGTCTTCTCGTCCTATCCCACCACCGGCCTGTTTGGATTTGTGCCACTTGCTATTGCACAGGGTGCCACCGGGGATGGGCAGAAGGACTTCGCGGACGGCTCAAACGGAGTTCCCTACATCATTGTCAAAGGAGCGACTCCGGATGGCTGTGGCGATGGCATCTGGGACGCGAGTTTGGAGGAGGAGTGTGATGACGGACCCGCGAATGGAACGCCCGGGAGCTCCTGCTCGTCATCTTGCAAATGTCTCAACGGGGCTGTGGTACCAGGCGTGTGTCGGCCACCGGGCCCGAATTCGACCTTCAGCACAACTCTGCCCACTCCGTCCTCTACGATACTACCTGCCCTCACGAACTCAAGGTATGTCACAATACACGCAACACATGGCATCGTGACTAACAAGCAGTAGTTCGATGGTGCCGTCGTCTGCCTCGCCCCCCATACCTACGAACTCTAGGTGAGACTTGCCACCAGAAGAAGTACGTGCATCGGGGAAAGCTAATGAATCGAATTCAAGTCTGCCAGCATCGGCCACCAGCTCACCATACACGGGGACCGTCTCGTCTTCGGCGCTGATTTCGCCCTCAAGCTCATTTTCGAACTCGAGGTTTGTGTCTTTCCGGGAAATGTTCGTTTCTTTAGCTGATACGCTGGCAGCTCTGCACCTTATTCCACCACGGCGGTTCTTCCGTCGCTTTCAAGCTCTGCTTTATCCTCATCTGTCTTTTCCAGCGAGGCTCCATCTCTGTCTTCAACTGAAACGTAAGAGCTCCTCCGTCATCCGATTGGTTCTGAGGTACAAATTTGACACAGGTGCAGCCCTGTCGTCCCGGTCCCGACAGGCTCTGCTCCCACAATACCGGGCAACACGAGGTGAGTCTTCGTCCGCAAACATTCTTGGCTCAGGTACTGACCACCTGCGTAGCGTCCCACCGGCATTTTCGTCGACGACGATTGTGCCAAGCCTGAACAGCTCATTGCCTGCTCTTCCGAGCAGCGCAGGGCCACCCGCGTTGTCCTCTTCCTTAGCATTGAGCAACTCGACGTATGTTTTATAGACGCGCCAGCTTAATGTCCTCGTGCTAATTGCGATAGCAGCGTACCGCCTACTGGAACGACGCCGTCAACAACAGAAGGCCCAAGGTGACAAGGTCAATAGAACACGCTTATTTTGCTTGCTGCTAACTCGTTGATAGTCTCTCCATCCCTGGGGCGCCGCCTGTCTCTTCCTCGAATGCTTTGACTGCATCCAGCACCGAGGGTAGCGCTGTTTCCAGTCCGACTCCTCCCTTGGTCGGGTCTTCGTCTGCGGCAAGTTCAGGGTACGTAGCAAGGCATAAGTTCGTTCGATGGTCTACTGGCTAATCTTGGGCGAAAGTTTGGTTCCTCCAACGACATCAACACTACCTGTGCCGCCGCTCCCCAGCTCGTCTGCTGGGGCGTCAGGTAGCAGTAGTTCAGTCATAAATGTCACCTCTTCTCTGGAATTACCGACGTCCTCGTCAGTGCCGTACACAAACTCCAGGTGAGTGCAATTCAGATTATCGGAATAGAGGACCGCGTGCTGAATACGAGAGAAGTTCTACCGAGACTCTCAGCCCACCATCGTCACCGTCATTGCCGAGCACGGTTGAAAGCAGCGGCGCTGTGACCAGCGGAACCGATCTTCCATCAAGTGTGGGGTCGTCGTCTCTAGACACATCGAGGTAAGAAGAATAGGAGAACTGAGCGTGTCGACCCATATGCTCATGAGAGACCTAGCATCATTGCCACCACACCGGCACTTCCACCTGGATTCCCCACCGTCTCAGTCCCTACAGGAACAACCTCACTGGGACTGAATTCGTCAGCACCCACCGGAACAGGAGCCACAACGGCAATAACCACACTGTCATCACCTATACTCATCTCAAGTTCTGTTGCAGTGTCGACAGTGTCTACTGGCATTCCCTCTGAAGGCTCGAGGTTCGTAGATCAGCCGTTTCCCCATTCGATATCTTGTTGACCGTCGATCCAATTAGCTCTGCCTATGTCCCGTCGGATTCTACCTTACCGGGATCGTCTTTGCCAATCGGTATCTCAAGCAGCAACCCACCGTGGGTTGCTCCCTCGGCCTCATCGAATGTGTCCTCCGTGCCAAGTTCTGCTCCTGCGTCCAGCACCCAGGAGACGTTGACCTCGGCAGTCCCATCGCCAATGCCTTCGAGGTGAGTCTCATCAAAATTGACACCCGACAGTTAATCGCCCATTGCTCAATATTTCTATCACAGCTCCGAGCCAGCGGTACCCAGCAACAGTACTTCGACGGGAGTCTCTTCTGTCATCCTGACTCTACCATCGGTGAGCTCTAGGTAGGCGACCTTCGTAACTCCGTGTGTCCAGTGGGAACTGACCCTTCCAAGTGGTGCCACTGAGTCGGTCACTGTACCAGCCTCGTCTGTCCCTTCATCTTTGTTGCCGCCAAGCAGTGCTGGGTAAGTACACAAGAGGACTCTCTGGCTTTGATGATGAAGACTGAGTGTTCGCAGAACTGAGTCCACGACGCCCTCCGTCGTTCCAAGCACAGGAGTACCATCTCCGTCGAGTTCCAGCCTTGAGTAGGTCCCCGAGACTTGATGTATAAGAACAAGAAATTGATAATATCCAAGGTCGTCCTCAGTCTCCACCACGGCGCCATCGGGAACCATACCAACGCCAGTGATCTCGACGACCATAACGAGCAGCTTTGTCACTACTATCGCTACAAACTCTTCTACTTCGCAGATTACTGACTTGGTTACTACTGAAAGTACGACCATGTAAGTACTACCTGGAGTGGATGAGCTTCTTGAAATTGGGGCCAGCCTCTTTCCGCATCTTATTAGGAAGCTCCGTGACCAATGATAGTTGCCTTGAGATGGCGCTGATTTATATTCTCAAGCACATACCCACCACCATCTACATCATTGGCTACTTCAGAGTCAAGCCTCAGGTCAGAGTGAATGCTAGCCCTCTCACATAGCATGATGCTGACACTACTTGCCATAGCTCGAACGGGGCCTCTTCCTCGACGGAGCCGTCTTCAGAATCCGTGTCCAGTGCCCCAACGTCGGCGGCGTCAAGCTTGAATCCCTCGAGCCCATCCACTGCACCGGGTCTCGTATCAAGCCTACCCCTGACAGTTACAACGAGCGTTGTCACCACAATAGCCACAAATTCGTCGACATCCCAGATCACGGATCTGACCACGACAAGGGTCGAGACCTGGACGATCAGTTCATCATCCACGGAATCGAGTGCACATACGGGTACATCAAGTGGGCTTGTGAGCTCTTCATCAACTGTGCCGAGCAGCCTGTCCGACTCATCAGGCACTATCACCTCCCTTGAGACCGCTTTCACCACCAGCAGTGGCTTGTTTACGACTACCACGCCTGTCACACCAAGCCTTGGACCACCCTTGACTCTGACTGATCCATCCTCGTCTGGACCAAGCTCAGTTACAGACGGCAGTCCATCTTCAGCCGAAACATCGTCAACCGGACGGCCATATACGGAAACTTCGTCTCCGAGCGGCCCGAGTTCGAGTGGTATGGTGCCAGGTCCTTCGTCTTCAGGCGCGGAGCCGTCTTCATCAAGCCCAACCGATACCTCTGCACCGCCTTCATCTTCGACGCCGAGTCTATCATCCGGTGGCGTACCTCCCGAGACCTCGGGATCGGCGAGTAGTGTCGCCAGCTCCGCCGTCGAGACAAGCTCCACGAGTCGGGAGAGCGACACTTTGTCTCCATCTTCAACCGCTGACACGGCATCGACCTACCCGAGCACCGGTGCGTCGATCACAGCATCTGGAAGTTCAAGCTCTGGCTCTGCTACCCCAGGCTTTCCGACTTCCTCCAATGAGACCGCACCTGTCTCATCACCCGGAGCGTCTACTCGTCCCGAGTCCCCAGGAATTCCGAGCCCGAGTAGCAGCGACAGTCTAAGTGTCTCAATGACGGAATCGCCGAGCTCGGCATCAAACAGTGCCATCTCCAGTATGCCGACAAGCTCTGCGTCGAGCGGAGTGAGTGAAGGGCCTTCGAGTTCATCCAGCGAAGACGTGACAGGATCGGCCACCTCTTCTTCCATTGCCGCCTCCACACCCTCTGAGATGTCGTCCGAGACCGCTTCATCGCCATCTGCTGGTCCTCCTGGTTCTTCATTGCCACCATCGTCTGGTCCACCGACTGGAAACGGCAGTTCAACAGGAGCACCAAGCACGTCAAATACTGCATCTACTCCTTACTCCGAGTTGACCTCGGTATCTGTGAGTTGATGCGGGCGAGAATCGCTAGTCTTTTTGTTCAGTACTGACGCAAAGCAAAGCCAACCACTACGAGCCCGCTGTCTTCAGGCACAGCTCTGCCTAGTTCAGTCGGCTCTGAGCCACAGAGCAGCACGATGCGCCCACCGGCCCCGAGCTCTGTTACATCAACTGGAGAAGGCCCAAGTAGCTCGGTAGAGGGGCCGAGTTCGACTTTAAGTGACACCTCAGGACCGGGCACCACCTTGCCTTCTGGAGGGATCCCGAGTGGTTCCACTGGGACGCCATCGGTTCCCGCGACTGGAGCCTCTAGTGTTCCTCCAGCCAGCGGCGGGAGCAGCTTGTCGGCATCGACAACAGCAGGACCATCCTCGTGGGCTTTCCCCACCTATGGCGCTCCTCCGCCGAGCAGTCCCTTGCCTCCGGACTCAACAAGTTCGTCTGGTAGCACCCTGCTCTCCTGGGCCGCCACGGGCTCGGAGTCATCGGGTGTGCCGTCGCCCTCAGCCAGCTCGAGTGGCTCGTCGATCCAAACGTCATCACTTCCAAGCAGTAGCGAGCCGTCGAGCCTGACGCCCTCTGGGACTTACCCGACAGTGACCGGCGGGACTATCTCTGTAAGTACGGTGTCGACAAGCACAATCTCTGTGCCGCTGGGCTCAGAGTCTCTGCCTGGGGGGTACAGCTGGCCGGGGTCTCTTACAGCACCGACGTCCAACACCTTGGTCCCGTCTTTCCCCGGTGGCCCGGCTCCCACGGAGGACTGCGGCAAATGGATTGGTGTCGAGGTCATCGTCATGGTTGACGTTGTGGAGATCTGCCCCGACGGACAGACTTGTGAGTGACGCAGGCGTCCTATATGATTGAACCACACATACGCTGACAGCCTCGCGCAGCAACAACGACGTCGACCGAGACGTACGAGATCATGACTAGATCCATCTGCCACACTTCCATGCCGAGTTTACCCTGCTACGTGTGCGAGTTTGGGCTGCCGACTGGGCTACACCTAATGACCGTCTCAACGGTAAGCGAGCGCCCAGCACCAGGCCTGGCGCCATGGACAACATATACTGACAGGAATATAGACGTCCAACACCGCGTCCCCAGACCCCACGCCAGCCGTGACTGTTCAGGCGTGTTCGACTTGTGAGACATCCGTGTTCAAGACCTCAGTTCCCGGATTCACCCCGGGCGCGCGGTGCTACGGCTGCCAGCCCTCAGGCACAGATAGTCCAGCTGCCAGCATGACCCTGGAGAACCACGAGCTAGAGACGATGTCTCTGGTGGGAGGAGGGATTGCCCTGAACGAGGTGGCCGGCGACGAAGCTTCCAATGCCCTTGCTGGTTCGGCCTCATCAGGAAACACCCCGCTGCCCCCGCCGTCCGCCTCGCCGACTTACCTCACTGCGGCAGCGTCCCGGAACACAGTGCACGCCGGACTTATCGGAGTCGTTGTCGGGCTAATCCTGGTTGCGTGGTAGCCGATGGCAGGGCTCTCCTTCTTGCGCAAACTAACTTGGTCAAGTTTAGATGGCGGTCCAATCGGGATTTTTTATTCGAGCATGAATTGCCTATTTCATAGCCCGTACTATAATACCGTTGCTCATTTAGTTCTCATTGCTCATTCAGTAACACTAGCTGTATTAAACCATCAATTTCACTCATGTCATCTTGACCAAAAACTACAGGGGGTCACAAGGTTATCCCGAGATTGTTCGGTGATGGGGCTACGTCACCAGAATCCATCTTTTCCACCAGAGGTTATGGACACTAAATTTGAGCCACTGGAGATGCCCAACAGAAAAAAGTGCAACGATCAAGCCGCGTCCGAACTTTAGAGATGTTGACGAGCTGCAGACCTAAGACGGGCTAGACCCCAACGACGGGCGGCCTCCAGCCCCAAATGTGGCGAAGAATGTGGGCAGAAGGGAAACATGGACTACAGTTAGTCTACCGCAAGTTGAACGACTGCCCGATGGGGAGATGCCTGAGCTCGACAAGACGCCGCCATTGGCCCTGCGACGTTCTGCTTGGCGTGAAACAGTTCCTGTGGTGCCGTGCTGTGGCTTGACAGCACCATGTCTGTTCGCGTCGAGACGCCGTTGGTCAGCATACTAGCATGTGTGGCGAAAGAGGGTTGAACCTCTTGCGTGGCAACGCGTATCTGCACGACCAGGAACACAAGCTTCCCTCCCAAGCCGGCGTCTCGTGGCACGTCGAAAGCCAGCATTGTGTGTGTGTGTATGTGTCTGCATGGGCGGCATGGACAGCTGAAACATGCAGCATAGCTTCGGCATGGCTGCATGGCTGGCAGTCGCACATGCAAACAAACAGCTTCGTCAGGGTCCGTCATATGTCAGGTCCAGGAGTGTCCACTGTAACAGTATCTACCTAGGCTGGCCAGATGGTCCGGTACTGACGATCCTGACCTCAAGGAGACAAGACTGTGGCTAGTGACGCTAAAACGTCGTCCCACATCGAAGCTGGACTGGACTGTCTGACTGTTCGCGCAAGGCTGGGCCGGTACAAGGGATTCAAGTACCTCAAATGTGGCCCAGCAGGCACGTTAGGCAGCCAGTCAGTCCCATATATGTCTTCCTGAGACGGCTAGGGCATTCTCCTGGTGTGGCGGTGGCCCTCTCGGTCCGCTGCCCTCCCGAGCCTCTATCGGATCCACGCCGCACAGTCAACAAAAGACCCCGAGTATTGTGGCGTTCCTTCTCTGTCTTACAACGAGACACGCGGGCCGGACGGGGACCAGTGCTGGCCTGCTGAGGTGACCCCTCCATAGGGATCGTCGAGGAACCACCAAAGCCACACATGTGATCGGCAGACGGCTGTCCGCATCTGGGACCATCATCCAGACTTGACCATCAGCCCCCTCCCCCCTCCCAACTTGACGGGAGCCGGGGGAGCGAGTGACAAGCGCACCAGCGCACCAGCGCACCAGCGCACCAGCGTGCCATCTACCCGAGCAGCCCGCCAATCTGCTACCAGAGGTCCTCGGTGTGTGGTTCGAGAGCGATCCTTTTCGATTCACTGCGTTCGCACCTCTCGTCCTCCCCCCTGCCCAACACGCCCCCTCCCTCCTTCCAATCTCTCGCGGGGAGGGGGTGCAAGCCACTGATGGTCCAGAGCAAGTGTGGCGAGTGTTGAAGACCAGACCCTCGGCCTGCAGCCGTCTGCTACCCCCCCCTCCTGATTGCGCTGGTACACGAACTGCCGTGGTCTGTACAGGCAGGTACAGCAGCATCAGCCGAGTCGATACTGTACTGAACTGTACTGTACTCGCTGCCTTTAATCTGTAGCATCGTCGTACCGCAGCGTGCGCCCTCGACACAAACCGTGTCTGGCCATCACACGGTGTCCTGCCGTCGAAATGGCGTCGTCCCGTGTCGATTCCTGTCTCACATTGATCACCTCGTTCGCTCGAGCCGCGGCTCGTCTCTGATCCTCCTTGGACCCTGACCAAAAGCCCGTTGTTGGATATGCGCCTCGCACATACGAGCTCGGCCTGGGCACCGTGATCCGCCCGGCCAGCAACAGCACAAAATGGCCCATCGATCATCCGAGTACTGTGGTATGCGCACGCAGATAAACATCCGGCTATAACACGTTCCCTTTTGACGCGCAAACTTCGCCACAGCTCCAGGTGTGGCTTTGGGGGAGGGGAGGACGAGTGTCGATCACTGTGGCTTGACCGGCCATCCGACGTCACCCCGTCATGGGCCGTCATACTGCAGGCCCTCGAGCCTATCTTGGGTCGTTCGTCAGGGCTCCTTCCCACAATTCGTCGAAACTAGGCGACGCCGGTGCTGTCTCTTGCTTCCGTAGTGCCGTGCTGTACTGATGGAGGGCATGGCCGGCGGCCTCAGTCCGTGAGCAGGAGGACCCTCGAGCGACCGAGTCTGCCATTTTGGGCGGCTTTCAGGCAGATGTTAGTAGTCTGTCTACTAAGCAGTGCTGCACCGTTGCCCTGGTCCCCCACCAATGTTACCCTGTGCCGACGAACCGAGAGACACCACACCGCTGCGTGCATCTCTCTCGTCCAATGCTGCGACACGGCATCAGGTCCCGGCGGAACAGACCAGTGGCGGTTAAGTAAAGCCTCAACGGCGGGTTTCCTGGCTCATTTGGCCATATCCACGCCAGGCGACCCGCAAGGATCCCCAAGAGAAGCCAGTGTCAGGTACCTCACAGTATGCCAAAACGTTCAGCTATGCGACGTGACTTGGCGCGGGACTTTGTCCCGATGCGTCCTGTTCTACAGGCTGTTCTGCAGTAACGCGCAGTATATATGAGCTTATTTTATAGGACGGTTTCCGACCAACGCCGGGCGCACACAGAAGTATCGTCAGGCATGCCTACGGGTTGGCTTCCTCGTCCCCCGTCCCCCGTCCCCGGCTCCCTTGGCTTTGGTCTTTGTCTGCCTCAAGCAGATGAGAGGATCACGCCGGGCCCGGTCAGAGTATCACCCACAGTCAGTCAAGTGACGGCCGACCTGGCCGTGAAATGGCTCGGGTCATCTTGTGCGATGGTCCCCTGTGCTTCACAGTAGCCCATGCTTGCTCTGTTGTTGTGCGGTACACGTCCGAGCAAGCGCCGTCTTTCCGTTTCATGCCGCGCGCCGACGACGTCAATCAATCAGTCAAAGTCCATGGCCACTAAAACACTACACTGAAATGAAATAAGGAGAGTGACAGGCGAAATTACCCGTGCCTAGCGCCTCGTGGCTCCCCTCCCAATCACCGCTCGCCCACGGTCCAGAGCAGGCATCTTGGCTAGGCTGGTTCGCGGAGTCTCATCAAACTTCAAATAGTCCGTCCGGCGTGGAATCTCCGAGCCAGAACGGCAACCCCGCCCGGGAAACTCACCTGCTCTCAGAGATGGTTTTCCCCTTCGATGCACATACAGCCCGTCACTCTGCACGATGAGGTCGGCCGCAAAGCCTAAACTCCCTCCATATTCGCTGTCCATCCCTTCTTTGGGCCGCCGCGGCCGTTGATGGCGCCACTCGATGCGGCAGTAGCGCATGTGCCCGGGTAGCAGTAGCACTAAGATGGCGTGCCTTGTCCGCGCGCTTGTCTACTGACGGCCTTGAGTGGGCTATGGGGCTGTTGAATCAGCACGCGGTCAGCACCGAGCTTGCTGCAACCGAGCTGAAGTCGGCGCCAGACCTGTGCTCGGTTGTGGTTGGAACACAATCTACCGTACAGAGAACAGCGGGTGCACCCACAACCCCTGAAGGGCACCTTTGCTTCTACTTCACAGTATAGCCAGGGACAACAATTGCAGGTGACGAGATGACATTATCGGAGATGAGCATACCCTTTGGGCGTCATGAATCCTCCTCCCCTTGTCTCACAATCAACATGCACAGCTGAGCATCGTCACGCCTTTTAACCCCCAAAAAACAGGTCCCGAGAGTCTTGGGAGGAAGAAGCATCGGGGGAAGGGGGAGGGTCGAAGAGAGATAGAGACATCAGAGGGCTCCACGCGGCTGTTTGTAGCCCTCAGTATGCGGTGTGAGGTGGACGGATTTCACTATCCTGGATGGGCTCAGCTTGTATCAAGACACCAACATCTTTACTCTTGTATTTGTCTGTTCCTGCTCGTGCAGAACCTTGTCAACCTGTGTGCCCACATGGTCATCGCGCACAATACAATCCGGGCCCGGCCCACGCACCACATCCGTCCTTAAACCGGCCCCGGCCCCGGCCCCTGCTCCATAGATTGCTCCCGCTTCCGATCTGCAACACCGGTATGCCGCCCCTTCGACGTAAATGATGTAAATGTTTGCGCCAGATTACTGGGCTAGGGAAGGCATATCCCAAAAAGAACAACAAAAAACTGCCCCCCCGACGAGGGACTTGGTATCTCGAGAAGTGTTTTTGCCAACGCCGTAAAACACATATTCACCCAACCCGTGTATAGTTAGTTGTGGCCGTGTTCGTGTTCGCTGATGAACTCTTTTCGAGGAGTCGACCTGCTAATGATTACAAGACTCAAGAGTAAAGTTTGCTCTTGGTCCGATGAACACCACAAAGAAAAAACCTCGGTCCCCCCCCCTCTCTCCTTCTTCTCTTCCAAGTATCGTGATTCAGAAGGCAAGCCGGAGCTCGTAATTATTTTGTTGTAGTGGTTGTGTCCCCGAGGCGTCGTCCTCTTCTCCTGGTGCGTCGTCCAGAGACATTTCCCACTCGCGCTTCACTGGCTGTTTCTGCTCGATGATGTCCAGGACCATGTCCTGCCCTTCCGAGAGCTCTTTAATTACGTCGTCATCCATTTCGACCTCCAAGCCGCTCTGCAAGGTATGCACGACCCGGGACACTCGCTTGACATCAATGTTCCATTTTGACGCGATGCGTGCAACAAACTCTGCCAGTGTGCGCTGCATAAGATAGATGGCCCTGTGGTACTCGCGCGCATCGTTCTCTGCCCCGTTCTTCTTTAGCACGTAGAAGCACGCGATCGGCTTCGCAGATCGCTCGGGCGGTGGCCGGTAAGACGGATCAACACCCAACGCCTCGATCCAGCCGCTGAGGCCACCAGCGTCCGCAGACTTCGGGACTCGAGTCGGCTGTGTGGAGCCCTGTCGCGACGACGGGTCGGAACCCACCGCCGCACGTTCTTGCCATGGCACACCCGGTACGGCGACGGATGCGGCCGAGTGCAGCGATAGCGAGCTGGGAGACGGCGACACGAGTGACCCAGTCACGGAGCTGTGCGTGCTGCGGTCCCTCCAGGCGGTGCTGTCCCGGGACTCGACCTTGACCAGGTCGAGAGACGAATCGCCAGGCAGTGAGACTGGATGCGCGTCTGGGTCGTCGAAGTCTTCACCCTTCAGGTAAAGCACGCTGACTGGCCGGGTGCTGGTGAACATGTCCTGTAGTGTTTGCAGCTTAAAGTGAAGATCGTCCTCGAGTGCGTTTCGAGCGCCGCCGTTCCCGCCATCTGCCGAGCTGGCAGACGACATAGACCACGTGCGCTTGTGCTTCTGGACCTTACCAGGCCTTTGGCTGCCATCGGCACCCTTCATTTGTGACCCACCAGCCCGCTTGCGCTTGCCAAAATCCTTGAGACCGCTTTCTGCTTGCGCAATTTGTTGCTTGAGTTTGTCGATCGTCTTTTTTACGTGCGCGACATCGTTGGACAATTTCCGCTCAGCGCCATGATCGCGGAAGAGTTTGACTTTGCAATAGCATATCTCCGGCGTGGTGTCGGTGGCAGATGGACCCTCTGAGTCCAAAGCACTCGTTTTGGCGCAAAGTCGCACTGGGATTCCCTTGACGCCCTTCGAGTGGCTGAAGTCGGTAGAGAGGAAGTTGAAGCGGACGGCGACGTTACACTCGACGGCACCGTTGACACCCGGGGTCCATATGACAGAAAACCCATCAAATGAGGCACTCTCCAGCTCCACTCTCGTCCGCTTGTCGTCTCCCTCTGCGGGCTGGCCGGCCTCAACGTATTCTACGGCCTGCAGTTTTCCACCCCGCTGATGAGCCTCATTCGTGCCCCGGCCTTCTTTCCACAGGCTCCAGCAGACACCGGGCTTCTGGCGTTGCTGCTCATCTTCGAAAGATACACGGACGAAAGTCCTGAGGCGGGTGCCTGGCGCGATAGGGATGGCGGGCCGCGTATCCACTATGGACAGCGAGTACGCCTGGCCCTTGTTGAGGTAGGTGACTGGGATCTCATCTGCGTGCTTGATCATGGCGGTTGGCGCGTTGAGGGTGACATGGAACCGGTACTTCTCGGCTGAGGGGTGCATCGGCAGTGGCATAGCCATCCCATACTGCTGTCTCGGCTGGAAGCCCATCATCGGAGACTGGCCGTGGAAAGCGCTATCAATAGATCCCATGCGCTCGTCACCCTGGTCAGAACCCATTGGAGAACCATCCTGATCCATAGTCTCGTAGCCGGTATCCTGGTGGACGAAGGTCGAGGGAGCAAAGGACTGCTGCTGCGGATGGGGCTGTACGAAAGGGTTAAATTGCGGCTGCTGATGGAACTGGGCCGGGTGCAGGTTCGCGGGGCCGTGGTGGAAGCCAGCGAGGTCCATCATCCCAGGGCCTGGGGTAGGACCCGGGACTGGGCCCGGGCCGGAGCCGGGGCCGGACTGCATGGCGGCTTCCGTCGTGGGCATCGACAGCGGCGTGCCCAAGCCCATTCCAAACAGAGTAGGGGTGTGCAGGTCCCCGGCCTGGGGATGATACAGAGTGTTGGTGCCGCCAGGCGTTGGGGTATAGTAGCCGGGAGGAGCATTGGCGAAATTGGTGAAGGAGAAGGAATTGGGATCCATTAGGGACGGAGTGAACCTCCAGGGCTCATTGGAGGCCCTGGGGGTGGGATCCTGGTCATGGAAGGCATCATGACCCAAGCCGTGCGCTCTGTAGGAAGTGGCAGTCAGTAAGTGGAAGTTCGCTTCGCGGGACTGTCCGTTGCCCCTCAGACAATATGGACAGTAGAAAAGGAACAGGATGCTGAGCCTTTCACAAAGCCAGAAGAGGCTGGGCCTAAGTGCCTCCAAACTGCACCTCCGGGCAAGACCCGGGGCCCCCAATTCCCCCAAAATCCCCAAGAGCCACAGAAGGCTGGGAGGCTGGAAGGTGCTGCGCCTGCCTGTACCCCGCGTTCTGCTTCTCAGAGTTTCGTGGCAGCAGTGGAAGATTTGGAGAAATCCTGCCAAGCCGGGCCCGGCGCGACATGAGATGATCGCTGATGGAGTCGGGAATCAAATGCTCCTATCTCGCGGGCCGACAGGATACTTTGTACGGCCTCACATGACGCATATGCTCCCTCTCACTCTTTCCTTGGGGTTGCGCGCGCACATAAAAGAGGCGCACGTAGCGCAAAAGCGCACAAAACACACAGAACACGCAGACCCTCAGAAACACACACGTACCTGTCTTGCGCATTGTGTGCGGCTCCTGGAACTCCGGCGGTAGTCGTCTGGGACGATGAGGGGGCGGCAGACGAGCCTGCTGCCACCTCAGGAAAATGTTGCCTGAAGTTGGCGATCAGGTCGTCGCCCGGCTTTTGCGAGCTTGTCCTGTGGGTGCGGAGAGCTATAGTTAGCGTCCATGGTCTGGTCTGCTTTCAACGGGCAACGCCAGCTCGTATCCAGCCTCATCTTCGGCTCGCACAGGCTTTTGGACCATCGGACACGAGGGAGCGCCGGCGCGCACTAGGTAGGCACTTTCGCCCAGCGAACCCAAACCGTGCGAGGAGCGGGCACATATGAAAGAACTTGCGTGTTGAAGGGGTTCAAAGTGCTGTTTACTACTCACCGTTGACGGAACATTTGGCTTGTGACCACGGTCGACGCGGTGCCTGGGGAGGAGTTCCCAGCTAGAGTATTAACAGGCTATCTCGGGTTGGATTGCGGGGTGAGAATCGTAATGGCAGAACCAGCGGGACCGCTAGACGGGCTGCAGTGTCAGTCCAAGGAGGCTGGGAGGATGGCGGCCAGGTGGTCGTGGTGGCGGTGACGGCAGTGTCTCGGATTCGTGTGGGGAAGGCTGCCTGAAGAAATGGCGAGGCTGCGACTTCATAGAGCACGCGGGATCGCGCGTTGAGCAGGTTTGCGTGAGATGCGAGGGTATGATGAATGGTCATGCGCCTCTCAGGTCGAGACGAGTCGAACCGAGTCGCATTCGAGCCTGGCCGGGTCGGCTTGATCGCAGTGGGTCAACCTCCACAGTGAGACACCCCCAGTGGTGTGGTGCAGTGGTCAGAGTGCGCGGTGCCGCGTTTTCTGTCTATGACCTTGTTTTCCCGCTTCTCGATGGCTTGAGCTGCGGGTGTGCCTGATGTACCAGTCCAACCTGCACTGGATCGAATAAGATCTAGAAGCAATCGCGTCTCGTTGGGGGCCGATGCGGCAGTTGGCGAGCGTAACCTGGTCAGATATATGTTTTGCTTCTTTTTCCTTTCTTTCCTTTTCTTGAGAGATTCTTGCTTGGTAGTATTCCTTCCTACAGTGTGTCTTTGCCTGAGGGCCGCGGGGGTGCGAAAAACGAGAGACAGCGCCCGTAAGCTTAGGGTGGGTGGGTGAGCAGAGCGAGCGAGCGAGTTGGTGATTGGGTGAGCGAGCGAATGATGCCAGGTCTGAAGTCTTCAGTCCAGAAAACAGAGTAGTCGCAAGAGTGCGGCGCGAGCGAGGGCAGAGGCGCGCGTAGATGTAGCCGTAAGTGCAAATGCAAATGCAAATGCAGAGGCAGATAGGTGCAGGTGAGGGAGAGCAGAGGTAGAAGAGGCAGGAAGGGCAGGGGGCCGCCGAGAGAGAATGCGCTTGACGATCAAGGCCAGGCCAGGGCAGGGCTCCAGGTTGCGTGCAGGCCGGGGCAAGGATAGGTAGGTCAGGAGGGGGAAAAAGTCGAATAGGCTCTTAAACAAAAAGGCCCGAGAAGGTCAAGACCAATAAGTCAGAGTGGGAGCCAGGACGGGCGAGGGCGGACGGCGGGAAGCAAGGCACCATATGTACTGCGCGCGCGCGCTTGTGTGCGTGTGTGTGGTGCGTGCGTGGGAGTGGTATATAGGCCCAGCAAGGTAGGTTGAGCCAAGTCGGGTCCAGGTGGAATCGCAAAGTGGACGAGGCGTGGCGTGAAATATAGGACAGAATGGCTGGCCAATGCCGACAGGCGGGAGGTGGAGCCGACCTTCCTCAGATATAGGTGGCCAGGTAGACAGCCAGACAAGACACAAGACGGACAGACAAGCCAGGGGCCAGGCAGGGCTGGCTGGGCAAGAAGCGGGTGCAGAGACGGAAGAAGAAGTAGAAGAGCAGAGAGGTAGAGGGATGTATTTTGTCCAGGTGGTTTGAGGTGTAAGCACAAGTGTGCGCGTGTGGTGTTGACGACTGATGGACCGGCTTGCCTCGACTGGCGCTGCACGAGTGACTGCAGGCGATGTCGAGAGAGGGAGGCTCGAGGCAGGAACTTATCCAGACTGACGTTGTCCAGGAGCGGTCTGTTGTATGCGATCGGTCCTCAAGAGGTGACAGCAGAACAGACATAAAAAGAACAGTGTGTGCGCGATCGACACAGACATAGACCTTGGGACTTGAACTTGACCTTGGGTCCTTCCTTGACCCTGGAGTGCGGGAGCGGCAAGCGGTAGCAGAGTACCAGTTACCCAGTGGCAGGGGAACCAAGGAGGAGGAAGGAGCAGCACGACGAGGAGCCAGCACGCAGTAAGGGCAACGGCTGTCTTGCATCCACCTGCTGCTGCGTGGGTACCGTCTACCAGGAAAGTACCCGGTACGGGGCAGAGGTCAGCGGGGAGGGGGTGTGCGGGTACTCTACGCAGGATGTGTCGCCGGACGGGGGGGATGGGGTGGGGCTATCGGGCCGGTAGCAGGTACACCGGCACACATCCACACGACCGCAACTGCACTCTTCCACCACGGCTGGATGACGGATCGTCGAGGACAGCCAGGAGACAGGCGCGGAGTGTTGACCAAGCGAGCGTCGATAGTGGCCAGACAGACACTCGGAGACAGACACCAGAAGGGGGTGGGAACGGGGGGATGGGATACAAACCCACCATGTCACCGCAATCATAATCTGCTTTGCAGGGCACCTCCAGCCTGACCCATCCATGCATGCATCCATCCAACCCACCTACCCTGTCCACCCACCCGTCTAATGCCAGTCTACCGCGGCCAAGTACCAAGTATCTGAGCCGGCGGGTTGGTACTGTGTACTGTCCACCGTCCCACGGCCCATGTCGACACATGGACCAGGGCCCCACCAGCGTCCTGTACCACAGCTTCGGGGCGCGGGAGCCTTCCCGACTCATCATCACTCACTAATAACTCGCTCACTTTGCTCATCGATCAGTCATTCCTTGGTGGCGACCCGCGGCCAGCACCAAGCACCAGCACCAGCACCAGCACCAACGACAGCTTCAGCACCAACGACAGCTTCAACCTGGGGTGCCGGCAGCGACGGCAGCAACGGCAACAAGACAACCACCCCACCTCATCCTTCCTGCCCGAGAGCCATCAAGTTGCAGCAGCTTTGGGTCGCGAAAGGCCACTCCGAGGCTTGAGCCCTTCCGGCTTTTCATGTGGCTGAGCAGACATTGTGCATCAAGATCGCCGCCCTCGCTTCGGGACATGGTGGGGTCCTGTGTTCCCTTTGGAAGCCCACCGTGCCGGCCCTTGGCATTGATTGTGGGACTTGCACCGGAATATCCAAACTGCTCGTGCTTACCCTCATCCTCCCGAGGTGTTATTGCTGCGCCGAGACAACTGACTGGGCCGGTTGACCTTGACACCGTAGTGGACCTGGATCGTTTGTTTACATTGCACGTACTCGCTCACTCTCTTGGGCCGTGTCGACAAGGTCTGCTGCCAAGAAAGGACGCACGTGAACCCCGCGAAGTGTCAATATACAGTTTAGAGTACCAACTATGCAGAGGCTAAAACCTTCATTCGGAGCATATACCCACGCTCACGCCGGAAACACTGCCTATCCAGGCCCGGGGACATATCTCGGGACTGGCTGGTGCAGGACCTCCTTGCCACTTCTGGCCGAGCCCGTCCCATATTGTGCTTTTTGTCTCCCTCATGCAGGGACTCCCAGCCTGCGCTATCCCAGGCCGCATTACTACCACCCAACATCGTACAATATCACCGGGACTGATATCGACATGCACGCCACTGAAGATAAGACAAGTGCCTCACCACCTGCTTTCCATGGACGTTTGAACTCTCCCTTTTCCCATCCCCCATCCCGATCCCGTTCCCTGCCCGCCCCTGCCATGCTATGCCTTGGCTCTGTTCGTCCGGGTTCATCTCGGCGAAGACGACGCCGTGACATTGCAGAGTAAAGTGACGACAGTCTAACCCCTGGGCACGACCTGCGCCGTTACATCGCGTCCACAGTCTTTGGAAGGTGCCGATTGCATCTTCGCCCGAGTGCGAGGACCCTTGCTTTGCCTTGCCTAATCAGGGGGCCTGTGAGGCGGTGCGGCTGCCGCATTCGCCACAGACGTATCTGCTCTTCGCTAACCAGCCGACGGGCGCCAGAATTGCTGCCATGTGTCTGGGAGTGAGCGAGCGAGCGATAAAAGGACGAATCAGGGCTGCGAGCTGCCAGACGCAGGTAGTGCGCGCGCCGACTGACAGCTACTGTGCACTGTGCTATACGCGATTGGCCCCCTACCCTTTGGCAGTAGGCGGCTTCTAAACTTTGTCTCGGAGCGGTCTGGGTGGCAGTAGACTATTCGCTGGTATGTCTCCTGCGTCGGTCGCTGGCCTGGGGGCAAAAGCCGAGCTGTCGCACTACACCACAACATCAGGGCTGTCTGGGCTGTGCGCTACACGGGGTGGGTGTGACAGAGGGAGCACGTGGCAGGGCATCTGCTGTGTTCATGGGGACGTTGGGCGTCCCGGTGGTGCGTATGGCTTGTGGGTGAGTACGCCCCCTTCCACCGAGCTGGGGGAGTTTCGTAAACTAGACCACATAGTCACAGTCTGCATATACTTTTTGCTGAGAAACCAAAAGTAATCGCCGCTTGCCAGTGTGCAGTGTATTAGGTTTCGGTAAGGGCAAAAGACATGCGGAATGACAGAGCCCACAAGGCTTGATCGACAGCACCTTACCCTGCCAAGTCTAGCAGATCGCCGCGCAGATAAACTTAAACAGATCGCTAACCCGACTTTGGACAACATCATCGAATGAGAAAGTTGGAGGCCTGTGGCTTGCGTGGCTGGTGCTGCGTAGACGTCGCCACAGTGGTATGCTAATGGCCTATTGCCCTCTTGGGCTCGGATTACACTTGCTGGCTCGCACCGCGGCATTCCGTATGGGATCTCACGGGGGCACACATGTAGATGTGCCGACCACACGATGAAGCATGCACACCCACACACCCGCACATCGCCCAGACAGGTGGACAAGCTCAACCGAGGCTCCCTACAGCGCAACATTGAACAGCGCCGGGGCAGGTGACATGCTCACTTCAGGCCTCCCAAGACCAGACCACCACTCAGGCCACTGCGGCCCGAGATTTGACTGGCAACGGCCGCCGGCGTATTTTCTGAAGAACGTACCTTGCTTGGGCTTTCAGGTGACCCCCCTTGGCGCGTTGCACCATGCATAGGTATTTCTGGAAGGTTTCCAAATAACCACACTAGGCCCTAAACAGTCCCCGTGCTTGTTTGCTGGGCATACATTGCTACCGAGACCATCCACTTGCCCACACAGGCGGGATCGCTTCACCAAGACGATCGCCAAAGCTCTTCTTCCATCAAAGTAAGCCAATGTGTGGGGCACGCACGCGGAACTGGCTTCGCCTTCCACAAACCTTCTAGAAATATCATCCTGGGCATTAGATTTTACACGACCACACCCACAAACAATGCTCCTGTCTCGGGTGCATTATTTCAATGCTTGCCAATTTCGGCGAACCAGACTTCCAGACCAGACCGCGTGTCGGGCATTTTCATCTGGTCTACAGCAAACGCCCAGATGTCAGGGTCGACTGCTATAGGCATCCCCGTCCCTGGGGGCTCGGCCAGGTGCATTACCGCCCTGAGAAGACCTTGAGGCTAGTGGAAGGGGCAGACAATGCACGGCAGGGTCCTAAAAGTCTGGTTCGATGCTTCAGTTTGTGACGATGGTGGAAACACGGTTTTAGTGCCAGAGAGGCCCTGCCACGGCCCAAGTGTCTGCATCTGATATCGCTACAGCGTACTGTAGGGCTGATTACCCAGAATAGGCCAACCCCAAACCTCGTGCGCCGTTGGACCTAGAGGGCCGACGTCGAGGTTGAATGCTGGCTTTCGTCCCTCCGATGTCAAGGCTCCCAGGTCGGACCGGCTCCCACGGCCGGGATGTCTGTCTGGCGCAGCTCAAATTGCCGCCGGGATACATTCTCAACTGCGTATGCTATAGGCGGCCAGGGACAGCATCGGTCGTGGGTCTGGGATTGGTTTCGTTTGCTCTGCTGGGCGCACACCACTGACGGAGCGGAGGGGGATGCTGCGCCGCTGGGTATTGAGTACATTGTGTTTTCAATGGTCGCAGTGGAGGAAAGGTTCGGCGAGAAGAAGTCGCGCATGATCCAGAATGACAGCAACGGGAGTCCCTGGACCCTGGGCTGTTCGGGATCAGAAAATGCCATGATGGAGGAATCTTCACCATGATCGCGGAGGCGTTGACGTCACAGAAGCCCCGGCCTCGAGTCAAGCCGACACACAAGCCGGCGTCTGTGGGACCGCAGAAGCTTCCGGTGGGCATGCAGACATGCCAGGACCCATCGACAAGATTCAACGCTGGGCCACGGGGGAGGCTCGGCGTGAAGTGCAAGGGGAGCTCGAGGCCCACAGGCGACCCACGCGGTCTGAGCCTGAGCCTGAGCATGAGCCTGAGCCTGAGCCTGATCAGACAAGCGACTGAATAATTGACTGACTAACTGACTGACTGGTTGACTGACGAAGTCTACAGTATCTGACTGGAGCACACAGGCAGATGGGCTAGCGGACAGACAGACAGACAGAGACAAGAGGATGGCACGGAAATGCAAAACGCTCTTCCCCATCAAGCAGCCGGCCAATCAGGCGTCCAGGGCTGGCTTCCATCGCGCCGTGCCCATCTCCGCATCCATGTCTACAGTCTCCATGTCCCCACCGCCTGGGCATCCAATCCAGCCAGAACCCACCTACAACTGCCACACCGACCTCCACCTGTGCAGCGAACATCGAGCTCCAGGTTCCCTGCCCGGCAATCTGAACTGTCTGACCCCCCACTGGCTGTGCTCCCCCTGCTCCCCTGCAGAGCCTGACTTGCGAATTGGCTTTCGGCTGTGACGTCACCGCCTCCTGCCACACTTGAGGGCGAACGTCCAAAACCCAAAACTCCGACTGGCAGCGCCCCAGCAGACAATCGCGCCCACTACGCGGTCCACAGCACAGCACGGCATGACAACTGAGAGCCAATCCCCATGACAAAAAAAATCGAGAGCTGTGTGCAATGTGCCGCATAGTCTACTGTTACTAATTAGAGACGTGTCGGACCGTGGATACCTGCTCACCCCAGCGCGACTTGTGTCGGCTGCACCACAGCAGTGGCCGACCGAACCAACCTTGCAGCCTCTGCATCGCAGCGTCCCAGATGAGAGACCTCGGAATACCCTCCTTTTCAATCCACGCAGAATGGGGACTCCGTTGTGTCCCCCTTGCGTCACAATTTACACGGCCGACGCACATCTGCGGCGCGGGTGCCTCCTGGCGAAGCAGATGGCTCAGGGAAGTTGACTCATGGCTCGCTCTCGGAGACAGGCCCCGCCCGCAACCTACCGCACGCTGCTGTCTTATTATTCTGTGTCCATGTGCGCACGTATCAGGGCCCCCGGGACCTGTGTACTCCAATACCGTCCGCACCTAGCTATTGTAGGAGGACCTGCCGAGGGTAGGTGGTGTGAGCGCGCACCACTTTCGTTACTCCCTGCACCCCTTCCTCGCTCGAGAGAGATGGATGTGTCTGCCCCTCTCTGTCCGATGAGACGGGATCTCCCAGAGAGAGAGAGCACTGTCTGTGTCTGTGTGCCTGTGCCTGTGGCCCTGTGCACGTCCGCCCGGCCCATCGGCTGTCGCAGTATACCGTGCAAACAAGGGCCCAGCAACGGAGTTCCCAAGACCATAAGAATAACGTCATTGTGGGGATGTGACAGCTCGCTTCTTCCGCCCTAGCCTCTTTTCGTCCAGCGACGCGAGATGTCATCGAAACCTCCCGAGCAACCCCCCCGACGGATGACAGGGACTGACTGCATGCAAGGACGAGGCCCTTTTGGTTCTTTCGTCTTTTCGGCATGCGTCTTGCGTCCTGACCATGTGGCCACCATGCTTTGTCAATGATTACAAAAGGGTATGCGAAGCAAGCTGGCAAGACCACTTCCACACCGTTACCACCAAGCACCTAGGTACGCGGTACCAATGATGGCAACGAGAGGCAAATTGCACCGCCAGCTGCCCGGCCACTCCCTGTGTACGCAGACGCCACCCTATTCATTTCTCTGGGCGGCAGAATTGAGTTATAGCAATATCCAAAATTAAAAATCCCTTGACCCGAAATGTCCCAATTGGGTTGAATCAACATCTCATGGACCTCACTTGAGGTTGAATACCCTTTTATGCATGTGTTCAATCCCAGGGCCACTCTGTAGACCCCAGAGGGCCTGGCTTAACCCGCCTGTCTTTAGAGATGCGATGCAGTATGTCAGCATAGTGTACGAAAGTATTTTGTGTGCCAAAAGTGTGTGTGCGCACACGCATATGTGCGCACCTACCGAGTGCTGACCCAGCCAGCCCATCAGCCCCAACTTGCTGCTGATCCAGGGTCCACGAAACCATGCAACAGTGCCGAAGAGCTAAGGCCAGGATTCTTTCTAGAAGCACCTTGGAAAAGCACCTCGGGATGCCGATCATCAAACCATTTCCTCCTACACATATACCCAACATGTTTGGATGCCGAGATACGAGCTCGTGTGCCCTCCTCCGCTTCCCACTCCGGCAAGGAACACCGATCGCACAAGACGGGGCGCGGCCACGCAACCAATGTCGGTGATGACGGGAGGGGATGACAGACACCCCTCCTGACCCTGGTTCCATTCCCACGGCTCCCGCCCCGAATGTGTCCTGGGCTGTGTAAGCGGGCTGGCGGGTAGGCTGTCAATTTTGAGCTCGTGGCCGGAGATGGTTCGACGATCATTTCTCGACGCGGAACACGCAAACTTGGCCGCGGCGTCAATAATGCAACGGGCTCGCGCATGGACCCTGCGTCTCATCCTCGCACCCTCGTACCCAGATAACCATAGATATGTTTCCATGAGTGCATCACTTATTTTTGGCACGACGATCGGCTCGCTGGGCTTAAGTTGACCTGTCAACTCGATCGGTGACGGCAATACGTACCCATCATGTCCAAGCTTTGCCCTCCGGGCTAGCCAGCCAGCCTGCGGCTCGTTGGACCCTGAATATCACGGCGCCATCTCTGGGTCGTGTTGGGTCCTCGGACGCACTAACCAACCGAGATGGTACCGCCAACCTGTTCTGTACCTGTACAGTGAACTGTGTAAAGTGGGATGACAGGCTCAGGGATCGTTTTGTCGAGGAACGGTCGGTAGGTATGGGACCGGCCGCTGGCGCAAACCTTCTCTCCGGCCCCAGAGCCCGCCCCCGGTTGCTACGGGCGTGGGTGAGCCAGACGAAGAGACCTCGTGTTCAACAATCTGTCGCCCGGATACGACCTTTCGGGACGGGGGAGCTTCGGCAGTGGGTGCCCGTCCCGGTGCTTCGGCGTTCGTGGGCCGGGGTCCCCAACGGTGAGATGGGGGAAAACCGGTACTGTGTGCCTCAATGGCTCACCCGTCGGCTAAACAGGTCCAACCAACGTCGCAGCATACTTGGTACAGATGTAGGGAGGTAGTCTATACAACCTCTTTTCACCTCGTGACATCGTCTGTGTGCAAAAGATCTTCACTCCTGCCTGTGCGATCACGAGGCCCTCAGCGGTCAATCCTTGCCCTATTGCTTCACCTTGGGCGGCGTAGATGGCTGGGGGAAAGGCATCCCTGGTTCACAAGATATCGCCACAATGACTCTGCGACATGCTGAATCGCATCAGCTGTGCCCGGGACTTGATGTCTGCGCGCGTACTGAGGTAGAAACTCATCAAAGCGCTGCGGGCGTCTCGATGATACACACACCCTCGAGCCCCAGCGGCGTGGAAAGAGTAGAAGTATGCAATTTGACGTCAGGGCCGAGTCAGTTTTTGAGTTCGTACCGAACAACTTGGTTGAGTTTGTGGGCAGGAACCTCCTGTCACCGTTCCCAAACTCAGGTTCTCCATATCCCATGGTCGCATTGCCGGGCGATGACGCCGGTTGGAAACAATGCATACTACATTTGGGTACAACACGATGTTCTTGAAACCGCCCAGAAAGCGTGCAATGGCCTCCCAGTTAGGCTGATAAAAGAACGAAGCGTCTCCGTTCATTTCATGTCCATTTGGAGATGGGCATATAAGCCCTCATTTCCATAATGGACATATTCATCTCCACGTGAAGACCCTTCCGAATCCGGCCGACTGACCCTGTACCCGGGTCAGACTGAGACTCTGGTCCTGAGGAGCTGTGGTCTGCCCGCTTGCTGACTTCATCCCGAGCCTGGGGAATTTCAAAGTCTGGGACGACGGCATCGTCGTGCCGAGGCATACGCTTTTGGCAAGCGGCATGCTGACATAACAAGCACCCCCACGGGCGTCCTACTGTATCTTGCAATGTGTCTGAGCTGTGCCCGCCCAGAATTGCGATCGCGAAATTGATCAACCTACTCTAACCATGAAGAAGAAATTACCAATATCAGGGCGGGGAAGGCGCGTGCAGTGGTGCTTCGTGAGGTGAGGTTGTCGACGTTTGGGAGGGGAGAGGGTATGCTCGTGGCCGAATGATTGGTCGCGGTGCACCTCTGCGTCTCTTCTGTCTCGCCCGTCATGTGCATCGAGCGAGGCTGCGATAGGAGCCGCAGCAGGCTCAGCTGCCCCTCCATCTTGCCCAGCCTGCGGTGTCAGTCTGGCATGCGTACCTGTTGGTCGCGGCGAGGTCTCTTGGAACACATAGGCCATCTGGCCTGTTGCGCCTCTTCTCAGCGTGACGTCTGATTACATTGCCTAGGTAGTTAGATGTCCAGGTGAGGAGGTATACTGGCCTACTAACGGCGTGGATGGGCGGGATGCTATTCAGGCCCAAGCTGCTTATCTTATCGGGTGCCCCGATTGCGCATTCTGCTACGCTGCGGTCTGGCCTCGCCTCACCTCGCCGTGCGCAGTCCCCCCCTTCATCACATATTCTTCCGAGCGACTCGCAAATCTGTCTGCATCACCGCCATTCCCTAACCCCTACCAAGGTCTAGACATCTTCTACGAAGCCAGAAGGTGCTTCTTTCCCCTTTCCCATCGCAGTTTTCACCCCTCCGTGTCTGTCGCCTCGGAACCGCGGCCGTGATCACAGGAGACGGCTCGTCCTCGCAAGCCGGGCCTCTGCCCCTTTGTTCCGCTGTCTCGCCGACCCCCTGCCCTCCAAGATGTCAGCATCGGGTGCCCCTCCGACGATAGCCCCTCCTCCGGAGGAGAACCACAGCGACAGCTCAAAGCTACGCATCTTCATCGGCATCTTGAAGAAGTGAGTGACTGCCTCGCACCGCTCTGTCCCACCGCCCGTCCACCGCCTCCCGTTCATCTCGCTCGGTGCCGCCGCTCCCCCCTGGCCCGCAATCTGTTTGGCATGGGTTTCGACGACCCGAAACACCAGACCAGTTCCACGACCCAAGCCAGGGTTGTGGCTGCGATGACGACCGCCCACTGTCCGAGGCTTGGCCGCGGTGCCGCTGTGATACCGTGTGAACATGATCGAGTTACGTTGGGGAAGCTGACATTCAACTGCGCAGGTTTATTGGCGTTGCCGACCTCGCCTCCGTCCGCTTCTCTCTGCCCTCCCAGCTCTTGGAGCCCACGCCCAACCTTGAATACTGGAACTACCTCGATGCGCCCAATGCCTTCATAGCAATCGGCACCTCCGACGACCCCGTCGACCGCATGTTGGAGGCTCTGCGCTTTTGGTTTACAAAGGATCTGAAATATGCAAAGGGAAAGCCATGCAAGCCATACAATTCCTGCCTCGGCGAGTTTTTCAGGGTATGTGCCACCTTGCTTGCCTTTCGCGGCACGCAGCTGATTGTATGACGCCGTGTAGTGCAATTGGGAGACCGAGGATAATGCCCCAAGGATCAAGACCAAGGACATCACCGCCGGCGGCAGTATCCCTGGCAGTGGTGCATCTAGCATGAAGTCTGGCAAGCTGGCTGGACTCGGCTCTGGCGGCTCGCGAGCAGCCTCTACCGTATCAGTCCCGCAGACGGCCAAGGAGCCGACTGCTCCGGTCGTGCGCATCTCATACCTGACCGAGCAGACCTCTCACCATCCTCCAGTTAGTGCCTTTTATGTCGACTGCCCTGACAAGGGCCTTCATGCTTGTGGGTTTGATCAGATCAGCGCCAAGTTCACCGGCACTTCCATCAAGGTCAGCCCAGGTGAGCACAACTTGGGCATTTTTATCACGTTGGAGAGGAGGAACGACGAGACCTACCAGTTGAAGCACCCGGCAGCTCATCTGGGCGGTCTTCTCCGTGGGGCCCTCAGTGTGAGCGTTGGAGACATGGCCTATATCACCTGCCCACAGACGAAGCTGAAGGCAATCCTCAACTACTACGACGTGGGTTGGCTGCGGGGTTCGACCAACAAAATGGACGGAATCGTCTTTAAATACGATCCTGAAAACGACAACAAGACGAATATCAAGGACGTACCTGAGGATGACATTGTGATAAGATTGCACGGTGCATGGAAGGAGAAAATCCAATTTACCACAGGACCCAAGCCCTTTGTACGTTTGTGACTCTCTGTTCTGCTTGTCAACAGTGCGTGCTGACCGCCTCTCTCAGGATTCCCACCCGCCAGAAGCGAGAACAACTATCATAGATATCGAGCCTCTCAGCGTGGCGCCCAAGTCTCTCCCGCCCATGGATCAGCAGCTCCCTCACGAGTCGTTGAAACTTTGGAGCGGGGTGACAGATGCCATCGTAAGCAAGCAATTCTCCAAGGCCACGACGGTCAAGCAGGACCTGGAAGAAGCACAACGCGAAAAGGCCAGGGAAAGGGAAAAGTCCGGGGAGGAATTCAAGCCAGTCTTCTTCAAACAGATTACAGGCAATGGCGGACAACCCGAGCTGACCGAGAAGGGCAAAGAGGTACTGAGGCGAGCGCAGAAGGCGGAGTGGGACCTGGCCGGCGTTGTGCCTTGAGTGGGCTGCTGTGCGACACGACTTTTTAATCTAGGCGTATCCTTCTTTATTATCGTTTGAGGCGAGTCCCGGCCGCGAGAGCGCTCACTGTCCTGGAAGAGAGCGGACGCTCTCCCTCTCACTTTTTCTGAGGTTGCATGGCTCTCTGGGATGGGAGGCGGCGTTGCTTTCTTGTACACACCGTCATTTCTCGGGTTCATCTTCTCACAAGAACTGGCGATACGAGGCCAGCACAGACACAACACGCGACCAAACATTACACACATACACATATACTTACAGCTTATACACATGCGCGCAATACGCCGCTCGGTTGTTTGAAATTGGGCGTTTAGGATAGAACCAGGCTGCATTTCCAATGTCAAACAAGCAAGCTTCCGGCCCTTGTCCGAGTCGTTAATATACGTGGCTATTTTTGCATTAGGTACATATTATAGATCGCCCGCTCCCACCACTTGAGTGACAAGGACACACAAACTCTATCAGAAGTCGGGACTTGCTCCACGGGGGACTATTCTTTAGCAGAGAACATGTTGGTTCGTGCATGCCTCGGATTTCTCGTGGTTCGGAGCTCTTCGATACATACCACGAATCCCTCAGGTTCTCCCAGGCTGTTTCTGCACGGGAACACTCATCTTGCATCAATTGTAAGGCGCCCAAGCTGCCACTGGATACTTCACCTGAAGCATACGCGTACTCAAACCAACGACAATACATTCAATGCAGAGCTCGCCCCGATCGAATTAATACAGTTGACCAGCAGAAAGCTGTACTGCAAGTCTAGTTTCAGACTACGGGGCGGCATGTTCTATATGTGATGCGCCTCCTGTCGCGCTTCCGATCTCTACTCATTTTCGGTGCCTTCCCACTGCTCCTCCATTGACACATAAGTGACACTTTAATAGGCAACGGCCCCAAACTCACTGGGTGCGTTTGGAGAGCCCTAGACTGTCAAGGAGGCTTAGGTCACAAGTCGAGTTGTACCTGGTTGGACCGAACGCGGCGCTGTTGTCCATGGTTGGCGCCGTATACCGCAAAGATAGAGACAGCAGAATTTGCAGCACACCCTGCCATGTATTGAGATCTGTATGAAACAAGCCAGGGCTATGGTTACTTAACAGGACATAACTAGTCAGAATGCAATCAGCCGATGCACATCAGGCTACCAGGCTACCGAGACCTGTGGGTTAATATGATTTCTCGATGGCGATCGTTCCCTCCTCCTTGAGAGATTTCCAAGTGACCGGCACAGAGAGTTGCCTGTCCGCTGGCAATGTGTGGACTGGATACGACATAGTGGCTGTTGTCAAGTCGCTATCAGAGATGGAGTGTTTATCTCAAGTCGGAAGTGATGTTCTGGCCTCTTATTGAACCCTGTCTTACCCACAGCACGTCCAAAAGACGTTGCGGGTTCGTCTTCCAGATTTAAAATTCGCCAACCCGTCTCAAGTGATGTTGATCTAGAATAGAAGGGCCCTTTGTCTAGCAGTTGGCCCCAGCGATCATACTTAGCGCGCGACAATCATACTTATGAAGCCCTCTACCAGCCAACATGGCCACAACTATAATGATCACATGATTTGCCGGTCGACTGTAAATTTCTGCATATTACCGAACAACCAGCACCACAAAAGTACCAAAATCTGCCACTGTGGGTCTGAGAGGTCATATCGAGATGAGGGAAATTCTCCAATTTTCTAGTCAATTCCAGTGGTATACTTCTCCTTGAACGCAAAAAGAAGGTCGGGAGGCAAAGACATCTGAGTGGATTTTGGTTGTGAATGCGCAATGATTCTACTACCTAAGTACTTGGGCGACTGGCCTCTGGAAACAGTATCTTCCTGTTCGGATAAATCATCAGTAATCCGGCGCGGTAAGGGCGGAGCAATTAAAATTGGAGGAACGCTCCCTACGATGTGAACCTTGGGACTTCGAGGGCGCGCACTAGATCAGGGGCCAGGAGCCCAATTGCACAGCCCGGGAACTTCGAATTCAAGAACCTCTATAGATGAGCCAAAGGACAACCATTGTCGTTGGGCTTTAGTAGAGGAAATCAAGAATCCAAATAGTCTATATATGAGTCAAATGGAACACCATATGCAACTGATCTTTGCGCAGAGGCGGGATATGCCAAATAAGAAGGTGATTCCCGAAGAGGCGGCATGCTTTGTCTAAGGACACTGTCACAACCCGACCTCGCGTGTGTTACGGAATTCTCCTCAGGCAGCAAATTTCCCTTGTTTCAAGTGCATTTTTGAGCCATGGAAAAATTGCCTTGCCCCAAACAAGTTGCATGTCTTGAAGGCACCCCTCCAACGTATCCGGCCCTATAGTGCTAGTAAGGCTCCTGGGAAAAGGTACAATGATCCAGTATCACGACTATAAAACCTTGAGCGATATTAATGGCATTTGCAGCGCTGCTTGAATACGGCAGCTTTCGCGCGGGGGGAAAGTTCACCCTGCAACTTTGCCGAATAACCAGAGCTACGCCTCACCACGGGAGTCATCTATAATACCGGCATTGAGTCCCTCATATTAGAACATACCGATGTTGTCATACAGAAGGAGCATCATTGTAATAAAGTGCCAACTTCACGGCGCCGAAAAGAATGAGCGGAATCCCTAGTTCACTCTTTGCCCCGTACTCGTAATTGATCGCAAATAGACAATGATATCGTGGACCAAGATTAGATTGGTGAGACCGGAGGTCATCTTGAGAGGAACCCAGTCATAGAGGCAAGACTGAGCATCTGCGGATGCGTATAAGAAAATGCAACGTATCTGGGATTGACCGTTGACCCTTTGCAGCCGGTCACCTGCAAAGCGTACAATTCAGCTCGCTCCATATGTAGATAGGAAAACCCCGAAGCCTGCTGGTATTGAACGAGCGTAACGCGTGAAGTGTCCCACTTCAGCAGCCTGCCCAAGCGAGTCTTAGTGGACGGTTGAGCTGCACCGATTTGCAGGATGCGTAGTGAAGTCGTCTAAAAAAACAGCAGTATCCTGAGTGTCATTTGAAGCCGACCACTGAAGCAGGTTTCCGTAACATAATCCGGCAGAGGGGGTTATCGAGTCAACCAAGGTTATCTGTGTATGATAGAGCATTCCTTGCGCCATCGTGACATGGGCGGCCTGAAGGAGCACTCGTAACTTGGGCAGACAGACCAACAAGCACTCACGCACGCGCGTCGCTACACTCTTATATGTGCTGCTCCTTGACAGCGGAGACAGCTGAAGCATCGGCAATTGAGGCCACACATAAGGAGAACACGTGGCCGTCTTGTCGAGCCAGAAATCCGTAGCCTAGGGCTCCCAGGCTGAGTGACCCGACAGGTGAGCAGAGTGCAAGAGCTGACGAGGATGAATCCGGCTCTGTGTCACTCTGATTCACATAATGCATGCTGTAGAGAGGTATTGATGTCAGACCGGAGCAGGTCTGTTGGTGCTGAGCTTTGGGCGAAAGGCGCAGGCAGTGTCTTGTGACAAGTAATCTGCCGGAGCCATATATTTAGGTGGCTGCCGGGGCACCCCGTGTGCAAATGTGCAAAGGCAAGATAACAGGAGAAGAAGATGGAGACGACGGGCCAAGATGTCTTGTCGAGGAATGCCATGCCACGGTGCAGTATGCATGCGCGGGTTTTGGGTCTTGTGGGCCGGATCTTCGACTCGGCCGAGTGGGCGGATGGTGTGGAGGACTGTGGGTCTCCGCTCCATCACCCTGTCCACGGGTTGGCCATTCGTAGAGAAAAGAAGAAGACTTTGCCAGAAATGGAGGGTCGGGAACGATTTGGCCAGATGATTTGACCATGTGTTGAAAAATCATCTGGCAGATACGTATAGACAGACCAAGTATTCTTTGCTTACTAGGGTCATCAGGTTCCTAGGTACCAACATATGCACGGTGCACGGCAATTCAGGCGGGAGCCATGCCCAAGCGAGAATAGCTCCGTGATCCCTAAACGCTGCTCCCCAATATCGACCAACTTGTAGGGGCCTGAAGGCGGAAGATGCAACCATGTGCTTCGCTGGCGGCAGGCTAGCATGAGTGTTAGTCATGAGCTGGGCTTTGTATGGCTGCACTAACGGGCCCCCATCACCTAGGTAGGTATCTGCCCACGGCCAGAAGCCCGGGCCCAGGCGGTGCCGACTGAGCTGCACAGGTGCCCAGGTGGTCCCTACGCACCTGCGAGCAGCCTGGCCCTGCCCATCCAGGTGCCTGTCCACGGCCGCCATGGGAACGCCGGGGCAGAGAAATAGGGAGAAAAAATAGAAAACGGAAAAAAACTTGGCGAGTCAAAACAACAAGCCACGGGCACGGCTGCAACTCAGCATCTGCCTCGCCTGCCTTGCCTCGCGTCTTCCTGTCCTCCCTCTCCTCCCGTCCCCTTCTCTCCCCTTCCCTTTCCTCAGCCCAAGCAAGGTCCAAGACGCTCGCCCACCGCACCCTGCCGCGCTGCCAATTGTTCCCCCCCCAGCAGGTGCTTTCCCTAGCATTTTCTCTTTCACCTGGTTTTCATTCTTCCCTGCCCTCCTCCGTGTGGTCCAGGTCAGCCGTTGCTCAGGTAGGTCGCCTCCTCTTCTTTGTCCCCAGGCCCGTCACCTCAAGCCTTTCCGACTCGCCCTCACCGCGCCTCGCCTCGCCTCGCCGCCGTTGTCTTGTCCTCGTGCGCTGCACTGCTCTTGTCCGCCGACAGTGCCTTGCCTCTTCGACGCCCAGAAAACCCTGCCAGGCGAGAACGTTGCTTGCGTGAGACGCCCGTCTCTGGAGCCGTTTATTTGGCACCAGGCCGTGTGCACGAGCCTGGTTTGGGCACTCCCATCCGCACTCTGTCGACAATCTGTCACTGACACTACTCGTCTTGGCTGCCCCTCAGTCACCAGCGCATACCCCCGGCAATAAGTCATCGAGAAAGATACATACACGACGGATCAGAGTCGAAGCATTGCCAACCGCTCGCACGCCACTCGCCCCACTCCATCTCTGTTTCTCGCGCCTTGGACTCTGCTGCGCCTGTCTGCACCTTGTCCAAGCCAGTATCTCTTCTGCCGACCAGCCGCGCTTCTCGACAAACCAAGCTTGACCTCGCGAAAGAAAGATTGCGATCCGACGGGAATACTCGCCCCTACCGCACACGAAAACCAGCCGGACAGTGCCGAACCGACCGTTCTTCATCCATCCATCCACTCTGCATCACGATCACCTGTGGCTTTAACTAGTCATGGCCAGTCCACTGCAGTTTGCCTATCGGACCCAGAAGGCCATCGGCGTCTTTGACGCCGCGCCTGTCTACGCTCCTCTGCCTGGGTTTGTCAAGCCGGAAGGGAACCTACGCTGCTGCATATACTCTCCCTGCGGCCGATACTTCGCCTGGGCCTCTAACGAAGGCGTGAGCGTTGTTGACGCCTCTACTGGCCAGGTCTTGGCCTCTCTCGCCCTGACTGCCGTCTATGAGCTGGGCTTCTCTCCCCGGGGCACCTTCATTGCCACCTGGGAACGGCCTTCCAAGGACGAGGCTGGCGATGCCACCAAGAACCTCAAGATCTGGCGTACCATCGAGCCGTCTACTGATGAGGCGGCCAAGCTGCCGCTCGGCCAGTTCGTGCAAAAGTCGCAAAATGGCTGGAACCTGCAGTACACAGCCGACGAGCAGTACTGCGCCCGCCTCGTCACAAATGAGGTCCAATTCTACGACAGTAACGACCTCAAGACTGTCTGGAACAAATTGAGAGTTGAGGGCGTGACAGACTTCGCTCTCGCTCCTGGGTCTACTCACAACCTGGCAGTCTTCGTGCCGGAGAGAAAGGTAAGCAAGCCCTGCCCCCACCCCACGCTGATAGTTTCTCCTTATCATTTTGTAGTGTTGTGTCTTGGGCTGACTCTCGGTAACGGCAACAGGGCCAACCCGCTGCTGTCAAAGTGTTCAACGTGCCCCAATTTGCGACCCCCATCTCGCAAAAGACCTTCTTCAAGGGCGACAAGGTTCAGCTCAAGTGGAACCAGCAGGGCTCCAGCTTGATCGTGCTGGCCCAGACAGACGTTGATAAGTCGAACAAGAGCTACTACGGAGAGACCACGATGTACTTGCTGAGTGCGAATGGCGCCTTCGACGCTCGCGTCACCCTGGACAAGGAGGGCCCAATCCACGATGTGGCCTGGTCCCCCAACGGCAGGGAGTTTGGGGTGATTTACGGCTACATGCCCGCCAAGACCACCATTTTCAACCACCGAGGCGTTGCGACCCATTCTTTCTCTATGGGCCCTAGAAACACCATCATCTTTTCGCCCACCGGCCGTTTCGTGTTGGTCGCCGGATTTGGTAACCTGGCTGGCCAGATCGACGTCTATGACCTCGAAAAGGACCATCGCAAGGTCTGCACCATCGAGAGCGGGAATCCCAGTGTGTGCCAGTGGAGCCCCGACAGTGTCTACATTATGACGGCGACGACCTCGCCGCGCTTGCGTGTGGACAACGGCGTGAAGCTCTGGCACGTTGGCGGAGCCATCATGTACACTGAGGAGATGGTTGAGCTTTACAACGTCATGTGGCGGCCTCTGCCGGCCGACCAGCTGCCCAAGAACCTGGACCCCCTTAACCCGGTTCCGACGCCGCACGAGTCTGCGGTCGCCTATCTCGGCACGGTCAAGACACCATCCAAGCCGGTTGGCGCCTACCGGCCACCGGGTGCTCGGGGCACATCGACGCCGCTGCATTTCAAGCGTGAGGACGAAGGCGGTGCTGCTCATGTTATGGGCAATGGTGCTCCCGGGGCCAGCTTGAACGGTTTCGGACGATCTCGCCGTCAGGTCCCTGGTGCCGAGTTCGCTGAACAGAACCAGGCCCCAGCTCGTCCGTCTGTTCCCGGCGCCGAGGTTATCGGCGGCGATGAAAACTTGTCGAAGACGGCTCTTAAGAACAAGAAAAAGCGCGGGAACAAGAAGGCGAAAGACACCGAAGGAAAGCCTGCAGCCGGTAACGAGGGCGGGTTAGCACCTCCGTCGCAGGATTACGGTAGTGGCTCGGGAGGTGATACCCGAAGGAGCGATCGCCGTGGAGGCCAACAGCATGGCAACTCGCGAAGCCGCTCCCGCCACCCCCAGAACGGCCAAGGCCGTAGCCGCAGCAACACGCAGCGTAACAACGAGCATGGTCGCGGCAACGGGATCCGAGACCATACCCCGTCTGGGCGGGACCAGCCGCAAGAGACGTCCGAACAAGCCCCGATACAAGGGAACGACTCTGGTGCGAATCAGGCCCAGAACCCTAACGCCAAGAAGATGAGGGGTCTGCAAAAGAAGATTCGAGCGATAGAGGATCTCGAGATGCGTCTGGCCGGGGGCGAGAAGCTGGAGGACACGCAGATGAAGAAGATTGGGACCAAGGTATCCGTCCTCAAGGAGCTGGAGGCGTTGGAAAAGGACCCGGCATGAGGCCTCGCCACGTATGAAATTACTGGGCGGGCACCCTGTAGTCCACTCCTCCCACAAATGCGTTCTGCTGCACCTCTCCCCGGTGGGCATCTGCACCATTGACCGAGAGCATGCAATTCCAGGGATGTCACGCACGGAGCAATACAGAATAGAAGGCAAGGTACACACGAGCTCGCAGAGACCGCCGTGCTCTATTCGAGCCAGGAGACCAACCACCTTTTGGACAGACCACCTAGAAATCGCATCTGCAGAGGAACCGAGGGCATAGAAGGGCTAGGGCAGAACGCTCGGCGTAGAGTTAAGAGATAAAATGATTAAAATATTATATCAAGCAGTTCTGCCATATCTTGGTATTTGTGTTCACACTTAGGCCTTGGGACAGATATTTTTACCCCAGAAGTGGGCTTGTGGGAAAGGCGTATCCTGCATCATGCGATAGCACGGGCCTTCGCCTAATTGTGCATGTGCCGAAGACAAACCTTGCAGAAATATGCCCAACGTGAGACCGCCCGAGAAGTCGGTTTATATGATACAGGCATCGGGTGATACGTATGATCATCACAGCAGCCGTCTCCAACCCGCCGAGCCGTGAAGAAGCTGAGCCAGGCAGAGGTCCTGTTGAGTGCCAATATACTCTCCCTCTGACTGGTGACATGCGCACAGTTGGAAGTATCCTACCAGAAACATGCCGAGGAATTGAATCATAAACAATAACTCGGCGAGGGGAAGAAAAGCATACATATGTATGTGGAAAATGATTAGGGAATCCGAGACTGCACTTCCAGATTTGGTAGAGCAGTGGCCAGAACGGCACTCCGTGTGTCTAGGTCTTGTCACTTGTCGCCCGACAGATAGCAAAGCTGAATTGCATAAATTGCTACCCGCAGATACTTAATTAACGCCGCTTCCGATTCATTTTTTGGGGGGTATGTAGTGCCGCGAATGTGAAGTGATATCCTTGTCCCCGGCTACTGCCTATAATACATCATCTCGTGAGTGGAAAAGTCAATTAAAGACAACAAAGTTTGATCGTCCGTCATCAATTCAGACGCCCGAGACGCCTCGTCCAGCCCCTCGCGAGCCCTTACGCATCCACGAAACCCTTGACATTGTTCAACCAGGCCAGGTACTCCCGCTGCTCCTTCACGTCCATGTAGTCGGGCACAAAGACAGCCAGGGTAGAGTTGATGCCACGCTCGTCCAGGAAGCTCTCCATCAGGAGCTGCAGGTCCTCATCCAGGGTGCCGAACGGCGGGCCGGGGTAGATGTCGCGGCCCTTGTGCTCTGCCTCGGGGCTGGCCGCGTGGGCAATGGCCGGGTCGTTGTAGTAGTACATGGACTCGACGATGATGCTGGCGTCTTGGGCGATGGCATCGATGTTCAGTGCGCCCTTGCCGGGCTTCTCGACGACGATATTCAGGCGGCACGTCACGTTAGGCTCGTTGCCCGCGTCGGCGTCGTCGACCTCCTCATTCTCCTGGGAGCGGGCGCCCTCCTCATCGCCGAGTGCAGAGTCCTCGTCGTACATATCGTTCTCCATGTTGGCAATGTCGGCGATCGAGAAGGTCACGGTGATCCTGCAAGGGCCCGGTGCGTTAGCATCGGCGCCGGACGGCCCCGCGCACGCGCGTGGAGGGGTGGGCGCAGCTTACTTCTCATTCTTGTATGTGCGCGTGAGTACGACGTTCTGCGCGCCGGGGGTGTCCTGGATCTCGAATGGGCTGTTGTCCAGGAAGTCTTTGATGCTGACTGGTTGCGGCTCGTTCTCCTTCATCTCGGCCTCGAACTGGATCTCGCTGCTCAGCTTCGCGCTCAGCTCGCTGTCGACCCCAGAGGCGGCCCGCCGGAGCAGAGAGGTCGAAAAGGCCGAGACCTGCGGTCGAAACGTCCTGCATCGATCGCGCAAGAGAGCACTGTGTTTGGCTGAGGCAGGTCTGGCGACTGAAGAGAGGCGTGCGACTGTCCTGGGCGCAGCGCGCACCATACTCCGTGCTGAGAACATGCTGTGCGGTGGTTAGGAAGGAAATTTGTGGTGTTGGAAAGAGACTGTGAGCAGGCTGCGTGCCGGGGTCTGGCTGAACAGGTCAAATTTTCGTTGTGAGAAGCTTGGTTAAGGGCCGAAGAAGCTTCTGATGATGATGCTAGGTGGGTGGAGCTGGGAGCTTTTTTTTCGATAAGCCGAGCATAGTCTTACAGCCCGGGATGACTAAGCAAGAGGCGAGAGTCAAACAGAACTGGGAGGCACGCATAGGTTTATTCTTCACCACAATCTTGAGGCAATCCCGAGCGCGAACCTCCCTGGTATACGCAGCTTTCAAGTCGGGTAATGTACAACGTTTAGTGGACCTGATGATAATTTATCAGCTTCTCGGGCTCTTCCGCAGACCAATTCGCTACTCACAATGGCTTGAATCAAGCTCGCTGGCCTTCACTACAAGCATCTTTCAGTGAAGCCGACTTCGGCCCGACGTCATTTCTTTCCTAAAATCTGCTTGACATCTCGTTTGTCTTATGGTCCGTGTTCCACAGCCCCCGAATGCACTAATGGGCCGTGGCTCGCACAGAGGAGCTCAAATATGAAGACCAGGGCCGTCTCCCTCTCCTGGCAGGCCCTGATATATGTCGTGTAGCTTCACATCGCTTCTGAACAAAGTCAGCAATCATCGCTGCCGAGGGCAGCTTCGCCACGCTTGTTGAGGAGAGCTTCTGTGGTTACGAGTGGAATGACTGCGCATAAGCAGACGTAATATGTAGTACTGGGGCCTGGAGACCGGGGTCTTAGTAAAGGGGGACTACTTCACTTTGAGAATAGAGATTGTTGTGACCTAAAGTAGCTGATTGTTGGTTCGCGCCTTCAATTTTGTCTCGTCTACTGGTACATGCGCCACTTATCACAGACTACATACATCAACAACTAGCCATGCAATTATTGGCATGACCATAGGGAACTCGCTGATGTTAGATATCACCCTGGCTTCGGAATGTATGGATGGCTAAAAAGTCTGCAAGTGAGTGCTCTCACTAAAGCGAGACCGGGCCACCACACATGAATCTTGGAGCTCCCACCTAATCCCAATAGTCTTTGATTATGGGACTGGATCCGGGGTGGAAAATCTAGACGACAGGACAAATGGGCGTCAAGGGTGATGGCAATGCCGTCGTGTGGTACTGTCTCGGTCATAAGAATTCCCTCGGGTACTGATTATCCAGCCCGATGCGGTGTCCCAGGGTGGTGCGCGACCACCATCGCCCCAGACATGGACTCCTAGCTGTACCTCAGGGTGTCTCGAAGGTTTCTTGGCTGATGTTTGAATGACCACGGATCTCATTCGACGAGCTCCGACAGACCAATGACGAACGAGGCCTTGCCGTGCTGTGAGCCAGAAATACCGTGAGCAAGGATGCATCCGCTCTGTGCCACGACTGGCAGTGACACTTCCAGGGTGGGATACGATGAGTTGACGCTCCTTAGCGTGTTTGTGCGCGGGTTGGCGGGCTTTTCGACTTTGTAGAGGCCTTCCGGCTTGCTGTCTAGCACAGCCTGCACCACCGACAGAGGCAGTAATCAGTAGAAGTGCCCACTAAGTCCTCAAGACACTTTCCTGAGGGCGGGCAGCCTCGTAGAATGAAGCCACTGAGTCTGCGCAGTATCTGCATGACGATACGGGTCTAACACAGTGTGGAGCTGGATGTCACTGCTGAGAGTGAGTGGTGCCCTTGAGAGAATGGCTGGTAGTCGGGTGGCGCAGCAGACACACTCTCGAGCCGAATGCTGGCATCAGGTTCTTCAAGGTGGCCGCGGAGAGACAAGCATCGACAGGTCAGGAGCTGACCCTCACTGGCTGCTCGGCGGGAAACTGGATGGTTTAATGGTGCCAGCCTCCATTATGCGAACATATGACATGGCAGCCAGAAAAGACCATGCCCCTTCCCATCTGTTCAGCAAATCGAGATTGTTTTGCTTTGAAAGATCTGGGAGAACTTGAGTGGAGCTGGTTAGCAGCTGTCTTGGAGTTGGGGAGCTTATGGCGGTATTGCAACCTACAAAATCCGTTCTGTTGCTCCTTGCGCAGTGTCTCGACCTTCAAGCTGAGCAGGTCCTCCTTGACGCTTGCCGGCCTTCCTGGGCGGCGCGATTTCTTGAGCTCCTCGAGCTCTTGGTCATACTGGTGCACGTATCTGTCTCGTGATCAGTGGGTGTCTGGCATGAGGACATCGGGCATGGCGACTTACTGGTTGATGAGGTCCTGTATCTTGGCCAGATCGAACGGTTGGCCCTCGTTCTCCTGGGCAGCCTTCTGAAAGAAAGTGATCCTGTGGACTGGGTGGGCATGACTGTCAGCACGGAAATCCCGATGAATAACAAGGCAAGGTAGAATAGGGTTGTTGCCTACTCAGGGGTTGATCGTGCTTCTTCCTGGCGGCGGCAAGCTTCTCAAGGCGCTCATCGCGGACTTGAGCCTTGTGAAGCTTCTTTGTGTCACGGGAGAACTCGTGAAGAACGACGTTGCCATTCCGCTTTTTGGCGATGCGCTTCCTCGTTTTTTCTAAGGACTTGGGCATTGTGAGAAGTAGAAGCGGTGCAAGGGTAGGGGTGTTGGTCCCTCGAATTTAATGACAATGCTGATGGATGTGTTCTGCAGTGCAGTACTCGACGTCGATGCGGATTTCTGATTTGAGATGTCGGTCATATGCAATCGGCCTTTTTTTTCTTCTTGAGCCTACAGGGGCGGGCTTATCGGGATTCGGCATGGGCCCTCATAAGCAGGGGCCGCCCCTGCCGCCCCGTTGCTGGGGAACGTCTTGGCCCGGCCAGAACAGGAAGTACTGTAAGCCCAGGGCCCACCCAGACGCGACCTACAGACGCGCCTGCCCAGCGCCCACTGTATGATGTGGGCTACTTCAACCAAATACAACGACTCAACCCAGCTCGAGCGACTTCGCTGCTTCGGCAACTCCTAGTGCCCGTACCAGCTTCATTACAAGAGAAGATAAAAGCGGTCCGGGTTCAATTTCTTTAGCCACTCATACACCCAACGGGGCAGGTGCCCTCACGCGGAAAATGGGCATCCAAGGTACACAACACGCATGCTCCCCTGCCAGGACTGAGACCTACATTGCTAATCTTTGCCGACAGGGCTCCTTCCTTTGCTTAAATCTATCCAGAAGCCCACCGAGCTGAAGAAGTTTTCCGGGGAGGTCCTCGGGGTTGATGCTTATGGATGGCTCCATCGGGGCGCTGTTAGCTGTGCCGTAGAGCTAGCCCAGGGAAAGCCGACCAGCAGGTGAGTCGAGATCACTAATGCCACTGTATAGCTCTGAGTGCGACCGTCTGACTGTCCGGTAGATATGTCGACTTCGCCATGCACCGCGTCAGGATGGCCAAACATTTCGGTGTCACCCCTTACCTGGTGTTTGACGGCGACTTCCTTCCCAGCAAGGCCCACACCGAGGCAGCTCGAGCCAAGCGTCGCGAGGAAAGTCGAAAGGCTGGCCTTGAGCTCATCAAGGCTGGCAAGCCCTCGCAGGCTCAGCTCGAGCTCCAAAAGGCCATCGACGTCACCCCGGAAATGGCCAGGCACCTGATCGAGGAGCTGAAGAAAGCGGACGTTCCGTATGTAGTCGCTCCGTATGAGGCTGACTCTCAACTTGTCTACCTCGAGCGGCATGGCTTCATCAACGGCATCGTCTCGGAAGACTCTGATCTGTTGGTCTTCGGAGCCAAGCGTTTGCTCACCAAGATGGACCAGCACGGCCAATGTATCGAGATCAACCGGAGAGACTTCTGTGCCGTGCGCGAGATATCGCTCACGGGCTGGACCGACGACCAGTTCCGTCAGATGACCATCTTCAGTGGCTGCGACTACCTCGAAGGCATTAACAATATGGGCTTAAAGACGGCATACCGGATGATGCGCAAGTACAAGACGCCAGAGCGCGTGATCCGGATGCTGCAGTTTGACGGCAAGTTCCGCATTTCGGAGAATTATCTTGCCCAGTATAAGCAAGCAGAGTTGACTTTCTTGTATCAACGTGTATTTTGTCCCAAAAAACAGGACATTGTCCTCCTGACTGAGCCACCTGCCTCATCACCGTTGGACGTCGAGGCAATGCCGTACATTGGTGCGAGAGTTGGGTGCGAACTTGCCAGGGCTATCGCCTTGGGAGACGTGAACCCGATTTCCAAGCTGCCCATTGTCATCGCTGCACTTCCAGAAAATCGAAGGGCCACTGGTACGACAAGGAAACCGGCCGCGACAGCCACAATGACCCCGCAGAGCAAGCCAGCTCTGGACAAGCCTATTGATGCGTACTTCCAAGACAACAGACGCATTGCCATGGCAGAGATGGATCGCAACTGCTTCTCTCTTGACGCCGAGAGAGTGGCTGCTCTCACACAGAATGGGCTGACGCCACGGGTCTTCCCCCTACCGAGGCCATACGTTGATGGGAGCACCCGCTCTCCAGCGGCTCGGCCATACGCTTCAATCCAACGCCGCCGAACGGAGCCAATCTCTCGGACGCTGTCAGACCTCGATCCCTCCATGAATCTACCGACGACCCGACGACGAACAGCTGGCCCGAACAGACGTATCTCGGTAACAGAAGGGAGGCCACTGAAAAAGGCACGACTTTGTGAGGACGAGAAAGCGAGTGGGACGGCAGACCAGTCACCTCGAAAAAGCAGGTTTTTCCCTTGTGGGCAGTCCGCCAAGCATCGCCAGACCTATGATGATACTACTCTCTTGTCGGACGACTCGATCGATGAGGCTCTTGCCAGCTTGCCTGACATAGGCGGACAATGGGGCGAACCAAGAGCATCGAGGGACCACGAAGAGCTGCAGATTTTCCAGGATGAAACCTCTTCAGGACCACCGGCTATCTCAAAGGCTCATGACAGCAACGGGGATGGTATTGTCAGAGACAGCCCGGCCAAGTCCGCTCAGCCGTCCGACAGCATTGGAGACGAGGTCGAAGCTGAAGCGAATGTCAGTGAAGATGTGGGATCCGCGGAGTCCTTGCGCGGCTTGATCAAAGAATACTCGTGCACACCAGATTTGCCGAAGACTGCAAACAAGACGCGCATGGTTTCGGGACTTCCCACGCCGGCTTCTAGCGCCCCGGGCTCCGAGTCGTCATCAGGTGGCCGTTCCTCGGCGGAAACACCGATCCGAACTCCTTTACAACGCATCGGTGCTCAGGCCCTGCAGCGAGGCAAGGTCCATCATTCGCCCTTGGTCAAGGCGAAGCCATCTGCTGGAATACCTAGGAGACGGCAGAGTCTCAAGGATGCCATGGATTCCCTGCCGATCAACCCAGCCTTTGTGCCGTTGCCCAAGGTCGATCTAGCAGAAGTTGAGGCTCTAAACAAACCTGGAGGCAGCGAGGATCAAATCATACCGGATAGTGACGAGGAGAATGATCCACCGCTCAGACCTATCGAGGAGTCCCATCATTCGAGCAGCCGACTCGACCTCTCGAGATTTGTGTACGGCTGAAAAGATGCCGCTTGACAAACGAGGAGCCTTATGTGCATGTGTGTAAGGTTATAGTTGGGAGGGCATGAAGTACCCATGAAAGAAGTGTCAAAGCAGGTGCCGAAAGAAGAAGGGTGCCGATCGGGTTGATGTAGACTACAGCATAGCGTTAGGAGTTTGGCGGGTATTGCTTGGAACCAGTAGGTGGCAACATTTTATCATTGAAATGAGAGATTTGCCCCTGTAAGAACGGAGAGTACACCAGTACATTGTAAGCACAAACGAACCCAAGGTAGAGCCTACCTGACCACGCCCAACACCCACACCCACACCCACTCACACTCCCATAACACCTCCTACTACCACCGCCCCTAGTACTCCTACACCCAACACCTATACCTAATACCCACCTGATTACCTACATACTACCTATACCTATCACTTACACCTATAACCTACACTGACTACCTCCTGCCCATACCCAACTAGCTACACTCACTAGCTACACCCACTGCCTACACCTACTATGGTGTGGAGTGATGCACCAGTGTACCCTCCGTTTTTACAGGTGCAAATATCCGATTTCTTACATTATGAGTTGACGTTGGGGACGCTGAAGTTGAATGGATGAGAGGGGGGAAGGAACGGACACAAGCAAGGCTTTTGTTGGGCACTTGCACCCTGTCAGAAAGACATATGTTTACACCTCCTGTATGGTCCCTGGCCGAGCTGTACCCTGTCAGACTGGGGTGCAGGTACCAGGGTACATAGCACATCGATTCTAGTCCGATAAGAGCATCAACCTGAGATAAGGCAGCGCCAAGATTTCGAATCCCCACCCAAAAAATATTCCAACCACCATGGGTCGGATGTGCCCTTAGAGAAGCCGACATCAAGTGGAACAACCACTCAAACGAGTTGCCGTCAACTGCGATTTGCTCACCTGCAGACATCCCCTTCTCTCAACATGGCGGACTCATCATTAAAGGTTCGGCTACAATAGCCACTTCCGCAGCTGAGGGCACAAAGTGACTGACGCGCACATGTCTACAGGATCGTTTGCGCGACCATTCCGAGGCTTTCGACAGCCTGCTGTCGCTAATCCCAGCCAAGCTCTACTACGGCGAAGACACAAGCGTACGTGTTTCCTTATTCTGCCATCAAGTCACGCTCTCTCTCTCTCTCTGCGTTTCAGCCAGCTCACACAACGCGCCGGTACTGCAGGACCAATGGCAGAGAAAGAAGCAGACAAAGGAGCAAGCCAGAGCCGCAAAGCGGAGTAAGCTGGACCCAGACAGCGCGCTGAACCGAAATGCGAAAGAGGTTCTAGACGAACGGGTTCGGAATAAGCGCAAGGCACAGGAGCTCGAGCCAAGTGAGGACGGAAGTGTGCAGGATGAAGATGATGCCCAAGAGCTACAGCTGCGGGGTATCAGCAAGGAGGCGCCAGGAGAAGGCCTCAAGAAACGGAAAGTGGTTGATGACGAAGCGAACGACAAAGCCAAGGCAGCCCAGCCCATGGCAGACGACGAAGCGAAGACAGAGAAGCTATCACCACACCAGGAGAAAAAATCTCTGAAGAAGCAGAAGAAGGCAGAGAAGAATGCCGATAGGAAGAAGACAAAGACGGCGAAAGCTGTCGAGAGAAGTGACCCAGCCGAGGAGGACGATGCTGCGACGAGGAATGAAGATGAGCCGACGTCAGATGATGTTAGGCAGTCGAGGGAACCAGCGGAGGGGGAGGAAACTAAACCACACAGAGACATGAGGCCCATCGATGTGTCGGGCCTGGCGGACGAGGACACAAATGACACATCGTCGTCCCAAGCGTCCACACCTTCGTCTCCTACCTTCGACACGGCTGAAACCGGAGAGCCATCCGCTGAACCCGCAAGCACCACAACGTCAATAGCCAGCGAGAACGCACCCGCAGACAAGTCCAGGAAGATCAGAGTCCCGTCCGACACCACAGAGCTTCGCGCCCGTCTGGCCGCCAAGATCGCGGCCCTGCGTGCGGCCCGCAAAGCAGATGGACCTGACGGCAAGCCGATTCGCACACGAGAGGAGCTCATCGAGTCGCGACGCAAGAAGCTTGCCGAGCGCAAGGCTCACAAGAAGGAGCTCCGACTGAAGGCCAAGGAGGCCGAGGACAAGAAGCGCGAGGAGGCACTGGCCAGCGCCCGGAACTCGCCAATGCTCAGCTTCGGCTCGCCAGAGCATGACCTGAACTTCTCGTTCGGGCGGGTGGCGTTCGCGGACGGCACGCAAATGTCGCACGACCTGAGCTATACGAAGGACAAGAACGGCAAGAAGAAGGGGCCGATGGACCCCAAGGGCGCTCTCGCGAAAGTCGAGGCGCAAAAGAAGCGTCTGGCGGGGCTCGACGATGGCAAGCGGAAAGAGGTCTTGGAGAAGGAGACGTGGCTCGCTGCCAGAAAAAAGGCCGAGGGCGAGAAGGTGCACAATGACGAGTCTTTGCTCAAGAAGGCTGTCAAGCGAAAGGAGAAGGCCAAAAAGAAGAGCGAGAAGGAGTGGAGCGATCGTGTACAGGGTGTACAGAAGGCACAGAAGCAACGCCAGCAGAAGCGCGAAGAAAACATCCGCAAGCGCAAGGAGACCAAGCAGGCGGGCAAGGGAGGCAAGAAGAAGGGCGGCTCAAAGTCGCCGGCAAAGAAAAGCCGCCCCGGCTTCGAGGGAAGCGGGTTTGGCAGGAGAAAGTAAACAAAAAAGGACAAAATCAAAAAGGAACAAGACAGGAAGGGCGAGCGACCGAAGTCTTGGGTGGTGCTCATACCAAGGCCGATTCACCGGCGAGAGTAGTCTCGCAAGGAACTGTACATATCTTGCTTCTACAACCACAGCGTCGTATGAGGGATCATCAGCATAGCTATGGAAAAGATAATGGAACGCCGGCGTTACTTGTTAACCGGATGCTTAATCACGAGAGCTTTTTATGTCCAATCAACAGGGTGTAGGCCGGTGCCGGCCTAGCCGTCGTATGAAGTGATTTGAAAATTATGCCATTGTTTGAGAAAATATGGCCTGCAGAAACTCCTGGTTTTTTGTCCACCCGTGAAGTGGGAAAAATTGGGTTTTGTTTTGTGGTCATAACGACAATGCCATTCTCGTTCGTTTTGCGTCCCTAGAGCCCCCCTTTACCGGTCGTTCATCCAGGTCCCCCATGCCGCTGAGTGAGTTGAAAGGACGCCCGGCCGTTCGCATTGAATAACACCCGTCCGTGTACACCCGTCCTTCTGCCGTCGTTCCTCGGGGCTTTCAATGCTCCGTGAAGTCTCTCCCGGGTGCCAGCCCAGTCGCGTCGACACCTTCGAATCGTCTGAGCGTGGGGGCCTCGTTCCTGTCGGGTCAGAGCAAGACTGTCATTATGGGTTTTATCGATACATTGTGCCCGCAAAGCCTCGCCTGTTACAGGAGAGAGTCGAGTCGGGTGAAGACGTTGAGACAGGCAGCCACAACCTCGAGTTGAAGCTCCTTGTCTTTGGCCTTGTTGACCTCCTGGAAGATTGTCAGTGCCGGACTCGGTTACGAGCCAAGGGCGACGGGAAACCAACCTCAGAGATGACTTGTGGCAAGTTGGCGCCAATTCCATTCCCAGTGGCCTTCTTTCCAAAAGGGAACTGGCTGTATTCGGCCAGCAGCTCATCCGTCTGGGCGAACGCGCGCTCCCTGGCCTCGTGGCCGAGGGTGGACAGCGCATTCTCGAGGACATTAGCCGCGTAGGCCGCGCATACCATTGCGATTGTTCGTGTGTACCGGAACTCGAGGTTTTCGGGGAGCCACTGGGTCGCTGGGAGGACAACTGTCCTCTGCGTGAGAACATTCCTGACGCGCCGCCGAATCTCTTCCTTGGCGCCGCCGTCGGCGACCGGATGCGTTGCCATGTCGAAGAGGAGGAAGTTGCGCTTCTCGGTGCGCAGGATTCCTTTGTCGACAAGCCCTTTCGCCAGCCGCTCACGGACTTGCTTCAGCTGGTAGCCGATCTTCATAAGGTTCCACGTCTCGCCTGCAACAACCAAAACACTCAAGTCAGCCGCCCGGCACCAAGGAAAGGAGCACCGTCTGGGGTCTGGATCTGGGCCTCGTATTCAATTGCTCACGCACCGCTCATTAGGTCAATCCACGAGCTGACGCTCATCTTTTCGCTCGCCTTCATCATCTTGAGTGCCTCGTCGAGCAGCACCTCTCCCGTCAGTGTATCGTCAACGACCTCGATGACACGGTCTGGCAGAGGGAAGCGCCTCCTCGAGGGGTCCTTCTGCATGCTGACTCTGCCGCGAAGGGCAAGCTCCAAGACGATGCAGCCTCGGAGGGCGTACGATATGTTGTCGTTCCAAAAAGAGAGGTATCCCTGCCCGCCCGAGACATATTAGCAACACGGTAAACGCAGACACGAGCGCGGATATAAATGCAGCGCGGCCGCGGCCGCGGCAGGCCCAGTCATTGCGCCAGCATTCCCATCGAGGGAGGGAACAGAACGAACCTGCTTGTCCTTGAGTCCCAGCAGGAGGACTTCTTCCATCAGTGTCAACTTGGGCTGCTTGCTACGCTCTGTGCTCTCGCTGATGTCTCGTGGGTCGAATGCGATCTTGTGGCCATTTTCATTGCTCTCGTAGCTCGTCTCGGGGGTATTATCGAAGTTGCTCGAGGAGTTGTTTCGTTGAATGCCACCGTTGCTGCCCTCGCCTTCGGCGGCAGCGCCACCGCCACCGCCCCTGCGTCTGGTCAATCCCGAGGATGATGACATTGCGGTGTGGAAGTGGCTAGAGTGGGTGTGTTGGGCGGGTAGGATAGGGCCAGAATTCGTCGGCCGGGATAATTCGATCGCGAACCGTCAGGGCCGTGGAGTGCAGCGAGGTGGCCAAGGCGACGAGTGGCCAAGCTCGGGGCGGATACTCGGAGGCCGTGGACGAGGTGTTGGGCTAGGTGAGTGAGCCGGGCTGCGGAAGGCGTCGCGATCGGGGGTATGAAGCGGGACGACAAGTTAGGCCGTAACGGTATGGCAGGCCAAGACGTAACTGAGACTAGAAAGTCTAATTCCCCAAGGACAATTGCGCTGTGCTGCCTCGCGCTGATGAATCGCACGAGCGTATGGACGACGAAATGGAGGTGGCCCGTATTTCGCAGTGCGGCCCCACGGACGGAGATTGGCTTGGTGGCAGGCAGGCAGGCAGGCAGGCTGGTTGGCGGCAGAGGCACAGGAGAGAGAGATAGAGAGGTAGAGGTTGACCGTAGAGGTAGAGACCCCTACACTAGATGGTGTCGTCGCCCTTGTGACAGGGTGAAGAGCCAGGGCCTGGAGGAGTTGTTGAGCATGAACTGGAACAGACCACGTCGATTGACATACCTGTTGAGGGAAGACAGCCTCGAGGAAGGGAGGTTCGCGGTTCACAGGAGGTCTCAAGCCGAGAGGAAAGGGAGTGAGTGTGTGGTTGTGTGCTCCAGCTCCCTGTGGCTGCGCAGTGCCAGTGCAGTACGGTCCAGTACTTTTGCTGTGTGCTGTTCTCTTCTGTCCTGGCTGTGCTGCAGTTCACTGCGAGGTGAAATGGGTCGCACAGGCCCAGCCCACTGAGTCTCTCTGGGCTGGCTGGCTGTGAGGTGGCCCAGCTACGAGGTAGACTGGACAAAGCTCACCCGCCAGCCAGCTTACCGTCTTGCTGCACGGGCCGCCTCCTCAAGGATCCCGGGCGCCTAACCAGCTCACTGTTCCAGTAGGATAGCCTAGTCTCCAGTGGGGCAACTTTTTTCTGGGACAGCTTCCACAAGATGACCTCTCATATATCAAGGGATGCTTCATTTCGAACTGCAATGTCCGTCTAACTCTCGGACCCATATGAGCTTGGGCAGCCGACATATACGATATACGCGAAACAAAAACATCGCTCACATGCAGCAATAATCACATCTTTTCCCCTCTCCTGCCTCTACCAGCCTCGCCTCGCAATAACTCTCCCCTTTCTCTTCCTTTTCCTCACTACACCCCAAAGTACCTAAACCGACCGGACGCATTGTCATTTGAACGGGCTGGAATTACAGATTTCCCAAGACCTCGGACACAAAGCTACACCATCTCAAACATCTTCCGCAGCCGTCTCATCCAGCCCATTACCAACTTTTGGCAAGATGGGCTCTGGAAGAACATACGAAGAGGATGACTCGCGCCTCACGAAGCATCGGATCGAAGAGAGGGACGACGAGCACAGGGATTATGATCGGCTGAGGAAGCGAAGTCATCGGGATCGCGACTCACCAGAACGCCACTCGAAACGCGACAGGTCGACAGAGAGGTACTCGGACCGTCACCGTCACAGGAGGCGTTCAAGGAGCCCCCAGTCCACGAGGCAGAGGTCAAGAGACCGAGATGGCGACAGCAGGCGAACGAGGCGGGACTCACGGTCGCCTGAAGAAACAGAGTCACGGAGACGACGGCGGAGACGTTCACGATCTGCGGAAGTTGACGTTGGTGATGACGCGCGACACAAAGGGAGCAGCCGCAATCGTCATTCGAGTCCCGACAAGGGAGACCACGAGAACAGCCAGCCAGTTGCCCGACGATCTGGCCCTTTGCCGTCACAAGCGGATTCCTTCGCGGTCATCAACGGCGAAGAACCCGAGAAGCCCAAGGAGAAACCAAACTTTGGCAATACAGGTGCTCTTGCTGCTGCATCCAACTCGGTCGCGCAAGCAGACGGGACGACGATCACGTTAAAGTATCACGAGCCACCCGAAGCGAGAAAGCCCCCAGCGCGGGACCAGTGGAAGCTCTTCGTGTTCAAGGGTAACGACGTCGTGGACACGATCGAGCTGGGTAGCCGAAGCTGTTGGCTCGTAGGGAGGGAGGCCGCAGTCGTGGACATGGTCGCCGAGCACCCCAGTATCTCCAAGCAGCATGCTGTGGTCCAGTTCCGGTACACGGAGAAAAGGAACGAGTTTGGCGATAAGATCGGGAGGGTCAAACCATACCTGATCGATCTGGAGAGTGCAAACGGCACCGAACTGAACGGTGACAAGGTGCCAGACCGGCGGTATCTGGAGTTGAGGCCCAAGGATGTGGTCAAGTTCGGGCTCAGCACCAGGGAGTATGTCATCATGCTCGCGAGAGACTGATGGGCTGGTATAATGGCGTACACAGTATTCCTCTCCAAGAACGACGTCGGCAACCCGGCGCGGTAGCACAGATGTTGCATGAGGCCTATGACAGGCAAGACGTCGTCTTGCAAGCGTCGCCCTTCCCACGTGGACTCGCAGGGCAGTCTACCCCCTATAGACCCAATATCTGTCCGACCGTGACACCGTCAGCCCGAGGCTGATTATCAGAAAGCGAGAAATGATGGCTTGCTGAGGTCGTGGTGCCCTAGTGCCCCTGGCGCCCTTGCTCACGTCCCGCAGCCCCCTTACTAGGGACAGACTGTACCTCGCACGAGCCTCTTCAGGCGAGGTTGACCAAGCACATGGCGCAAGGTTGACAGTCGCAAGTAGATAGCATCAAGGTTCTATTGTACGACATGCCTTGTAGCCCAGCGTCTCGCACGGGCGGCCTCTCTTCGCCTGTGACAGAGTCTTGTTGTGGGAGGCAAAACAAACAGGCTGTGCTCATGACATGCAACCGAGGCAAACTTGAACATTGACCTAGGCAGGGCGAAATCAGATGGCGTCACATCGCCGGCCAGGAGGATGAATCGGTTCGTCTGAGTCATGGAGCATCAAGTGCACTCCAAGGTGTTGGTCCGGCGCATCTTGGGAGTGGTATCACCGACTTATATATCACTTCGAGGAAATTAACGACCGGAGAAGGTGTGCAAGGAAGTGGAGCAGGCCGTGTCGAGCGGTGCGTCACAAAATGGCCAATCCAGTGCAACCGCCACTGCAGCGGACGACGTCGTCCGAATCGCAGTCATGGGACGGAGCTTGGTCCTTTGTTCCTACCCTCCCTCAACCAGCGTCCCGAAAGGATGATTATGCTTTTGATCTGCTGAGGCCCCGAGATCCACCTGGCACTGGTGATCCGATCTGTCCAGTATGCAACCCAGTTGGTCCTCACACGGTAGCAGCCTAAATGCACTAGCCTACTGGTGTCTGGGGGACGGCTGACAGCCTGACAGCCGGGAGCAGGGATACGAGCACCGTTGACAGCAGCACGTGAATGTGTGGCGTCGCGAACTGCTTCCGGTGGTGTTGCTGCTGCTTGCTGCTGCTGCTACTACTCTGCAAAGGTTGAGCTGCGGGTCCCCCTGAATCGCTGTCCCCCCCCCCGGCACATTGTCGGCATACCCAGCTGTATTGCCCATTATGTTTTTAGCCAACCATGAAGCCTCGCCTGGGGAGGACTTCTGCACAAGCACTCACAACCCCCTCGGGCTCTTTACCGGAGTTCCTCTGCACCTTTCCCTTTTTGCTGCATCCCTATTTCTCTTATTTTGTCACAAGGCCGTTGTGATCTGCTACTATGTATCATGCAGTCCCTTCTCTCTGGCAGGCTGACCTAGTGGACAGCCTGCCGGCCATGGCTTGGCTGTCACTATGCATGTACCCTCTTAGAGGACGAGCTCCTGCAGCACAACGCCCTGGCATGAACCAACATGGAACAGCAGCCCATGGGATAACTCACTGTGGATTTAATCTCTTAGACTCGTGGGAATGGACATAGGAGGCCTTCATGTCTCTATCTCTACTAGGTATTGTGGCAACGTGCCAGTACTCTCGTGTACCTCACAGCCTCTCAGGATCCCTGCCATCATACCCATGTTGCAGCCATGCCAGGCAGATGCTACGATCTGATCTATCTTGGGCCGCCACCCCTGGCCTGGTTCCCGTCTGGGTGTCTTCGGCTTATATGCTTGCACACGCGCCTCTCCCGTGGGCGCGTGGCTGCGCTGTCTCAGACTCTTGACGACACTGGAGCTCCTGAGCTCATGGTCACATGGACAGCCGGGCACATCGCCGGTCAGCCATTATAACCGCCAACCTTCCCAATCTGCGTAGTTTTTGTACCTGACAGCACCCTACGTGGCGCCAAGGACCCTTTTTCACCGGACGGGCCAAGTTTTTCTGCTTGTTGTTTCCGGCTTGGTTTGGTCCACCGTCAACACAAATCACTGCGACAGAGCTCTGGCTCGTCGTCGCAGCCTCCCACACTGCGAATATGGTGAGTGCCTCCTTGTTGATTCTCAGTGCTTCTTTGCAGACTGTCTGCAGGCTTGAGAAGGCGAGCTCGGGTTAAGCTTCCACATGAGCTTGCTTTGCCTGCCCGGTCTGAATCATCCTCCGAGTCTGTGACCCGGGGCCGAGTCCCGCAAGATCGCATAATCCCACGGAGCGGGCCGCTCACGCTGCGATCGTTTACTCGTCAGCAACGCCTTCTACGTCGCCGGCCACTCCACGTCAGCACTTGACACGGCCCGCAGTCGCTCTTACTGCATTGTTATAGCTGTTTAGGGGCTTTAATCTCTGACTTGATGCCGTTTAGGGGACCATCAACAGGAAGATCTCCAGGTTCGACATCACAGCTGTCTACAGCCACCCAAGTGCCAAGGTCGACATCGTCCTCGTCCACGGTCTCAATGGCGACCCACAGAGGACCTGGACGGCCAAGAGCCCGAATGGGAACGGCGCTTTCTGGCCAGTCGATCTGCTCCCCAAGTCTCTGGAGGCAGAGAACGCGCATGCAAATGTCCTGGTGTACGGGTACAATGCCGATGTCTCATCAAAGAAGCACGGTACCGGCCCAAGCAGCAACTACATCCACCAGCATGCCCAGACCCTGGTCACCTTCCTCACGACCTATCGAAAGAGTAAGAAGACAACGCGCAACCCCATCATATGGGTGGCCCATAGTCTCGGGGGCATCCTCGTCAAGCGGGCCTTGGAGCATTCAGACAGCGTGCGTGTCGCCGACCACGAAGACTACCGCTCCATCTACGTGTCCACGTATGGAATTATCTTCTTGGGCACTCCGCATGATGGCTCTGAACTCGCCTCCTGGGGATCGGCCCTGCAGGGCATGGCTGGTCATGTCCCGAGGAAGTTTTTCGACAGCGAGCCCGTTCTGATCGAGACCCTCAGAAAAGACAATGAGACACTAGACAACATCAACATCAATTTCCTCAACATCTATCAGAGATTCAAGATCCACATGGTTCACGAGAACCAGAAGACCGACTTGAAGGGGACGAAATCACTCATTGTGGACGCGAAGTCTGCGGCGCCTCGCCTACCAGGCGTCACATCTTATGGCGTGGAAGCAGATGTGAGTATTCACTGAACTTGACGCGGTTTCAACACACTTCAGACGATAACTTCTTTGTCTGCTGGTTGTTTCCCCCAGCTACCATCCTAAGATGGAGCCAGATGAAACTCACTAGTGATCTTGCTGACACTGGCTGTTGTAGCATTCGACCATGTGTAAATTCGCTGGATTCGATGCGCCTGGATATCGAACAGTCTCCATGGCCATCGCGGAATGGGTCCAAGCAGCGCCTGATGTTACCAGCGTTCGCTGGAGTGTCGAGGACGACGGTCGTCGTGTCCGAGCACAACTTGAGATGAACGAACGAGCGAGACCATTTGTAAGGAATGCAAAAATACCGCACATGACCCGCGAGCACCCTTGCACCCCCAAGCAGGGAACGAGCTAGTTTCTTCGATAGACAGACCTGCTGTCCACAGACACATTCGCTGACTTCTATCTATAGCTTCCACCATCCGCAGGTTCATCACAAATGGCTGGTATGTTCCAGGTGTCAGAGACCCCAACACTTTCTTCGCCTAGCAGTGGTGTCGCCCCGTTCAGCATTGAGTCGGCGGAATCACACGACGCCGAGCTGTCAGGCGGTCGAGGTAATCGCTAAGGCCGCCAGGATATATGGGCTGATTTTTCTTGTCTGTAGATGAACAAAATGAGATTACTTCAAGCTTACCGGCTCCACAGGAGCAAGCCGCTCCTCCTTCCCCATTGCCCCTATTAGTCCAGCCAGCACAACCTGAGCCAGGTACACAAGGCTCGCAGAAGCAAATTGCTCCAGCCGAAGCCCTTTTCATCCATCCCGAGGCGTTCCGCCCCAACTCCTACTTTGTTGGCAGGAAAGAGGAGCTCGATGACCTCCACAGAATGCTTCAAGATAAGCGGCGGAGGTCGGAAGGTACCTCTACCGTCCTGATTTCCTGTCTTCCCGGAGGAGGAAAAACACATATGGCCAGGCAATATGTATTCGCGCACAAGAACGACTATCCAGGAGGGATCTTCTGGCTGCGTGCAACATCGGTCCAGGAGCTAGAGGGCGAGTTCTGGCGTGTTGCAAGGACCGCTGCCCTGAAGGACCTCATGGACAAGAAGAACTACGACGAGCTGAGAGACAACACCAAGATCATAGATATTGTTCGCGAATGGTTCATGCGCTTCGAAGGATGGCTCATGATCCTGGACGGGATCATGTTTGACTCGCCAGGCATAGAACGCTTCGTCCCAGACGCGGTCAATTCGAGCATAATATTGACGTCGACGGACCCAGCAGCCACCGGCAATCACCACTTCAATAATCCTCAACTTCTCCCACTACCACTCCTCCCGGCGCAAGAGGCTCAGGAGTTGTTGCTACTGGAGACAGAGAAAAGGAAGCCATGGACCCAGGAAGACCTCAGCCAAGCGACCGAACTGGTGCAGATCCTAGGACGACTTCCTCTGATGATTCACTTCATCTCTCAACAAATAAAAGCCAACCAAGAGCCCCTGGGCACCTTTCTCAAGAGATACCGCAACCGGCCTAAGGTTGGAAAAGTCCCGGCATATGGATACGTGCTGGAACAGTTGCAATCGAGGGGGGCCACTGCCGCTCTGAACGTCATGTCCATACTGGTTTTCTTTGACCAAAACTTACCCGTGGAAATGATGGCATTAGGTGAGTCAAAGCCTCACACTCATTCTCCTACAGCTTGCAGGGAACCCAGAGGCTTGTCAGGTGCTTGATATTACGTCAAACGGGATAGAAGAAGCCTTCCTAGATGCTACCTAGCCGTTCGCCGTGTACCAGGCTGTCCTACGGGAATTGTAACTAGACCTGGAAGCTTGGGATCCCTACGAGCTGGATGATGCGAGCTAGCTGACCGAAGATGCTGCAGGCCTTCACGCCCTCGGCAAAGAAATACCCTACAAGACGCGTGACGCCTCTACCCATGGCAAGGGTAGTCTTAGCAATACCCTGAGAGTACTAATAGCCTTCGCGCTCGTTGAGAGAACAGAGACACAGGATGTGTCACCGACCAGCTCGAGGAGCTCAAGACAAAGCTTTCCTCTGCACTCGGAGAGCTTGGATACCTTGCGGACACACAGCGTCATCCAGCGGTACTTCATCGAGTCTCTCGCAGGAAAGAGTCAGCATGCGTATTGGCTCGAGCGAACCGTTGAGGTCTTCTCAAAGTCCTATGAAGAGGCAGACCGGCGCATATCAGAGCACCCCAAAGTCGGCCTCCCGGACGATTACCGGAGATTCTACATTCACGGGAAGAAAATTGCAGAGCACCTCAAACGGTATGAACGGAAGCATTCGGTGCTCCAACCGCTGAGAAAAGAGCTTGAGGCGAAGCTGGAGGAGATACACGACAAGATCCACGGGCTATCGAGCAAGATACAGGCTATGATCGTCGATCAATCCGATGAGATAGCACAAACCTCCATCTTCGACAGGACAAATAGCCTATCAGAGTCCGACTCGGCCACGTCAAGCTCCCAGAATCAGAGCCAGCAGGACAGTTGGGCCCAAATGGATGAAGACGACCCTCGGATGTTCCATTCCCCAGTCGCATTCGCGCCTGACCAGCAGTACGACGCGTATGGGCTGCCGTTTCCATACCCAGACGGGAGCACGATCCCGGCCCAGCCCTACCATTACGAGGATGAACACGAGCGGACACCACAGATTACGCCAAAGGTCGGCCAGGTCTCGCCAGATCCCGACGAAAACGGCTGGACGACGGTTGTCCCTGTGTATCAAAGCAATCAAAGGCCCAGGACCGATTATCTGATCAACCAAAAGGGGCACCACAAGAGTGACTCGGAGATTGGCGTCAGCCACGACATCGCCAGGTCACCGTTCTTCCACACCTCATCGCCGCGCGGTGGATCTAGGTCATCCAGCAAGGGACGCTTGAGCGTGCAAAGCGAAGCCGAGCTGGCTCTTCAAAAAGTGCGGAAGGTCTCGCCACCGAACCCTCGTGGTGGCAGAGCCGTTCAGGACAAGGGGAGGAGCCTGAGCTCCGGCACGACCACCAGACCACGGGATATCATGACCCGTGGAGAGAGCAACTACGCCAGAGTTGCATCCGGCCTTACGCCCACCGACAAGCCATCGCCAGCCGAGTTTTACCATGGTTCTGGCGGTAAGCCTCTGTCCGCATCGTCTTGGACTGCTGAGACGGTCAGAAGGTTCCAGGAGAGCCTCAAGCCGACTGGCAGGAAGTCATCCACTGGTAGCTCAAACAGCAGGATGGAGCCAACCCCTGGGAGTGTTCATACGTCGCCTGGGGCAGAGGAAGTAGCAACAATGCCACCTTTCCCGCAGGTGACAGGCACGCGGACTGCTAGGTCCAGTCCCGGCGGAGTCACTCCCTTCTACCCCCCAAGTCTGCCCGTTGAGAGAATGACTACCGATGCTCGCCGCAACCTTCCACCAAATTTTCACCAGTGGAACACTAGCTCGTACGCTCCCGGCCTGGGACGTCTTGAAGCCTTGAACCTCCCACGCGGGCAGCAGGGACTTGACCACGATCCCAACGCAGTGCCATACCCCTTCCCGCCGAACATCTGGTTCCCGACCCCGGAGGCAGTCTCAGCGCCCATGTCGAGGAACTCGAGCCAGCAGTCGAGCAACCAGTCGTCGACCGGCAGGAGGCGCGCGGGCAACCTCGCACTTGCCACCTCGGCCACAGCACTCAGAGGCCGGAGGCACTCGAGCCCCCTCTCCAGCCCCATAAGCTCAGCACCACCACTGCCAGGCTCCCGCTTCCCACCGCGTGGCCACAGCAGGCCGCCCTCTGTGGTCACGGAGCCAAGCCCGCGCCTCCGACCGAGGTACGAGGTGCCCGAGCTGCCTGCGGGTCAGGCCCGGGTCTACCTCCCCGAGCCCCTCCCGCGGCCGAGAGCCGGGTCCAACACGCCCGGCACTGGCGGTGGCAGTGGCAGCGGCGGCACCACTCCTGTGCGCCCGAGGTGGTACAAGCGCGCCTCCGGGCGGCTGCGCGGGCGGGCGCAGTCGCAGAGCCCAAGCGCGGGGCTGCGGGTGTCGAGCGGCGGCGCCAGCGTTCGCAGCGCTGGGAGCCCGGATCCCTCGTCCGCCGGTGATGCGAATGGTGAGGCCATGGCCCGGTCCGGGTCTGGAGGGATCGTTGTCGGGGACGGGAAGATCATTGGATTTGGGGAGTTGCCTGTCAATGTGGACCTCGCCAGGGAGGCCGTGAGGGCGCCGCCCATGAGTAGGAGTAGTTCTGGTGGCGTTGGGCTGGGCATTATGCATGAGACGGAGTGATTGTACATTTACGAGGGGATCCTGGCTGTTTGCTAGTCACTGTTACTGACAGTGGTGAGATGGTGCCTAGGTACAAGCAAGAAGAGCTTATTCAGTGAGATACAAATGCTCATGTGCGATTACCTCGCAGTCGGTTGCCCACTGAACTTCATCCTAGCGGAAGGAGTGCTAGAGGGGTGTACTGGAAAAGATGCGTCGAAAGTCTGGGAAAGGCGCGTTCATGTAGCACGGAACTTACAGTTGATGAAGCGGCGCATGTGATGAGAAGTGTACAATTATAACTACGTGTAACAGATAGGCGGCCACGTTCAGGCCGACCTGTCACCTACTGATATTCACCGGTGAGCTTGTCTCGTAATTCGTCTGCACTTTAGTGATACGCTAGCATCGAAGAAGAGCCTGCCGGACCTGCTGCAGCTGCCGGAGCTTCCATCTCTTTTCAATCATGCCTTTACCCTGAAGAAGCCACGGTCATCATCATGCCAGAGCGAAGTCCGCGATCTCGCCCATCTCCGTCTTCAGCTCTGGCCCGACCTTGTATGCCACCCTCCACCTCAGCTTGATGGACTCGACCTTCTTAGTCTTGTCTCCCGCGTGCCAGACCTCAATAGACTGCGTTACCCCGCGGCTTTGTTTTGGCTCCAACGACCGCCCCGTCTGGGGCTTTAGTTGAGACTCGAATCCCTGGACGGCTTTTGTTAGTTACACAGCTCTGGGTTTAGCAGGGGCCGGGTCGAGTAGAACTCACTTTTGTCACCGCCAGCTGGAAGTGTAATTCTGAAATTGGCTGCGCTGTGTTGTTACTGAAAGCAAACAAGAGGTTGATGCTGTTGGAGGAGCCCGTCGTCCGATTCGCAAGCATGTCGATCTTCAGGCCAGTGTTGCTGACCAGAGCCCTGTGCTCCCGAGGCAGCGCCGGTGTCTCTGTGGGCAAAGCGGACGCGAAGTTCCACTCGTCATCATCGTTGGCCTGGGATCCCGGCGCTGTCGATGCAGGTGGTGCCGCGGGGGCCGGGGTGGCTGGTTTCGAAGTGTTGGGAAAGCCGGTGCCAAAACTTGGGGAAGAAAGGGCGGCAAAGGGATCTGCGGCTTTTGCTGGGGCGGCAAACGCTGATTGCTGGTAGTTAGGAGGTTGCGGAGTGTTGTTCTTTGATGTCGATGGTGCCGAGTTGAAGGCATTGAATGATGAAAACGGGTCAGGTGTGGATGTGGATGGCCCTCCTCCTTGGGCAGTGCTATTTTGTGTCGCAGAGGAGAGCAATGACGGCCCCGGGACATCTGTTGAGAGTCGTGAGTGAAAGCTCTGTGTGTGACCGCGAGCCATGGACTTACTGCCGTTGTTCCCGAATCCCAGCGATATCCCGCCCGTCTGGCCAAAGGTGCCGCCACCTCCAGCATCATCGCCAATAGAGAGCCCCAGCAGATCGTCTTCCAGACCTCCGGGCTGGGACTGGCTGGCTGCTGCACTCGGGCCCGCAGAGCCATTGCCGGACGGCCCGTTGGCCTCTGGCTCGCCGTCGAAATCAATCAGGTTGAGCTCCTGCGCCGCACTCTTGACGGCCGCCTGTGAGGCGACATGCTCCCCGCGAGCAATCTTGGACGCCCCCTCGAGATCGCCTTTCTTCATCAGCTTATATCTCTCCACCGTCCGGTGTATACTGTCATTAATCTCGAATAGCCTTGCGACAGCCTCGTGGTCATCGGACTCCTCCTCGCACATCTTCTGGATCTTGGGCTGTGCGCTCTGCAGGGCAGACGCCAACTCCTCGAATACATCGCCGTCTGTCATGCTGTCGCCTGCCTTGAAGCCCTCCAGTCTTTCCTCGAGCAGTTTCGCCTTGGCTTGGATCTTGGAGACATCTTCGGCGGCTTTTGCGCGGTAGTCAACCTTGGACCTTGTATCGTAGCCAGCCATGATCTTCATAAGTCGGTTTGCCTCCTGCAGGTCCTCGGGGGCACCCCGTCGGATGAGCTCCTGCAGCTTAGCTGATTGCGCCTCGCGCTCCTCTTCCTCCATCTCCTCGGCCGACTTGAGGTTCTGCGCGCCGCAGTGGTTAGCTGGGGTTGGTAGGGGGTCGGGGGACAAGAAGACGGCAGACTCACGTCGCTGGGGTTCAGGACGGCAGCGTCGTCTCTCCTGACCTCGGGGAAGGTGTAGCCCTTGTAACTCAGCAGCCTATGCATGTCCCTGATGAAGCCCATGTCCTCCTTGTAGCGGCTGGTCTCGCAGATGGTGCTGCGCCACTCCTCGATGGCCTCGAGGATCTTCATCTGGACCCTGCTGTAGCGCATGGGCGGGCGCTCGGGGAAGCGACGGACGAGCTCATTGAGGAACTCCTTTGTGCCGATCTGGAGGTGGAAGGGGTAGCCGCAGTTCTTGACGCAGATGTCGAGCAGGCTGAGGGCCAGCAGGGAGACATTGGGGTTGCGGTGGTTGATGTAGTTGACGATGGCGACGGCAGCCTCGCGCGGGGCGGTGCCCTTCTTGGAGTTGATGAGGTCCGAGATCTCGAGGTTGAGGGCGAGGTTGGGCTCGTAGTTCTCGGGGCTGCAGGCAGCCTGGATGAAGCGCTGGAGCTGCGAGGGGGCATGGCCGCCGTATCCCCCCCACTGGTCTCGTGCGGCGGCCCTGGCGCTCGCCGCCTCCATAGTGGGTTGGTGAGAAGCGCAGTGGCCTGTCTGGAGTTGTGCCGGCTCTGTACGTGTCGCGCCCTGCTGTCCACTCGCCCCGGTCTGCTACTGCTGCTGTCCTGGCGATGCGGTGATGTGGTGGGTATGGCTCTGGCTCTGGCTGTGGCTATGGCTCCAATGGTAGGATGCGGTCAAAGCCGGGGGCTCCGAGGCCAGGTCGCAATAGCCGGTGGCGGTCGGAGAGGTGTTGCTGGCTTGGACGGTTGTGCTGTTGAAGCTTCGCTCTGCACTCTGCACTCTGGCCGTACGCTGAGGGGAGAGAGCTGGGGAAGGCGAACGGGCTGAGCCTCCCTGCCGCCGGATGAACACAGTTGGACGTCAGCTCAGAACGGCGGGTACCAGCACAAGCGTACATGTACCCAGCTGATGGCCCAGGTAGTCGTCAAACCAGGTACAAGTACATGACCCCGGGTCTTCCAGCCAGCAAGGTACCTGAATGCCACCTGCTCCTGGGTAGCTCTGGGCAGTGGGCACCTCTAACCCGATTAATCCTATGCCGAGCAATCGCCCCTCCAAAAAGATGTCGGCCGTTCCTGGTTGCGAATTAAATACCAAAACCACTCTCACACACCGAGCCGCACAACGACACCATACAACACAAACTTTACGCGCTCCCGCTGCAGTCACCATGGTCCGCCACAAGAAAGACCCCCGAAGCAAGAAAACATTCACTGTCCACCCCAGGCGCGGCGGCGGCAACGCGCACCAGGGCAACCCTGCCCAGGATCAGCAAGACGACGACCCCGCCACCGGCGCCGCCTCCTCGTCAACCGGCCGATCGCGCCCGGCCTTCAAGGCCGCCTGCTGGGACCTGGGCCACTGCGACCCCAAGCGCTGCAGCGGGAAACGCCTCATGAAGGTCGGGCTCATGCGCGGCCTGCACCTCGGCCAGCGCTTCAACGGCGTCATCATCACCCCCAACGGCAAGCACGTCGTGTCGCCCGCCGACAAGGAGCTCCTCGAGACATACGGCGCCGCCGTCGTCGAGTGCTCCTGGGCCAGGACCAAGGAGGTCCAGTGGAACAAGGTCGGCGGCAAGTGCGAGAGGCTGCTGCCGTACCTGGTCGCCGCCAACACCGTCAACTACGGCAAGCCGTGGAGGCTGAACTGTGCCGAGGCCCTCGCCGCTGCCTTTGCCATCTGTGGCCACCTCAACTGGGCAACCCAGGTGTTGGAGCCCTTCTCGTACGGGGAGGCCTTCCTAAAGATTAATGCGTCATTGCTAAGGAAGTATGCCGCGTGCGAGGATGAGAAAGCTGTCAAGAGGACCGAGGAGGAGTGGATGGAGCGGCTCGAGAAGGAGTATGCCGATAACCGCGATGGAGGCTCCGATGATGACATGTGGAAGAGCGGCAACGTGAACAGGAGGGTGATCCCAGACTCGGATGACGACGACGCCGAGGGCTCAGACGAGGACGGCAGTGGTGAGGACGAAGAAGACGGCGACGGTTCCGTGGACGGCATTTATCTCGGCAAGAAGCAAGAACCCACACCAAAGGAGGCCAGCGACGAAAAAGACCCGTTCGAAATATCAGACGACAGCGAAGAAGAAGACGCTGCCATGGAAGAGATCCGGAGGAAAGTCCTGGCGTCGAAACCGTTCGCCAATCCCGAGGACAGGGATCAGAAGAAGCGCCCCGAGACAATATCGAGACTGCAGCAACCGAGTGGGAAGACAAAGGTCGACTCGGATGCGGAGCCAGATTCCGACAACGGCGAGGAGGATGACGAGTTCGACAACATCATAGCTGCAACACCAATGACCGACAGGATTGGGCTCAGCAAGCTGGAGAGGGAGCGGTCACAAGCGACATCCACAAGTAGGACGTTCATGTCGAATAGCATATCTGCGCCGAAGCGCTGGTAGAATCAGACTGTGCGGTATAGTTACAAGCCCTCGGCCAGCTCTTCCGGTCTAATTTTATACCCTTCTCCAGCCATATAGTGAAGTTCGGATCTATGTATATATCTCTATACATCTCATGTACATTTTGCGACATATCTTTACACGGCTCGACGTCTGAGCAGCGAATATAGCTTCTCCTCAGGTCTGATTGTAATTCGCCCTGCCAATGTGTCTGTTCGCTTACAGGTATCTCTTCTGCCGTACCTCTTCGTACAGCTGGATGACGTCGCCCGCCTCGAACTCGTCCCAGGACTCAAATGAGACACCGCACTCGGTGCCTCTCCTCATTTCCTTCACATCCTTCTTGCCCTGCTTCAGAGCATCGAGTTTGCCTGTGCGAGTGAGTCAGTCAGCGCGATTGTCATAACGTGGATCGCGCAAGGTGAACAGGATATCGTACCTTCAAAGATCTTCTCCCCATTCCGCATCACCCTGTACATCCCGCCCCGCGTCAGTGTGCCCGACTTCACCTTGACACCGGCAATGTTCCTGTATTTCCGCTTCACAATGTTGATCGAGAACACCTGCAGCACTTCAGCCTCGGCCAGAACCTTCTGGCTGATGATCGGCGCCAGCTGCTCTGACATCATCTCCTTGACGTCCTCGACGAGGTGGTAGATGATCGTGTGGTCCAGGATCCTGACGCCCTTTTCCTCCGCCATGCTCTTGATGTATCCCGGTATTGGGTTGTTGAAGTTGATGATGCAGCCCTTGGCCACAGCCACGAGATCGATATCCGACTCATTGATCTGGCCAGGAGAGGATCTCAGGACCCGGGCGTGCACCTCGTTGTTGCCGATCTCCAGCACTGCTGTGCTGACGGCCTCGACGGAGCCCATCACGTCGCCCCTGATAATGGTGTTTACCGTCTTGGGTCCTGATTCGACTGCCTCTGCCGAGACAGCGTCCTCGCCATCTTCTGCCATCATCTTCTCGAGCGCTTCCTGCTCGGCTTTCTCGCGATTCTTTAGCTCCTCTTCTCCCTTCTGCGCAGCAGCCTTCGTCCGATCCGCGAGTTCCTCCCGGTACTCAGCTGCAGCCTGGGCCCTGTCCTCGTCCTCCGCCTGGAGGACCATGTCCCCAGCGACTGGGGAGTCTCTCCATCCAAGAACCTCGACAGGCGTTCCTGGCCCGGCTTCCTCGACGGCGACCCCGGCCTCGTTACGCATCATCCTGATCCTGGCGTATGTGGTCCCGGCGACGATCAGGTCGCCCACGCGTATCGTGCCGCGCTTTACAAGCACCGTTGCCGCCTTGCCATCGACCTTGACGCTCGCCTCGAGAATCCAGCCCTCGGCCATGCCATCCGTCTCTGCGCGGACGTCCAGGATTTCGGACAAGGTCAAGATGCTCTCTTCCAAGTCATCCATGCCCCTGCCCGTCTTCCCGCTCACGGCGACCACCTGCACGTCACCGCCAAAGTCCTCGATTTCCACGCCGTTCGCTGCCAGGTCCTGTTTGACTTGATCGATACGGTTTTCATCTACGTCTATCTTGTTGATGGCCACGATGATGGGCACCTTTGCGTTTTGCGCGTGTTTGAGGGCCTCGAGGGTTTGTGGCTTGACACTGTCATCAACAGCCACAACGAGGACTACAATATCGGTCACGCTGGCACCACGCTGTCGCATACTCAAGAACGCGGCGTGGCCAGGCGTGTCCAGGAAGGTGATAACCTTGCCTGAGGAGAGGCGGACTGAGAAAGCGCCGATATGTTGTGTGATGCCGCCATGTTCCTGCGCCGCAACAGACGACTTCCGTAGCCAGTCTAACATGGTGGTCTTGCCGTGGTCGACGTGTCCCATAATTGTAACAATCGGTGGCCGGGGCGGCAACGTTGACGGGTCCTCCGGTGGAAGCCGTGGCTTCAAGTCTATCTCGTCGCCCGTATCGAGGACAGGATCGAGACCGTACTCCGCAGCGACTAGCGCAGCAGTCTCGCCCGTCAAGATACTGTCGTGAAGTATGTTTTCGAATCCAAGTTCCCCAAGGTCGCTAAGGAATTGTTGTGGTTTGACGCCCAGTGCCTGTGCAAGGTCAAAGACGGTTATGTACTCGGGCAGCATGATCGTCTTTGGGGCCTCAGCTTCCTTGGCAGCCCTTTTCTCCTCCTTGCGCCGTTTAGCCGCTTGCTTCCGAGCTTGATATTCTTCATAATCGAATCCAGAGTCGTGATCATCGTCTTCATCTTCATCATAGTCTCGGGCTCGGTGGCTCTGCCTTCTTTTCGGTCTTTCTTCGAATCGCTCGACATCTCTGCCCCGGCCGCGTCGTTGCATATCCCTGTCTGGCTCCCTCTCTCTGCCCGCAGAGCGAGCTCCCCACTCCTGTCCTCGATTTTCTGATTGGTTCAGAGCATTTTGGCGACGCCTCAGTGCTTGCCGCTCTTCAGGGGAAGCCATGTCGCTCTCATAAGGCCCACGGTCTCTCTCGCGATGCCTCGGTGCATATCGCTCTGAGGAGGGGGCCAGGTCGCTCTCCGAAAGACCCCAATCGCTCTCTTCACGGCTGCGCCCAGGGGGGTCTCGTGGAGCTGCAGCTAACTTCCGCATCAATGAAAACTGGTCGACTGGATCTCGGGACTGTGGCTTTTGACGGTTTGCCGCACTGCTCGAGCTCTGGGCAGTTTTCAGCGGGTTGAGGGGCGCCTCCTCAAAGCCTGGGCCCCTGTCCATAACGGAATTCGCGATGCTATCGACAGGATCTGGAGCGGCTCCGCCGCCAGTCGACGAGATGTCCCAAGTTGAAGCTCGATCGGGTCTGTTGAAGCAGGATGGCGAGCTGCGTGGCGGCCCTTGCAAGGGTGGTGTTGATGAGTTCTGCAGAGAGGGGTTTCTTGATGGTAGCGAGGACGGCTCGCCCTCGCCGGGTAGGTTGAACGGACTCAGAGTCTCGAACTCATCCACGCTTGGCGATCTCCGGCGAAGCTTCGGGTACTGAGCCCCTGGAGGCAAAGGAGGCGGACTGAATACTGTTCTTCTTACCGAGAAACCCCGAGAACCTTGGTTCTGATCAGTGGGCTCGGGGTTCCGCGCCATATGTTGAGCCCCGGAGGTGGAGCGCGAAAACCCTGGCGTATTGCTCTGCGTGCCTTTTGCCGCTGGCGTGTTCTCAGGGAGCGGACTTGCCTCGATTTTGAACTTGCCCATCGTACTAGTGTCCCTCGCGGGCCGAATTGGGTTTCTATTTGCAACTCTAGATGGGGGAAAGAAAGGCGGAGGCCCCGTCGGCTGCCATGCTCTATCCTGAGCAATGTTGTCACCCTGTGTCGAGGCGACTGTGGCTTGCGCTGCTGCAGCACTCGGTTGACCTGGAGCACCGGCCGAAGGCGCCTCTTCGTTCGTGGCAGATTGGGTGTCCGGTGTAGACGTAGGTTTGGCCGGTGCTACAGACGTAGATTTGGCCGGTGCTATCTTGCCGGCTTGGAAACCACCTGGTTTTCTTCCTCCCCATGCCGGCGGAGAGGCTGCTCTCGCCCAGTCCGCGTTTGTCTGGCCGGGCAAGGTGCCTGACCCGAATTTTCCATATGAGCTGTACACTCGGGCGCCTGCCCGGTTCGCCACAGAGAAGTTGTGATGTGTCTGTGAGGCTGCAACTTGGGAACTACGCGGTGAAGGAAGGTAGGAAGATGTGCGAGGAGCCGAAGAGAAGAATCGCGAGGCGGAGGAAGGCGCGCAGCCTGGCGTCGGGGCCCTAGAGCGCAGTTGGGTCAAGCTGTGGAGGTTTTGTCGGCGGCATGATGCGCAGACGTAGAAGCCACCCTGCTTCTGCAATTTTGCGCCCGTTAGTCTTCCCGATTCATTGAATGTGCCACAGGATTGAAGACGTACCTGGACTTGACTTCTCAACATGCTGGTGCCCAGGCTCGCAACTGGTTGTAACCACGCAATGCTAGGTGGGTGATTTCTTGTCGTCAACGAGACGAGACCAGCGCGCAAGCCGGGACCGCGCCGGGAATTTTAATGGAGCTTGACAGGCAGGAACCGAAGCGGCGGGTCGGGATATGCAACGCGCTACCGAGCTGTCTCTGTGCCCAGGTACCCGCCCGGCCCATGGGCAGGCAAGCTCCAGCCAGCTCAAGCTTAAGTCAAGCTCCTTCCTTCAGATTCTCTAGTTAAGTTTAGTTTGTCTATACCGTAGTCTGTCAAATGCTACCCGTCTCAGGGGTCTTCAATTCGCACGCGACACAAGCTTCAAAAAATCGTCCGGCTCGACAGACAGAGATCCGTCTCATCGCGACGCCCTCTCTGCCTTTGTAGTCACAACCCATTGGGCCACAAGTTCATCCGGCCATTCCGAGCCCCCATTCCACTACATCATTCAGCCCTCCAGGCATATCACTCTCAGCCAACGTCTGTTCAAAGGCCGCCACGCCAGTATGCCACCCAAGAAGGTGCTCTCAGGGAAGCCCAAGTCCTCGCCAGCAAGCTCTTCTTCGGAGCCCCCAAAACCCTTCAAGCGCGCCCCTGAAGTCCTAGCCCCCTTCTACGCCTCTCTGTCACCGGAACATGTGTACATAGCGCACATCGACTCCAAGCCCGCAGACTTCAAGCGCAAGATCTTCCTGGTCCCCGTCGCCATCAACATCGCCATCGCTCTGATATTCGCCTGGCGCGTCTACTATGTGAGCCCCTGGTACTTTGCCCTCCTCGCCTCGGGGCTCGGCCACCCCAACGAGACCACCGTTGCCGCCTCCGAGTCCTCCTGGGGCGCAATCGCCAGGATCATCGCACGCCGTGCATTCACCTTCCTCCTGGATTTTCTTCTCTTCGTCTTTGTCTGGCCCTGGCCCGTCGAGTTTTGTTTCGGCAGGACCCACGGCAGCCCCGCGCAGTGGCGGTGGAACGTTGGCTTCCGCAACAAGGAGATCTACGTGCGCCGCAGCAGGCCCACCTGGGATGGGAAGGTCCGCGAGGCCGTAAAGGGGACCGACTTCGAGGCGAGGACCCAGCTCATGACCAACATCGGGGTGGCGGTGAACCCGATGCTGTTGAACGAAAAGACGGGCTACTTGACCATGAACAACGAGTGGGATCTCGACTGGGCTGCTATGGTCGACGCCGCGAGGCTGGTCGACAAGAACACGGTGGCGCTGGATGCGTTCAAGCTGATGGTTCTGGTGCACCACGAGAGTCATGGGTGGCTATCTTTGGACCTCAAGGAGACGCGAGGGGACTCTGAGCAGGATGACGTACCGATTGATGAGCGAAGGACGCAGGTCTTCGCGTTCAGGGATGCGCTGGCTGCTGCGGGCAAGGAGGACCTGTTCTACCGCTGGATCGAGATTGTCCAGTTCGAGTCCTCACAACCGGGCGGGTTTGGTCCAGAAAAGCAAGTGGAGGTGGCACAGAAGATCAGAGACCTGTTTCAAGAACAGGGCGTCGATTTTGATGAATTTTGGAAAGAAAGTGTTGGCTCAGAGGGGCTCGCAGACATGTAGAAGTACGGGGCTAAGCTCGCGATGCATCATCACCAATCAAGAAAACATCACTTTCTCAACAATGCGAGGATCTGGATTTTGGGCGAGTCAGTCTCTCGCTCAGACAAGCCGCCTTATCCTGTGATTCCCAAACGCGAAAGAAACTCGGGTGCTGCTGTTTATGGCCCACAACTGCTTGCCGTCTATGCATGGCCCGCGTTGTTTCTAAGGAGAGTACTTTCTTCCATGCGGCCGTCTCGTGATCGCTATCGAAATTCAGCCCTACTTTGACTTCTTACCCGACTTCTTGCCTGATACCCCCTTGCCGAGGGCCGCCTCTCGCTTCTTTGCCTCCTTGGCCTCAATCTCAGCCCGCTTAGCCTTCTCCTGCTCCTCTCTCTCCTGGCGCTCGGCCTGGCAAATCGAGAATGGTCAGCGAATGCCACGATAAAAGTGAGGCGGTGGGGAATTACCTCTTTTCTGGCCTTGTCGGCCTCTCTCTTCTCACGGATGGCCGCCAGCCGTGCCAAGTCGGCCTTGGCCTCATCAGTCTTGCCTTCCTCATGCATCTTCCTGTAGCGGGCCTGTGCCTGGGCAGCCGCAAGAGCCTCCCGCTCGCGCCGGCTTTGTGGCTGCTTGTTGATGCTGAGCTCAGACACACCCTCGGCAGCCTCGTCAACTTTGACGGGCTCCAGCTGCTTGCGCGCGGCCTTGGAGTGGTTCGGGTTGGCGGGCATGTCATCGTCATCGTCTTCGGAGTCGCCGTCGCTGGGGGGCAGGTCGCCGACCCGGACAGCGGCGGCCTTTGCCCTGGCGATGGCGGCGTCCTTTTTGGCCTTCTTCTCCTTCTTGCGGTCTTCGCGGCTCAGTTCCTGAGCCGCGGCATTGGACGGGCCGGCGCCGTCGTCGGACTCCTCTTCAGACTCCTCGTCGGACTCCTCCTCAGAATCAGACTCGTCCTTCGTTTTGGCGTCGGTGCTCCACATGGAAACCTCATTGCCGTCGGCGTCAAGGGGTCGAAGGTTGCGTGAGAAGTGCTTACCGCCTGTTGGAGTCCCGTATGAGCGATTGCGGACTGATCATTTGGCTAGGCTTCGCAAAGCCACGATTAGGGAACATACCTCCACGTGTGGGCTTCTTGAATTTGCCGCCTCGGCCGCGCGAGTTTCCTCCAGGACCACCTGCCATTATGGATATGAAGATAGATCGGGGTGGACTGTGTGTGTGTGTGTATCTGTGTGAGGCCAGACGATATACACAAAACTGTGTTTGATCGGGAGGAAAAGACGGTCAGGTTGTTGGCACTGGCTGTGTCTGTGAATAAGGGTTGCGGATGCAGTCGAGTATTGGAGTCGGCCGGGGGTGGGCGAGTCGAGACGGTCAGCAACAGCGATAAAAGAAGAGAGGGGCACAACAAGAATTACAAGAAATGATTCACACTCGGGCAAGCTAGTAGATCGAAGTAAAAGCGCTGCCCCTCCCTGCCGACCGTTTTCTACCTGGGTACTTGAGTACCTATGCACCAGGCAGCCAGGCAGCCAGTCAAGCATAGGTACCCGACAGAATGGGCTGTACCGCACATGCCCTGGACTGTCTTGACTGCCTGGGCCAGGAACACAGGGTCGTGCTGACACCAAGGTTCATCTCCACCTTGATTGGCTGCTGGGAGGGGCTTAGGTAAGGGTTGCGGGAGTGGCCCACACGGGCTGGTCTGCAATGAAAACCTCTGCAGAGCTGTCCGGTAGTTCCTCTCCTTCTTCTTTTCCCTTCTTCATCAACATAAAACTAAAGACCCCCGTATTCACTCTGACTTTTGGCCTGTTTTCTCCGTGGCAGCTGGAGGGGAAACCGGGGGTCAGAATAACAATCGTTTGCTTACCTTCTGGCCTGTAACCAGCTCCGGCTTAAGTTGGGTACCAGATAAATTATTATAACGAGACAATCCGTTGTTATTCGGTCGTCGCTGCGGTGCTATTATCCCCGGCCTACCGTCTACCTACCTAGACATCTGGAGTACCCAGATGCTCTTTGAGATTCCGTCCCCCGTAGCTTCAACGAGGTGCTGGGCGTCGGGCTGTTTGTGGTTGGCACATCTATGTGACGAAATCCAACTGAAATGAAATGCAACGCGCCAATAGTTTCGGCGGCAGGCTGTTGATGAGACCTGGTTCTGAACTCTACCACCGTACCCCAGCACAGCAGACAATCTTCGGCACCATGTGGGCATTGAGAGCAACACAGTAAAGTAGTACATGCACGGCAGCCACTGCGTTCATGATGGATCCTTTCGTCGCCAAAGAGTGGTCAGCACCAGCGACTGACAGTGCTGACATTGGCTGGGACCGTCGACCAAAGCCGCACCACAGCCAGCCACCAATACGGCACCAGGCACGCCTGCCAGGACGCGACCATTCACAGCATCGCCGACCTCGAATGCTTGCCTCACTAGCCGACCAGGCAGCCAGAGTTGCTGCGGCCAATATCCAACACATCGATCCTTCACACCTCCATGGTCTTTCACCGAGATCACTGCAGCTCCTCTTGAAGCACTTAGACCTCGAGTAGGCCTGCCTTTCGTCTAGAAGCCATCCCATTGCCATGAATAACAGTTGTGCCTTGTCTCTGCATTCTTCAATTCTACTGATACGTCTCCTTGCAAATAATACGCCTGCAAAAGAAGCCACGGGAGTGTAGCTGCTGACCATGCTTCAGGTCTATCTCTCTGAGCACTTGGAAGGCCTTGCAGCAGCTTGGACGAGCCGGCCAGATCGACACCAACAAAGAGCTGGCCTTGCACCACTTCTCCCACCATGTCAAAGAGCCCACGGCTGACCTTCCTGTCTACCTGGCTCCTCTCCAGTCCCAGGACTTTGCTTTCATATCACACCTGCGGCTTGCAGGCTCCTGCCTGATCAAGGCCGAGGAGTTACTCTACCTTCCACAATGGTCCAAGAACCTCGGTCTGTTGGAGCTTATGGGACCCTCTGACCGTGAAACTCCTTTTCCTCGGCTGAGCGACCGCTTGTTCAAGGCTTGGAGCCTGCATGATGACCCGTTCCCAAAACTCAGAGGAATCGGAATCTCCACCTACGACCCCATTACAGAGCAGTCCCTCCAGTATCTCACCCAGTTTCCAGCACTGATAATGCTCGACATTACGGCTGGAAAGCAGAACTGGAATCGTTCAGAATCCCTTGCCAATGCCCTGGGTTGGATACACTACAGCTGGGCCAAAGCTCTGCGCTGGTATGATTACGATGATGATGATGAGTGCGATCTCGACGTCGAACCCGAAGTCAGCGTGGAATCTCACAAGGATTGGATGCGGTTGTCTGTGGGGCTCGACCCGCCTGATATGGGATCGCCGCCGTTGATCTCACAGAACGTTCCCGGGAGTGCTCAATCCCACAGCTTCAAGCTCCATAACCTGCTCGAGATGCCAGCTTCGAAAATGCTGCAACAGGGAGACCTTATGCCCGACCGCCCCTGGTCCAGCCCTTTGGCCTCACTGACCTTGGGTCGAGACTGGAAACTTCTCAGCAGCCATCGACGCTCATGGCCTGAGAGGAGGATGTTCTTCTGGCGTTACTGGCAGGACGGGGTCAGACACCCGATACCCGCGGAAAAGGGCCAGGGAGCAACTCAAAAGACGACCCTATTGGCAGAGCGTTCTGGCAAATCTGCTCCTGCGACCATACGATCTAGTAAGAAGCGCTCAGCCAGCTCTATCAGTGACGCGCTGTCTCAATTCGAAAACAGATGACCCCTCGTACGAATCAGAGGTTTCAATATCACGGGAGAACTCTCCTCAGACAAGAGACAGGGCTGATTTCCGACCGAAACGCCTGCCGGCAGGCTTTTGACTGGTGTTATATCTGTTTCGGCTGGCGAAGCTCCCCACGCATGTATCTATTTCAAAAAGCGTTTGCCAGACTCCCGCAGGTTCAGAGGATGCACAACCATCAACGTCCAATTTCAGCTCGGAGCCGGCTGATGACCATCCCAACTTTGTTGCACGTGCGCTGTGTCGATAGAGTCGTGCTGCGAAGCCGCTCGACGTAGAGCTAATACCTACTACTCACGAAGAGGTATCACAAAGCTTTAGCTTCGCTCCTCATATCGCAGAACAGTTTCTTCTTGTCATATGCACCTGTTCTCGCCAGCAAGTAGCAGTTGAGAAGTGCTTCGAGGCGCAGAGGTATCGACCGGCAAATGGGGGCGACATGTTCACTGGGTGTTAAAACCGGTTGTGAGAGTAGAACATGAAGTTTGCAGGTTCCCGAATGGAGGTTTTTCGAATGCCATAACGCAGGCCACATTTTGCTTCCAGGCACCCGGAGAATGTCCAAAACTCGGAACCATGCAGTGACCAAATGGGGCTGTCCAAAATATGATCTTGCAAGTTAGTCTGCAAGAGGTCATTTAGTGAGACGGACTTCTGCATGTCTTAATACTCCCGAGGTCTTCTACAAGTCAGAAGCCATTATTATGACACTCCTTTTTTTTTTTTTTTTGGCAACAAATTGATTTCAGATTTTTTTTGATTGACGACGCAGCCTAATGACCACGCCGTCTTTTGTCTTGAGTTCTATCACATATTGGTTGATATCTTACATTTTCATCGCTACGGTCGGCAAGATGATCGCTCGCCATTCCGTCGCACCACATTCTTGCCAACGTCTCGAGGTAATGTGTCCTCTGCACTGCTACACCGTTGATAGCTTGCCAACAATCGTAAACCGGGCCATACTCAGATTACAGCATAGGCTTCAGGTCGTCCGCCACCCGGAATGGTGCTTCAGTCTTGGACTTGATCTCGTCCACCGTCACTCCCTCGGCAATCTCAATGAGCGTGAGCCCGTGGGAGAAGTCGACATCAAAGACACCCTGCTATCACGTTAGCCTCTTCTTATTGCGACTCGATATGGAAAATAAAGACCAGGAGATCAGAGGTGCAGAGGACGACTTACCAGTTCCGTGATGATCCTCGACACGCAGGCTCGACCCGTCAGCGGGAAGGCACACTGCTTCATGATCTTGGGGCGACCCTTCTTGTCGGTGTGCTCCATGGTGACGACGACCTTGGTGGCGCTCGGGTTGCTGACGAGGTCCATGGCGCCGCCGAAGCCCTTGACCTTGCCGGGCAGCATCCAGTTGGCCAGGTCGCCGGTGGCGCTGACCTGCATGGCGCCCAGGATTGTGAGGTTGATGCGGCCGGAGCGGATCATGCCGAAGCTCTCCTCGCTGCCGAAGACGGCGGCCCCCGGCTTGAGCGTGACCGTCTCCTTGCCCGCGTTGATCAGGTCGGCGTCCTCGCCGCCCTTGCGCGGGTACGGCCCCAGCCCCAGAATGCCGTTCTCGCTCTGCAGCTGCACCTCGACCTCGGGCCCCACGAACCCGGGCGCCAGCATCGGCATGCCGATGCCCAGGTTGGCGTACATGCCGTTCTTGAACTCCTTGGCCGCCCGCCTCACGATGCGCTCCCGCTTGGCCGCCGTGTCGCCCGTGCCCAGCGCCGCGGCGCCCTCCTCCTCGCCCGGCTCCTTGGAGAAGGTAAACTTCTCGATGTTCTTGTCCGCCGTGCTCTGGATGACACGCTTGACGTAGATGCCAGGCAGGTGGACGGCCTCGGGCGGGATCTCGCCCGGCTCGACGATGTGCTCGGCCTCGACGATGGTCATCTTGGCATTGCGACCCATGGCGCCGTTGAAGTTGTTGGCGGCCAGGCGGAACTGACAGTTGCCCAGCTTGTCGGCCTTGTAGGCCTTGACGAAGGCGTAGTCGCCGTCGATGCTGTGCTCGAGCAGGTAGCTCTTGCCGTTGAACACCTTGACGTCCTTGGGGTAGCTGTACTGGTCCGGCGTCCCGTCGGGCTTGTTCTTGAGCGGCAGGTCGCCCGTCTGCACAACGGTGCCGAACGCCGCGGGTGTGTAGAAGGCCGGGATGCCCTTCCCGCCTGACGCGCACCGCTCGGCCAGCGTGCCCTGCGGCGTCAGCTCCAGCTCCACCTCACCCGTCAGGTACATCTGCTCGAACGTCTTATTCTCGCCGATGTAGCTGGCAATCATCTTCTTGATCTGTTTCGTCTTGAGCAGTTTGCCCAGCCCGCTGTTATCCGTTCCGGCGTTGTTGGACACGGCCGTGAGCCCATTGATGGCGGGCTTCTGGAGGATCTCGTCGATGAGCGTGTCGGGAACACCACACAGCCCGAATCCTCCGCAGAGGAGGGTGGTGTTGGGCTTCATGTCCTCGAGAGCCTTGGAGGCAGACGGATAGACTTTGTTGATTCCGGCCCTGCGAGAGGTCGCCGAGAAGGCGCGGGCGAAGAGGAGAGCATGCTGTTCCGGGGCAACTCGTTAGTTCTACCGCTTCACACATTGAGAGGAAGGCTACTCGTCCTGACGAAGTACCAGGGCACGCACATTCGAGCCATACTTGGAATATGCTCTGAGGGTTCGCATACACACACCCGCGGACGGCATCGTCGCGTCGCGTGGCCTGGCCGGTCTTTAGGATTGCTCGAGGGCTACGAGGGAGGGAATAATCTCCCAGTCCGTATGTGGAAGCAGCACAAGACAGGAAGACAGCAAGACAGGAGGACGGAGGCGCTTCCAGGAGATGTTGGTAAGTGCAGTGCGGTAACCGACGGCAGCGGGTGTGTCTGAGCAAGGCGGATACACACAGTTACAGAGTCTCAAGATCTTGAAGATTGGAAAGAAAAGAAAGTAGTCAACTGGACTTGGTCGAAGTTGAAGACAGGTATGAGTTGCTCTCCGATCCGGTAGACCACCCAGGCTCACTTAGCCGACGATCCAAGAGTTCCCGATGTCGCCAAGCAGCTTCACCATGAATCCTGTCCGGAAAGCAGCGGCCGACTTGTTCCCCAGGTCCAACTCAACCTCTCCCCCACCTCGGGTGCGATCAGTCGGAGTCGGGAGCCTTCCTCGGCACTACTGCAGCCCGGGGGTAAGAATTGACCCGCCACTTTCCGCCTTCCCGCTCAGGCCGCGGAAACACGTATAGGCGGGTCAGGTCCAAGGGGGGATTTGGCTTCACCCGAGGGGCAGTTCCCGCATCGTCGGATGAGTGTTTTCGCAAAACATTAATGACTTGACTGCTTTGCGTTCGTCAGCGCCTTTTCGCCGTCCAAGTCAACACGGATAGGACATTTGATAGCTGATACTCAATACTGCTCATTGACCATGTCTGTCCTGGGACTCAAAAACGCTTTGAATGATGCGGCGCCTGTCGCCAGAGGCTTGGCTTGTTACTATACACATCAAAGCGAAATAATGACAAAATACAGATCTAATGGTTCGTTGCCTCAGCAAGATACCCGCCGTTTCCAGCCCTGGTAATGCAATGCCATGTACAAGCCACGACTCCGGTTGGTCTCTGACGTCTGCGTGGAAAAAGTGTGAAACATCCATGTCCCTTCTAATTATCATGACGGTCCATATCCCGTGTGATGCGTTTCTGTCTGTACATTTGCACGCTGCCGCCCCTTGACCATTCGCCGTAACCGTCAACGCCCTCGCCGGCGCGCTGGGTCGGTCTGGAGAAGTTCAGTGCACTTGCTCCGCTCTGTCCAGACTTCCCTGCGAATGCCGGTCCATAATGGTCCTTCGATGCCATAATGTCACGATGCTAGGTCAATATTCTTTGTCACTCGCGATTTTGTCCCGGACCCCTCTCTCTTGGACTGTCGCTGCAAAGAGCTTCCAGGGACAAGGCGGTCTAATCATCCGCTTTGTAGAAATCTCACCAGAAAACCCCGACCCTATCGTTGACCGCTGTTGCTGGCTGTTGCGGGTCCTGGGGCGTGAAGGTCGACGTTGAACTTCCACTTGCCTATATAAGTACGGTCAGCGCCATTGTTTCTCGACTCCGCACGTCGGAAAGGATGTGACTTACCATTCGCAAGGTTTTCGGCGGTGTCATCTAGGAGGATGACTCGTCTCTTGTTACAGTATGCGGTCTTGTCCATTATCTCGACCTTCAGTTTCGGGTCGGACAGCTCTGGGATAGGCTTCTCAAACATTTCAGACAACGCCTCGACTGCCATCTCCAGGTCCTTCTGGTTGTCTTCAAAAATCTCAGTAAGGTTGTTGCGGGCGAGGTAGAAGGCAAAGGCATAGGTCCACTTGAGTGTTTGCCGGCAGGTCTGAAGAGCCTGTGACGCGGAGTTCAGGTATTGCACCTCGATCCAGGACATGCCTGACGCCGTTTGCAACTGGATCATCTTCTTCTCCGTCTTTTGATAGATGTCTTTGTCCAGACGGGCGGATTGCTCGTGGTTGGCATACCGGTTGTAGTAGTGCAGGTACCGCTCAAGAGACACACGGGACTTGGCCTGGGCATCGCGGGCATCAGTGCCACTCTTCTCCTCGAAGCGGTTGCAGTTGTACCAGCTGGTACCATGCTCCGACCACAATCCCATGCACATCCAGCAGAACTCATACTTGCACTTTCTGCATGTCATATGGTTGCAACCGCCGTTCTTTTCAATGGTCGAGTTGCATTTGGGGCACTCCTTGGTGTTTGCGGAAATCCAGTTCGCAGTTTCGCTATCGTCCGCACACTTCTTGAGCCACCGCTTGACTAACTCGCAAGGTGCGGGTTGGTGGTCATTGAGGATGCAGCCAAAGCAGAAGCGGTGGCCACAAGAGCAGGCAACAGTAGGCACAACCTTGTCCAGATCCTTCTTCTTGATGCCACAATTTATGGCGTTTTCGCAATCAGGGGCAGGACACCACTTAAGGGTACTGCTGTCCTCCACGTACGTCCTGTTCAAAAGCTGCCGATATCGGTTCTGCAGATCGTGGGCGACCAGGAGATCCAGGGAACGGGCGTCGAGGATGCGATGGCAACCATCCGAGGGACACTGTATTCGTGCAGCCTCGCCCTCCTCGCGAATCTTCTGTGTCAGGTAGTGTTGATAGCATTCCACACAGTAGCGGTGGCCACACTTCATGGCGAACGTCTCAAGATCGTCGTCGTCCTCACAGCATATCTCACACATGAAGCCTGGCCTGACCTCGAGCTGCGGGCCCGTACTGGAGCCGGGCCCGAGCCCAGCAGCCTCGAGGACCTTCCTGGGCTTGTCCATGTATTCGTCGATCAGTCTCTCCTTGTTCCAGCGGAAGTAGCGAAGCAGTATGGCTGCATCCTCTTTCGACAGCTCGAGGATCATGTTCACCTCGTCGATCAGCTCGTCTTGCTGACTCTGGATGTCTTGTGGTTCGTAGACCTTGTACGTCAAGTCGTACGAGACTTTCTTCTTGGGACTGAAGTCGCTTTGGCCGGGTAGCTCGGTGTCGGGCTCCTCCTCGAAGTCGAAACCTGAGGGAGAGTATGGTTGGTCAGCTGCTCTCAGTGAGGATGCGAGGTCAGACGAGGAAGGGGCTGAGGGTCGAGCGTACCATCATCGGCAGAGTTGTCGCTCTCATCCTGCAGGACGTCGTCGTCGCTGGAGAGATTGGAGAGCATGTCATCGTCAGAGTCCATGTTGGTGGAGGCGGTGGTAACTGGTGTCGGGGGTGAGCCTTGTGATGGACGGGCAGCTGCGGCAGAAGTCCTCTTGTTGGGATGGAGGTCCTTGGTTGTCGAGGATAACTTCGCCTCAGCCGCCTTTCTCTTACGAGATTTAGGAGGAATGGTGACGGGCGACTCGGAGGCAAAGACCCGAGTCTTGCTGCTCCGATGCTGGGTTGTTGTGGGTTCCGGATGGGATAGAATGAGATGGGTTGGGTTGGGCTAGGTTGCGAGGGAGCCCGGTGGGGGTCGAAACAGGCCGAATATCGCGTGTTGGTATGCAGCCAGGCGGGCTGGCAGGCAGGAGGGAGGGTGAGGTGTGGATGGGATCGGCACGAGGCGATGGTTATGATGGCGGTCGTGGGTGGTCAAGGTGGTGGTCACTGTGGTGGTCTGGACAGAATCGATTGGAGATGGGATGGGCCAGCTGGGTGCAGGCGGCGTATGTGACCAGTCAAGACCCGTGTCATACGCCTGGTAGACCAAAGTGGTCTAATGGAGGGGCAAGATTACTGTACCAAACGAGCAAACGGGGAGCGGGAATAGGGATCAAGAGATGGACCAGTGCACAGTCATTGACGGCCCGGAGTTGGAAGTGGTAATAAGTAAACTGGGCGTGTAACAGAGGTGGGCGATAGAGAGGGACCGGGAGCCAGGCTGCAGGCGCAGGCGCCGATAATGGTGCCGGTCGTGACTGCACTCCTGCTGCGCAGCCGCAGCCGCAGCGTCCTTAGAAGCTGCGCAGGGACGCAGACGGGGTCGTGTGCAGCTGCTTCTACCTAGGCAACCCTAGGCACCTACTGTACATGCATGCATACTCCGTAGAGGAAAATCTAAGTTTATGACCACCGTTGGTACCTTCGAGAGGCACAGCTGCTGGACCGAGGTCATGAGCGCAAGAGCTTTTGACTGGGAGGGAGCCTCGAGCCTCGAGCCATCGCAGAGCAGGCCGGGACTGAGGGTGTGCCAGTACTTTGCACCGAGCACAACTAGTCGACTGCACTATCCCTTATATACTCTACACCCAAGGTCCTAGATGCTATCCGCCTTGAACCTGCGTAGAACGTAAAGTATATAGATAGTACCTAGTCGCTTTCCTCTGACCTACGGGTGAACGGCATGTACAACGCTGAGTGGATTGCTCCAGCAGGCAGAATCCGCGAGAAGGCGTGGCCAGAAGAGGAAATCAGTATGACCTCGAACCAACCTGCGCCTGCTACTCATGTTGGGCATTTTGGCAAGCAGGAAGGAAGGATCCAGTGAGTACAGGGTGAATACATGAGATGGATGGACATTCTACGGTGCCACTGGCTGCAGGGGTGTCGCGGTGATGTCATCAGAACGACAGGCTAGGAAGGCCCGACCCGTCCATCCATTGCTCGAGGTCCAAACAAGGCTTCTAGGGATGTCTTGAGCTCACATCACGACCACTACCTCGGCCTTGTGACTGTTGACCCATCCATCAGCAGACAAACACGAACATAGACAACCACCTGACCAAATTGATACCCGCGTACAATGGCATTCAGAGCGTCCCTTCGTCCCATGGCCCTAGCGGCCCGCTCCGGCATTGCCTCCACCGTCAAGACCACCAGGGCCTTCCACTCGACACCCGCTGCACTGATCAAGGTCGGCGACGCCGTCCCTCACCTTGACGTCCTCAGGGAGGGCTCTCCCGCAAATACCGTTAACCTGGCCGAGGAATTTTCCGCCAAGGATGGGATCATAATCGGCGTTCCAGGAGCCTTCAGTACGTGTATTTCTGTCCTGGCCTCCCGGCCTTCCCCCCTCATTGATGCTGACGGCGCTGTGCAGGCCCCGGCTGCTCTCAGAAGCACATTCCTAGCTACCTCACTCACCCAAATCTCAAGGATGCCGGCGAGGTTGTGGTTGTTTCGGTGAACGACCCGTTCGTGATGAGCGCCTGGGGTGAGGCGCTGGATCCCAGTGGCACTCAGGGAGTACGTCAAATGCCTCAGACACTGGTCACCCATCATCCATCCAGTCCGTTTGACTGATTTCGTTGTCTATAGATCCGCTTCATTGCCGACCCATCCGGCGAGTTCACAAAGGCACTCGCACTTGACTTTGATGCCACCAAGGTCTTTGGGAACCACAGGAGCAAGCGTTACGCATTGGTCATCCAGAACGGCAAGGTGAAGTAAGTGTGACCTCCACTACTGAGATAGCTTCTTCGTATTGACTTGAACGCCAGATCTACTCACATCGAGCCAGATGGCACTGGCACCAATGAATCCCTGGCCGACAAAGTCCTTGGCGCCTCTTCTAAAGTTGACTGGAACGCTTAAGGTCTGAGTCGCGGAAGATAGGCCAGCACGGCATTTGTATAATAACTTGAACATCTTTGCGGAGCTTCTAAGATTGACGCGCAGTCCACGATCTCGGTTGATGATGTTCAAATAGTGGCTCATGAATAGAAATCGGATCTTTGCACCTGCAAAAATGAAGGGTATACCGGTACAGCACTCATGTGACCAATGAGAGAGCATCACCCGGGCCCCATTCAAATATTTAAGGCCAACTTACACCCCTAAAGCTAATCTACACCCTATAGGTGTGAATCAGGTATATAAACTAGGTGTGGGTGCAGGTAGTGAGTATTAAGTAGTTAGTGTTAGATAGTAGGTGTTAGGTAGTGTGGGTGTTAGGTATGGGTGTTGGGTGCGGGAGTGGTTCGGGTGATGGTGAGTGGATATTGTGGGAGTGGGTGTGGGTGAGGTTGTGGGTGTTGGGCGTGGTTAGGTGAATTTCTAGCTTGGATTTGTTTGCGCTTGCAATGTACTAGGTGCGAATATCCAGTTTCTATGGATATATCAGCAGTCTGCCCCTGGGCACTAGGCAGGTCGCAGCATGAGCGTAATGAACGTAAATGACAGATGGGCATCGCTGTACCAGCCGTGGATAAGCTCTACTCTCTCATGCACGACCGGTGCTAGACAGCCATCCTGCCAACATGACTCTTATCAAATGTCGGCTCGTCAATACTGCCGCACAATCTATGAGCTGTTGTATGTGCCGTCTGCCACCCATGAGCGCAGGAAGGCCTAAACACGTGTTTTCGAACACCATTGCTGACCCGTTATGTGAACCATTTTATGGCCGCCCCTTGGATTTCTGAACATAACTCGCGTTGGTAACGCTGCCAGAAACAGAGACATTTTTCCTCGAGAGTGATTCTGAGGTCAGAGAGGCAACCTGTCCCATTGGGGGGGGGGGGGGATACAGAACCTACGAGGCCAGCTCTCGGCCATCATTATTTCTGTCTCGGGGTCCATATGATCGGATTTTGGTTCCGTGTCCGGACTAAACCCATTCCATTCTATTCCTTCTTCCATAAAGTGCTGGATCAAGAGCCATTCGACTCAATGGCATCGTCAAGTCGTTTCAAAAGCCGATCGACGCACTCCATCTCGCTGTCTTGAACGGCCTTGCCAGCAAGTGCGATGACTTTGTCTCTGGACTTGACACCCCGGGTGATTTGAAGATCTGACTTTGGGACGTCGAGTGCCTGACCTCTATGTCAGCTTCACTGCTGCGAGCGATAAGTCAAATCGATGATACTCGTGTAGAAGCTAAGGGGTGGGCGTGGCTCGATGTGGACGGACCGAGATGGCCGAGATCTGGGTTGAGTGTGAAGAACTCGCTCACCTCGCTCAGGACGGCCAAGACAGCCTTGTTGGACTCGCCATCCTTGGGTACGGCAGACACGCAGAGCTCAATGGTGCTGTCGGTCAAAGCGGTGATGCCCTCCCGTACTTTGCTTGCGCCTGGCTTGACGTGACACCGCAGGTACACCGTCGGCGGCTTCTTCTTTGCTCCGGCAACATACTGTAGGACGCGTTGAGAAGCCATGTGAATATAGAGTCCCAAAAAAGAGAGACTGGCATAGCGTTCAAATCGCCGACCAAATCCGCCCCCTACTGCAGGTTGACGTTGCTGCCGGCCGCGGGAGTGAGAAGGCTGATGAGGGCACCTATAGGTGGGAAGGAATGGGCAGGGTGGGTCTCGTTCGGCGGCCCGGCGCGGAAGCTGGGAGCGCATTCCGGGACGGAGTCCACCGGTCACACCACGAGAGCCAGGTGAGCTGGGCACGTAGAACTCAGCAACAAAGACGGATAAATACAGCGCGTTCATCATAATCGCCAACGGCTATGCTTCTGAATCGTCTAAATCTATCTACAAAGGCGGATGAGTGCTGAGTTGGACGTCTTTGGTCCAAACAATCACTCGTGATGGTCTTTCTAACCAGCATCTGAGTGACTCAGTCCTCCTATTCGGAGCGGCGCGCAGTTGCCGGACGCGGACTGCAAACGCATTGGGTTGGGACTGCTAGCCTGCGTGAATGCTTCTCCGGTCCCAAAAGACTTCATCCACAGTTGGGTGCGCTCTGTTATGCAATCAGCAGGCTGTGGCATCACCACAGATCGCGCTACGGCAAAGCTCATGCGGCGGTTTGCCATCGCAAATTGCTCTTCAATGCCGGCAAGTGTTTCATCTGAGGCCTCTGGCCCTCGGTGCCGCAAGCCTACTAGGCCGCGTGCCACGCGTGCCACCGCGGCCTCCTTGGGTCTGGCTGCCGCCACGGGTAGACGGCGCAGGCGCCCGTGATGTCCTCGTCTTTGGAGCTGGTGTCTGGAACTTGGGGGCGGTGGTCCTCGTCGAAGACGGATTGTCAACGAAGGACGTATCTGTGGTCCTAGAAGCACGATCATTCAGCTTGCTGTGCGGTCAAGTCATGCGTGTGTCGGGCCAATTACATAAATGTGGTCTCGCCCTCGGGGTCCCCTGCAGGCTTTATGTCAGGTATCTGTGTCGTCGCCTGTTCTTCTTGCTGCTTTGCCCTGCGGAAGGACTCTGCTATGGGCCCCTACCTGACGTGTTAACCAGCTGCATCCAAAGGACAATAAAAGTATCGACCGAGGTCCGGGGTGGATGAATAGATGGCTCGCACCTCAGGATAGTCGACACAGAAGGCATTCATGTTGAGACCGTACATGAAGCTGGCGAAGCTCTCGCTGAAACGGGCCAGGCTCTCATGCATGAGCTGGAAATGCATCATGTTGGCCTCGAGGTCGGACATGGCGTCAGAAAGCTCAGCGAAGGCGGGCTCGAAGGCGTTGAGAGGGAATGAGGGCCCGCCGCTGGTGCTTGCCTTGGCTGATTCGCGAAAGGAGGAGCGAGATGAGGGCCGCAATGGCGTTGTCGGGCGCGAGACCCTTGTCCGCGACGTTGAACGCTTTCGCTCCTGTGACATGGTTGTTTGCCTTTGTGTGGTTGTGAGATACTGAAGAAGCTGTGTCACATTCCTCAGGTTATAAAAAGGTGATCTGGGCGGCCCTGGTTTGGGATGAGTGTCATGTGCTTGGCTGGCTCTGACGCGTTGTTGTCGCGACTCACAATTGACCTACTGAAGCTGTTTTGGGCCGTTGGAGGGGCAGCTATCGACAACCGCAGGCCCAAATTTGGGGGGCCTTGGCACGTGCTCCCTTTCCTGGAGGGGTCCCCGTTCTAGGGGCCCAGCCTGCCAGCCCCAGCTGCCGAACAGTCCCGGGCCACCCAGCTGTTACCTCCCCGCCTTGGATCACAGGACTTGGCACTCGGTGACACTGGAGCGGCGGCGAACCCCAAGGGCGGGCGCGTTGCAGTGCCCGGGCTTGCAAGGCGGGCTGCGGAATTCCAGCCCCTGGGGTGCTGCTTTGTCCAGTTACCTAGTCAGTCGGCCTAACTGGCGCACATCTCATTCTGCATTTCGATGATCATTCCAAGGACGAATGCGAATGTGGGCTTGCGGGTTCCAGTCTTGGCCGACCCCGCCGGTCCTGGAGAACTCAATGGCCAGGCACGGGACCAATTTCTCTCACTCCCTCCTACACTACTCTAGATGTCCCTCATCAAGTCCCCAAGGTCTCAGCTCCTGCACACTTGACCGGCTGCGCGGTTTTCCCTCTCTCCCTCTGACCCTGCTGCCGTCATTCACTTCACTCCGTCACGGAGCGCTCGGGGCTAGTTCCACTGCCCTGTCGCGCCCTTCGTGCCTTGCCTCGTCGTCCCCCGGCTGCCATTGTCGCTCTGTATGCGAAAACTATACGAGTACGGACGGGCATATGCTTAAGTAGACAGCCTTGACTTCTTCTGACCGAGGCCTGGGGCTCAGCCTTGATCGCTTGCCCGCCTAGCCTACTCGTTACCCGCGAGGTGGTGCAATCGCAATTTCCGGATCCTCTGAGTTGGCCCCAAGCTGTCTTGTCCATCATCTTGACCTAGCTGTACATCTGCTGTACGTCTACGCATAAGCATACACCTGCGCCTACACCTACACCTCCGCCCCCGTCCCATCATCCCCATCCCCAACGCCGGTCCCGGCTTCCTCTTCACTCCCTTCTGCTCAGACGTCTTAGCTCGCGCGTCTGCGATTGTCATCTGAGCTCCTCGTTGGCCCTGCAGACTGTCCTATGCTGACAGTCGTCTGACATAGGTAGCTTCTTTGATCCTCCGAACTGCGCCTCCTAGGCCGTCTCGGACAGTATCTCTTACTCTGTATCGCAATTGTTCCCATGCGAGCACCTTTCTCCCGAGTAGACAGATTTCCGCAGTTAGCCTGTCGCGCATCGCGCCTCTTTGCGCGGCCCCTCCACCGACAGCATCCCAGTGTCATACCTTCGCCTTACAAGCGCCCGGGAAGTTTGTCCACCAGCTCGTCTTTCACGCCATTGTTTCATCGCAACAGCACCTCTGCGCACTTCTTCCACACATCTCGGGGTCCTTTTGGCGGGCCTCTTCGATCAGGCGTCTCCCCTACATTCCTGTCATTAGCAGCACTTGTCGTTGTCGCCGCGCTCTACGTCGGTGTTCGCCTTATACCCCAGGCGTCCCAGGAGACGGAGGAGCCGCAAGAATTCAGCGAAATGGCACAGGCCATCACAACCGAGCTGCTGCCCGGGCGCGTTGGAAACCTGACCCCTGAGCAAGAGGACAAGGTGCGAAAGCTCTGGGCTGCCATTTTCCAGGTGTGCGCAGTCGGCGAACAGGACGATGCCGCCTCAGTAGAGTCGCCAGCAGCTGTGGCAGACAAGACAAACTCCAAGGACAAGGCAGACAAAGGAAAGAAGAAGAAGATTGGATTGTTCTCCAGGAAAAATAAGGACAAGACCGACGCGGACTCGAACTCGACCGCCAGCGGTGTGAGCGCGTCCATCAAAGCCGACGATGCCGACGACAAGTACGGGCAGAACAAGCAGTTCCTGGATACACTGGCCACCACGTCGCCCGAGGTCATCCGCGCCACGCTCTGGGCCATGATCAAGCACGACCACCCCGATGCCCTGGTGCTGCGCTTCCTTCGAGCAAGAAAATGGGACGTCGACAACGCGCTTGTTATGCTGGTGTCTACCATGAACTGGCGCTCCACTGAGGTCCACGTCGACGACGACATCATGAAAAACGGCGAGGCCACCATGGTCGAGAAGTCGCAGTCAAGCGATCCAAAGGCCAAGCAGCTAGGAGAGGACTTCATGGCGCAAATCCGCATGGGCAAAAGCTTCCTCCATGGCGTCGACGACAAGGGCCGCCCGATATGTGTTGTGCGAGTGCGGCTGCATCATCAAGGAGAGCAGTGTGAGGAGTCTCTTGAGAGATATACCGTGTACCTCATCGAAACGGCGCGCATGGTTTTACGCCCACCTGTTGATACCGCCACTATCTTGTTTGATATGACTGGGTTTTCAATGGCCAACATGGTAAGTCATGGTTTTGACCCGTAGGGACCAGAGGACCTCACTGACGCTGGCACAGGACTACACACCGGTAAAATTCATGATTAAGTGTTTCGAGGCCAATTATCCTGAGTCACTGGGCTCGGTGCTCGTACACAAGTCACCATGGATTTTCCAAGGTATGTGCTGTACCACCACAAATGGGTTGGCCCCCGTTGATCATATGTGACTTGGGCTGACACAAACAACAGGAATCTGGAAGATCATAAAGGGCTGGCTGGATCCAGTAGTAGCTAGCAAAGTGCATTTCACCAACAACATCAAGGATGTTGAGCAATTTATCCACTCCAGCCGGGTGCTCAAGGAGCTCGACGGGCAGGAGGATTGGACCTACACATACGTGGAGCCCACGGCCGGTGAAAACGACAAGATGAAGGATGAGGCTACAAGGGATGGCCTGTTGGCCGCCCGTGAGCAATTGTACAAGGACTACGAGGAGGCGACTCTGAAATGGATCCAGCATCCCGACGATGCGGCAGTCAAGATACAGCGAGACAGCATCGCGGCGAAGCTCAGGGCTGACTACTGGAAACTGGACCCGTACGTGAGGGCGAGGTCGCTCTATGACCGGACGGGGTGGTTGCAAGGAGAGAAGGTCGACCCATACCCCAAGAAGACGAATGCCGAGCCGGCAACGGCGGCGGATGATGTGGATTAATGATCACGCAGATAGACGTATATATCACGCAGTATCAAAAATAGAGGCTCCAGCGGCTACGACACTACTCAAAGAAAGACCACAGCAACCCAGGCTGCTCCTCTGATCATTCTGAGGATGTGGAAATTCCAAATGCAGTGAGTCTATGGACAGTGAAGTAGTGGATGAGTCTCGCAGCTGCGTTCCGAAGGCCAACTTCTTACACCTTGCTCTTGATCTGCTCGGCAAGAGCCTTGAGCTCATCCATCTCCAACTTCTGCGTTGGCCAGCCGATTCCTAGGCCTTCAGTCTCGTTTGGCTTGGGGATCTGGGACAGACGGGGACCATATTAGCAATCATCGCTATGACAGCTGACCTTCTCAAAACCATGAGGCACTGTTTGACCGGTTTGCCGCCTAGGGAGGGGAGCGGGGCCGGCTCATTGGGTTCCAGGAAAACTCACAATGTGAACATGAACCTAACAGCATCAACGTTAGCCATCCTGGTAGCTCATGGCTTCTTGTGAAAGTGACTTACGTGTCCAACCTCCTGGTGAGCGATTTTGCCGTTGTTCTGCAGGATGTTGTAGTCGGTCGCGCCGGACGCGATAGCAATCTTCTTCGCGACGGGCTGTGTGCGTGTTGTGAGTTTGTCAAGACCGTGAGACCCAATGATTGCTGCAAGGCTTTTGGACGGGAAGCACGTACCAGGAGCTCGGTCAAGTGCTCATCTGGGATGTCGGCCAGCTTCTCCCCGTGGAATTTGGGGACGATGAGCTGTTGTGCGTGAGTGAATGTGCTACAAGGACGTGACGAGCATCGGATCGGACGGGGTCAGTCCAGAGCGGACCGGCTGGACGTACGGCGTGGCCCTTGCTCAAGGGTTGGATGTCCATGAAGGCCAGCGTCTTCTCGCTCTCGAAGAGCTTGAAGGAGGGGATCTCGCCTGCATTGAGCCGTGGTGTGAGCCATCAAGGTTCCTGGGGGGCAGCTTGAGAGCCGTGCCCGCGCAATGTCATGTCACTTTAGGCCGCAGGGACATCACACACCCTTGACGATTTTGCAGAAGATACAGGCGGCCATTCTGCTGGACATGAGCGCGTGCTTGCTGGTAAATTTGTGTAGGAGAGACGATTGGGTTTCTGAGAGGCAGGTTAGAGTCGTGAGGGCACGGAGTGTAGTACAAGATCCCTAACGGAGATGTGTCGGCGAGGTTGCAGCTTGGATGTGAGGGGCAGAGTGACATCAAGAGGAATGTCGGACTTCATTTTTTTTGCAAGTATATAATACCGCAGGTGAGAAGCCGAGTCGGAATGGGATCTCCCCAGCGAACTCACCTCTTGCCTTTTACCAGATGTGACCGTGGGATGACCCAACAAATTCCATTCTACCAATCTTTGGCACTTTCTCATCTGGAGATTCCAGGTTCGATTAACATTTTGCCTTTGTTTTTTCCACCATGTATCTTTTTTGCTAACTTTTCTATCTTGAAAATTGTCACTTTGCGGCTTGCATGACGGGCTTTTACTATGTTAATCGCCCTGTTTCTTGTGTGTCTAGCAGTAGTCCGCAATGTGCAACCTGAGCCAAGGCCGGCCAACGGCATCTGGGCTTCTTACATCATCGCCAGCCCCGCTGTCTGGAGGGGGCTGAGTTGCCTGGCCTGGCCTTGAAACATCTTTGCGCCCGCCTAAATACTTCCTGCCCAACACTCCGCGAGAACTCTGCGATTTCTACACAACGTGCGACAAGGCCAGCTGCATCTAGACATATCGTTCAGTAGCCAGAACCCGCGAGACTGCTCGCCCAGAACCCCATCACCCAAGTCAACATGGCCGAGACCGTCTACAAGCGCACCAAGCTGTTTGGCGGGGCTCTCGAATGCGACCTGCCCGAGCAGTTTGCCGATGTCAGGTATGCGCCACGCATGACTGTGACTCAGCAGTGCAGCTCTGCGCTCGCTCACAGGTCTAGCCCGAATCTGCATTTAAATGCGTTGATAGTGCCAAATAGCTGACGACAACAACAATAGTACGCTTCGCCAGGTCCCCGACGCCCAAGAGGTTTTCATCGACAAGGACGGTTTCACAAGCATCATCTTCGACATAACTGAGCGTGTTGGAGGGCCCGGCAGCTCCCCAGAGATCGACGGCAAGGCCCTGACGACACATCTGGAGGAGCTGGTCGGTACCGACGTCGACACTGTCAAGGTGTGGAACTCGACTGAGACGTCCTTCTCCAAGCTCGAGTACGCCTACCTGCGTGCACTCCTGGTGCTTCCCGATCCCAGCGCATGCGATCGCTTGACTAACGCTCTTCTCTTTTCCCTACGCAGCGTACAGATCCCTGCCTACACTCTCATCGCGACACAGACCCCGCCGCCCGACCCATCCAGCAGATCCGGTGCCCCAGACTTCACGGCCATCATCCTGACACTCTTGCGCCTCGAGAAGGAGCTGACCGACATACTCATCACGGTCAACGTGCCGCATATCAAGGGCGAATACGATGATGAAGAGGTGGATCTGCAGCTCGGGAAGCAGGGCAAGCTGATCGGGGCTGCGGTCGAGGATGCGGCCAGGATCTGGGAGACATTCAGGGTGAAGGACTGGAACCTGTTCAACGAGATCTAAGAGAGCCAGGAAGCCAGAGAAGAGAGCAGACATCTGGAATGAGAGCCAGTGTGATACCCCCTACTGCATGAGCTGGGATATGGAATATGCGTGTAGAAACTGTTATGCAACGAATATCATGAGATCACGAATGAACTTGTCCCAGAATACTTGTTACCTGGCGCACCTTTGCATCAATACTGTCATGGCGGAGGTATCTATGATCTATATGTAGATATAAACGGATATCATTATGCTGCAGCACGCTGAACTAAGAACAGAGTACTCGAAAAGACGCTCGGCCATGCTGATCAACGATTAACGAATTCAGAGTCTTTCTGTGCGACCACGCTAGAGCTTCATGTCAAATCTACCAGTGCCAGCTGGTCCAGAGCCCGCGCGACACCCTCAACCTTGTGAGGTTTGCTGCTGCCGTCATTACTACTTTGAGAGGACAGGGCCGGCTTCTTATCCCCTGAGCTCGTGTCCTTCTCCTTCTGAGACCACCGCGTCGCAACCATCTTCATGATGTCCTTCTGGGGGCTCGCCGGGTTCTCCTGCTTGATCAATTTCATCTGCTCCTTCATGAATTTCTGGTAGTCGGACTCCTTGGCGGGTTTCCCCCTCGGAACGGGCTTGGTCTGCCGCAGCTCGCTCTTGCAGGCGCCGCACCGGTGCCGGTCGGTATGGATGCTCTTGGAGTGGCGCTTGAACTCGAGCCCGCACGCGGTGCACTCCCACACGTACTTGAAGTCGATATCGTAGCTGTGCTTGGTTGTGACCTCGATCCCCCGGCCGCCGAACCGGCGGGTCACCTTGGCCGCCCACGCCTTGAACTCCTTGCCGTGCGGGTTCGTGGTGACGCCGCTGACCATGAAGTTCGCCAGGTGGCAGAACTCGTGCGCGATGACGTTGAGCAGCCGGCCCTCGTCGTCGATGACCTTCTCCGCGAGCTCGATCGACGCATGGTGCTTGTAGCGTACCGAGGTGACGGCGCCTGTGTCGCCGTCCTTGCGCTTGATCGTCTCGCGCTTCCAGTTGGCCCGCCCGGCCGTCGTATTCAGCTTGTTGGTCCAGTCGATGCGGATCCCGCCCGTCGCGGCGGAGAGCTCCGAGATCTTGCCGTCTGTGATGTGCGCGTCCAGCTCGTGCAGGAACTTGTCGGCGAGCTCGTGTTTGGACTGCTCGAAGGCCCTTTTCGCGGCCTTGGCGAGCGCCGCCGCACTCGGCTCGCCCTTCTTGCTGGGGCTGCTCTGCTTCTTGGACGGACTGCCACCGACGGACGGGAGGAAAAGTTGCTTCTTGGGCGAGTGCTCATCGTTCCAGTCATCAATAAACTCTTGGTTCCAAAAGGTTTCCACATTCGGGTGATGGGGCGTTGCTGGTATGCGTGGTATTTTCTTGCTTGGAGATACCAGGCCCGATGGCTTGGGCTGTGGAGGCGGAGATGTCGGTGTCTTTGGTCGCTCGATCCTTGATGAGGAGGACTCTTGAGACCTCGGCGGTTTGGGGTCATGTCTAGAGGATCTTGTCAGTAACCCAACATGCCAAAGAAAAGTGACAAACTCACATATTCAGACTCGAGAGCGGTTTTGTGAGGTCTGACGGCGTGATATCCCTTGATTTTCTTGTCTTCTTGGACGTCGTCTTGGTCTTGGCTCTATCGCCCTCACTGCGCGACTGTCGCAGATCGTTCCGTTCCTGTGCCTCAATTGCTTCCGACAATAATTGCGCACTCGGACTGGGGCTACGCTTCGCTTGCTCAGACCTATTGCTCCCTTTTGTTGTTTCTGGGCCTGGCCTCCTCGACTTTGATGGAGACCTTGGTAGGAATTCCACGTCCGAGAAGTCGCTCTCATCTGACCCTGAGATCCTACTGGCCTCAAAGTTGGACCCGTCATCGTCATTGAAGTCCTCGATGATGGTCTCCTCATGCATCGAGTCGGTATCTGATAAGCGGTCAACTTCGATACTTTTGACCACTGGCCTCGGTTTGGTGATGCGAAGCTCAGTACGCCGAGGTCTGGAGGAGTCTTCTCCATCGTCATCGAAGATCGTGCTCGAGGGTCCTTTGTTCATCTTGGGACGAAGCAACGTCTGGTCGGACAATGCTCCCAGCTTGCGCCGCCTGACTATGCCTTTGCAGGTGGCATCGTCTGTCTGTGATGCCGACAGGCCGTCGAGATTGCTGTTTTCCTGAATTCTGTTCCTGCCAAAATCTTGCAGTTCTGGGAAGTCGTCGTCGTCTGAGTCGACCACAATGCGCCTGCCTCTGGCCATGGCTGCGAATTCTTCCAAGCCTAAAGACGCCAACGCAGATCTTTATTTTCAGAGTGAGATCTTGGATGCACTTTGCCTATGTAAGTGCGAAAATGGGTATGCACACTCGTGTGAGATGACTCTTGCTAGGCAAAATAATGGGGGGCTATCTATGGATTCAAGTAAACATGTTTCTAGGGCAACGGCCTGCCGCAACCGGGTGCCCCGAAATTGAACCGCGAAGGCGGTTCGCTGCCGCAAACACAGCTAGACTTGTACCGTAGCGTCTGACAGAATACCCAAACGCCGTTGTTTGAGAGTTCTGTCGTGTAATGTTAGCGACATGTGCGCCTGGCCTCTTCATTATCCGCCGTCCTGCCTGGTTTCGCCTGGTGTGCTCCTCCTGTTGGGTTTGTCAACCTTCAGATCCTCCAACTTGAAGCGCACAAGATAGCCGCGCACACCTAGGCACATATTAGTTTTGGCTTGACGATACTACAATATGTGACCTCGAAATCTTGGAAGTTCCACACCATTTCGGTCTGTTCCACAACCGGCACTTGTAGCCACGAAACTGTATTACCCGGGCTATCTAATATGTTACGTCTGCCTGAGGCGCAGGTCTCGAGACGACAGCGCAAGAGAACGGGCATCTTCGGGTATGCGTCAGGTCTGGCGCCAAATTGTGTGTTGCAGCACCTTTGGCTGGGACCGATGCTGTACACCTGGGCAGGGGCACCACACCTGCCTTGCACTGCCATGTGAATGGCCAGCTCTGAACTAATATTATCATACACAGCAGCCTCTGCGAACACGCAGAATAATGTTGAGTGTACCATGCATAGCAGACGTGGAACTCCAGTGATCATATGACCAGAAGAAACAGTTAAACCCGATCAGAGGACAACTGCCCGTCGTGCTGCTAATAAGCTGGCAGGCCCCAGTGTCGGATCTGTATGTTTGTCCATTGCGTGTCAATCTCGTGGCCTGGCACGGATTGTGACATTGACGAGGCGTCGAACCGTGAAGCGTCCAACAGTTGGTGGCGCCGCACGCTGCCCGATCGGACTGCCGCAAGAATCGGCATGATGGGCACTATGTATATGCAATCATACCTCCTTGCTTGGCCGTGGCGACGACGACAGATATCATGTGCAGCTGTTCGGCAGAAAAAGAAGGGCTGGGCTACGGGACACAAGTACAACATCCCAAATCTCAAGGATGCCGGCAAGGTCTTCGTCGTCAGCGTCAATAATCCCTTTGTGATGAGTGCTTGGGCTGGTGCCACTCGCAACTGAAGCACGCCAACTATCAATGTGCCCGGACCCCCCAACCACTGATTCGGTGGTACTACAGCGCGCTGGGCAAGCCGTCAGTTGCCTGGGAGGCCGTTGGGGAGGCGTGGGCCATCGCCCGCGCCAACGCCAACGAGCCGTGCAGGAGGGACGGAAGTGCCGGGAATTACATGGACAGGGAACACAGTGCCAAACCCGATGGCGATGACGCCGCGCGGTATCCCTGCATCCCTGGCTGGTCTAAAATAGGCCCATGGGATGGTCGCTCCTTAACATTGGGGACCCACCGCATATAGTTGGGGGGCTACCAGCGCATCCAAATGTCTGGGAGACTTGCCCGGTTCAATGGGAAGGCCAGGCTGTGGATTGGTAAGCTGATACCGTTCCCGGCCTGCGGGCCTTCGTATTGCAATATGCACGTCTGCAGAGCACAGCACTATTCGGTATCCAGTTCTGCCCTTCTGCATGAACTTTATCAGTGGTGTGGTGACAGATGAGCAATACGACAACGCTATGGAATGGAGAGTTGTGCGTGTTGGGGGATCATGAGTAGGATCCCAAGGCTTGTTGTTGTTGCCGTACGAGCAGCCAAGTTGTTCCAGTGTCCAAATTCTTTTGTCCTTGGTCGAACAGCACGGACGCGCCGTTAATTGGCGTCGAGGAGATGATTTGCGCTCTTTTGTGGTGTTTATATGCGGCACCTGGTCACCGCAATTTGTTGTTGATCATGAACTCGATATGCCGTGCATACTACTCATGATGACGTCTAGAGTGGTAGACAGGTGATAGAGATCCTCGACAATTTTTTTGGTCTGTTTTGGGGCTCGCAGGCCCCGAGCAAAAGTAGGTAGGCCCAGCGGCACGATCCACGGCCCACTGTTGCGCGTTGAGCTGTTGCAGCGCAGCGCAGTCCGTTGTGGCTGCGTGTCCCTCACATTCCCATTACGAGCTCGCCTGCATGTGGGGCCTGCCTAGCCTAGTCGGGCTAGCCTGGCTCGGTCAATTGCAGGTGGGTGTCCCGGGCGTGCAGGCGTCAGGGGTAAATGGACAGCTCCTTTGTGGCGAAACACGATCAACAGGACGCGATTCGAGCAGCGCAATTCTGGCCAATCTGCCAGGTCTGTCAGCCATTGGTATCAATCGGCAGGACACGCCATCAGCACCTGGAGGGATTCAGGTGCTGATCAGCACTGAAGCTCATCTATTGCGTGCGTACGTTGCACGGCACAGTACGTAGACTAGTCTACACATCCGGACATTCTGCATTGACGGGTGGCAGCTCGGCCAACTGAGGCTCATTAGCCTATCGATCTACGGGTTTTTGCCAGACACGTTTGACGTGGGTGGCTACCCAGTAGAGACAAGTGAGAGAAAGAAGCCTTAGGTGGCAAATTGAGAGCGCCGCCTGGCGCAATCGCTGCCCGTCAGGCTCGTACGCAATAGTCTAGCACGTTCAGTCTACCTGAGCAGCATCCATCGATGCAATGAGGAAATCCCACACTGTCTGGAGTCCAGACAGTCTGACAGTCCACCGTATTCGACGATGGGCGAGCTGGGGGCCAAGTGATGGTCGACGGGCCGCTCGCACGTGTACATGGTGGTCCCAGCATTTATTCTGTACTGTTCCATGTAGCGCTGCTCGCCATTCCGTCGTCGGATCGGAGTCCGTGGCCCGGGCGGGTTGGCCAGCCGGGATGGATCGTCTGCTTTTCGGCTGTGTGTCGATCGTGAGCCTGGCAGGGCAGCAAGGATACGATACAGTCCTTTACATAAATTACCATCAAGGGTGGATGAAATGATTGCTTCAATGCCTCTTGCCGGGGGTCCCAGACGGCAGACAGCAGGCGAGCGTGTTTCATCGGCGCGAGGGCATGTTCGCCCGTGACAATCCACCCCCATGATTGCCATTCATAGTCAACAGCCAGCCAGCACTTTCAGTTCATCCGGTCGAACATGCATGAGCCGCCTGTCCCGTAAACAACAACGGCACATCACATCACTGCACAGCCAAGCGCAGGGCAAGGCTGGCCGACTGCACAGTAGATCGTAGATATCCATCGGCTGTAGGTGTGATAAATGACAGCCGGGTCCTCATCAAACCTTGTCAGGAGTCGGAAATGTAGCACACCAGTGATGGAAGCAGAGAATAGGACATGGAACGAATGGAGCCGGAGTTTGAGCTCCATGTTGCCCGTTGCAAGCCCACCCGGCCGCAAGAACAGTAGAGTAGAGCACAGTACGTGGAGGAAGATGAATGATGGCCCACGCACAGCCACTCCCCACCAGCTACGATCCTCGATGTTCCAGGTTGTATGCAAGTCGTCGGCCAATCCTGCTCTGCTCATCTCCCAGCCGGAGGCGTTCAATCAAGGCAGTCCCCAGAAGCAGCCAGGACAGGCAGTGCGGCGAAGGCAAGCTGGCAGGACAGATAAGACTCTGTACCTAGGTGTAGCGCCCGGATGCGACTGAGCCAACGATCGGAGGGGTGGGAGGTGTGTGTGTTTGTGCTTCCAATTCCGCACAAGAGGACGATAGTGGCCGTACTTCTCAACCGTACGGACACACACTGTAAAACACTGTAGGTGTGGATGCGGCCCTGATTGGGAGTGATGGGAGAAAGAGCAAGGTGTGGCCCCTGCCGCCCTGGCCACCCCCCTGCCACCCAAGTCACTCCTGGCACCTGCAGCCTCCTTTTCCCCCTTTCCAAGTTCCCGCCGCCCACCACAGGACAGGCCTCACTCCAACCACGCACCCTCCTTCTCGCCGCCTAGCAGCAGTCTCTCTCCCCCAGCTCGGTTTTTTCTCCATGACCCAAGAAAACCGGTCTGCCAGCTTTTTTGGATCATACTTTTCCTGAAATCTCGACTTTCTCACCTTCCCCTTCCTCACCACTCTTCTCCTTCTACACTCGCTCTTTCCCGACCTCCCCCCTTCCTCCTCCTTTCAGACTCTGCTCTGCTTTCTCCCTTGCCGGCACCGCCTACCTAGCGCGTCGCCGACTTGCCGTTCGCTGATTCACTTAGTGCCGATCAATCAACCCAATCGAACTGGGAGAACCTCAACCCACTCGACCATCTCGGCCACTCCAGGCTCCTGCAGCGGTTGTGGGACCGAACAACAGGAACAGCTGCGGATAAGGACAAAATCTTTGGCACAGCGGAAAAGAGAAGGAGAGAGAAAGCGATCCCATTGAAGGATTATTGCCAACACGCCTCTCCTCAACCTCTCCAGTCCGTCGCTCGGCACCTCCTGTTTTGGAATTCGGATTGCTCAGCCTCCGCAACGCATCACTCACATTCACGTCACGACCGCGTGAGGTTAATTATACCGACTGCTCTTCAGCGCCTGCATACTATTCACTCTCGCCGAGCACCCTCATCGAGTACTCTGGCCAGCCACTTTGATTTTAATCATCTGAGGTTTACTGCACAGCACGGACTATACTTAATAAATCGACTCCCGAGTCGGTCTTTTTCGGTTGTTCCCCCCATTCCAGGCCACATGAGTCTGATTGGTGAGTTTCACTTCCTTTTGTTCCCCAGCAACTTCAAACGCGGGCGAGCCAAGGAACCACGTCGCGCCCCCCTGCCGGTCCCGTCGTGCTGTTGCACCCTGACTGCTACGCCAACAACAATTGACGCAACGGTCCCATCCTGTCGACATCACAAGCCGCATTCTGCTCCCCAATGGTTGGTCAACTCGCTGACATTGATTTCCGCCGGTCCAGACATTTAATCCAAAATGGCGGGCTATCCGGCCAACAATCACGACTATGATGATGGCTACGGCCATCATCAGCAAGGAAACACTGATTCCTATTACGACAATGACCAGGGTCAATACTACGACAATGGCTACGATGCCCACGGCGGCCAGCACGGCGGCCATGGTGGGCAGGAGGGCTACTATGACGAGTCGTAAGTTTGACTTCGCGCCTGACCAACCCAGTCCCAAAGATGAATCTGACAGGTTGTCCTAGGGGCTACTACAATTCCGACCCGAACAACCCCTACCACCAAGATGGCGGCTACTACGAGGGCCACGACCAATACAATGACGGTTACGACAACGGCTACTACGATCAAGGCTACGACCAAGGCGGCTACGGTGGCCATGGCCAGCGCCGTGGAGGCTCTGAGGAAGATTCCGAGACTTTCAGTGACTTCACGATGAGATCCGACATGGCCCGTGCTGCCGACATGGACTACTACGGTCGAGGCGACGAGAACTACGGCGGCTACCAAGACGGTCATGGCCGTGGCTACCGCCCGCCGTCTTCGCAGATCTCGTACGGCGGCAACCGCTCTTCAGGCGCCTCCACGCCCAACTATGCCATGGACTACGGCAACGTTCTCCCAGCTGGCCAACGCTCTCGAGAGCCGTATCCCGCTTGGACGTCGGAAGCTCAGATCCCTCTGTCCAAAGAGGAGATCGAGGACATCTTTATTGACCTTGCAAACAAGTTCGGTTTCCAGAGAGACAGCATGCGCAACATGTACGACCACCTGATGACATTGCTGGACTCGCGGGCCTCGCGTATGACTCCCAACCAGGCGCTTCTCTCCCTCCACGCCGATTACATTGGCGGAGACAACGCGAACTTCCGCAAGTGGTACTTCGCTGCACATCTTGATCTCGACGATTCCGTCGGGTTTTCCAACAGGAAGGGTGCCAAGTCGAAGAAGGCGAAGAAGAAGAAGAAGAGCAAGAACGAGGCCGAGGAGCAGACTCTCGAAGATCTCGAGGGCGATAACTCGCTCGAGGCCGCCGAGTTCCGTTGGAAGACTCGCATGAACCGCATGTCCCAGCACGATCGTGTGCGGCAGCTCGGTCTTTACCTGCTCTGCTGGGGTGAGGCCAATCAAGTTCGTTTCATGCCCGAGTGTCTGTGCTTTGTCTTCAAGTGCGCCGACGATTACTTGAACTCGCCAGCATGCCAGAATTCCGTCGAGCCCGTGCCAGAGTTCACGTTCCTTAACAACGTCATCACCCCTCTGTACCAGTACTGCAGAGACCAGGGTTACGAGATTACGAACGGTGTCTACGTTCGACGTGAGCGTGACCACAACAGGATTATCGGCTACGATGACTGCAACCAGCTGTTTTGGTACCCCGAGGGCATCGAGCGTATCGTCCTCGAGGACAAGTCGAAGTTGGTCGACGTCCCTCCCGCGGAGCGATACATGAAGCTGAACCAGGTGAACTGGAAGAAGTGCTTCTTCAAGACGTACAAGGAGACTCGGTCTTGGATGCACCTGATCGTCAATTTCAACCGCATCTGGGTCATCCACTTGACGGTCTTCTGGATGTTCACAGCTAACAACGCTCCGTCTCTGCTCGTTCCTAACTACGAGCAGCAGGTGAACCAGCAACCCGCCCGGTCTGCCTCATGGTCTATTGTCGGTTTTGGTGGAGGCATAGCATCTCTCATCCAGATCCTGGCGACGCTTGCAGAGTGGGCATACGTCCCCAGAAGATGGGCCGGCGCTCAACATCTTACCAAGCGGCTGCTATTTCTCCTCCTGGTCTTCGTGATCAATGTTGCTCCTGGTGTGTACGTCTTCTTGCCCCAGGCAACGATTGCGGAGTACAACACACACCAAAACTCCACCATTGCCCTGGCTCTTGGCGTTGCGCAATTTTTCATTGCCCTGATCACCTTGATCTTCTTTGCCGTCATGCCTCTTGGTGGGCTTTTCGGCAGTTATCTGGTGAGCAAGAAGTCCCGACGCTACGTCGCCAGCCAGACCTTTACCGCAAGTTGGCCTCGACTCAAGGGTAACGACATGGCCATGTCGTACGGCCTGTGGTGTGTCATTTTTGGTGCCAAGTTCGGTGAATCTTATGGCTTCCTGACGTTGTCATTCCGAGACACCATTCGCTATCTGGCCATAATGGACACCAGTAGCTGTTTGGGTGATACTATCATCCAGACCAATCTCTGCAAGTACCAGCCGACGATTCTCCTCATCTTGATGGCATTCACCGACCTGGTCTTCTTCTTCCTCGATACTTACCTTTGGTATGTCTTGATGAACGCCGTTGTCTCTATCGCCAGATCGTTCTATCTTGGTTCATCCATCATGACACCCTGGAGGAACGTCTTCTCCCGTCTACCGAAGCGAATCTACTCCAAGGTCTTGGCCACGACCGATATGGAGATCAAGTACAAGCCGAAGGTGCTCATTTCCCAGATCTGGAACGCCATCGTCATCTCCATGTACAGAGAGCATCTGCTCGCCATCGACCACGTGCAGAAGCTTCTCTACCACCAGGTTCCGTCCGAGCAGGAGGGCAAGCGGACACTGCGTGCTCCAACCTTCTTCGTCTCGCAGGAAGATCACTCCTTCAAGACGGAATTCTTCCCGAGCCACAGCGAGGCAGAGCGTCGTATCTCTTTCTTCGCGCAGTCTCTGTCCACTCCGATCCCTGAGCCGCTTCCCGTGGACAACATGCCAACATTTACGGTCCTCATTCCTCACTACAGCGAAAAGATTCTGCTGTCCCTTCGAGAAATTATCCGCGAGGATGAGCCATACTCGCGTGTCACCCTGCTGGAGTACTTGAAGCAACTGCACCCCCACGAGTGGGACTGCTTCGTCAAGGATACCAAGATTCTGTCGGATGAGACTGCGCAGTACAACGGTGACGAGGAGAAGCCTGAGAAGGACACCGCAAAGAGCAAGATTGATGACCTCCCCTTCTACTGCATTGGTTTCAAGTCCTCCGCCCCAGAGTACACGCTTCGCACTCGTATCTGGGCCTCGCTTCGATTCCAGACCCTCTACCGCACCATCTCTGGTTTCATGAACTACAGCCGTGCCATCAAGCTACTCTATCGCGTTGAGAACCCCGAGGTCGTGCAGATGTTCGGCGGCAACTCTGACAAGCTCGAACGTGAGCTCGAGCGCATGGCTCGTCGCAAGTTCAAGATCTGTGTGTCCATGCAACGTTATGCCAAGTTTAAGAAGGAGGAAATGGAGAACGCAGAGTTCCTTCTCCGCGCGTATCCCGACTTGCAGATCGCTTACCTGGATGAGGAGCCGCCCGCGAACGAGGGCGAGGAGCCGCGTCTGTACTCGGCTCTCATTGACGGTCACTGTGAGCTCATGGAGAATGGCATGCGGAAGCCCAAGTTCAGGATTCAACTGTCTGGTAACCCCATTCTGGGAGACGGCAAGTCCGACAACCAGAACCACTCGATCATTTTCTACCGCGGCGAGTACATCCAACTTATCGACGCCAACCAGGACAACTATCTCGAGGAGTGCTTGAAGATCCGCAGCGTACTCGCTGAGTTCGAGGAGATGAAGACCGAGAACGTATCCCCTTACACTCCCGGTGTCAAGAACAACTCTCCCGCTCCTGTTGCTATTCTCGGTGCCCGTGAATACATTTTCTCAGAGAACATTGGTATTCTCGGTGACGTCGCCGCCGGAAAGGAACAGACATTCGGTACTCTGTTCGCTCGTACGCTGGCCCAGATTGGCGGCAAGCTCCATTACGGTCATCCTGATTTCCTCAACGGTATTTACATGACGACGCGAGGTGGTGTCTCCAAGGCGCAAAAGGGTCTTCATCTGAACGAGGATATTTATGCCGGTATGAACGCTGTCTTACGTGGTGGTCGCATCAAGCACTGTGAATACTTCCAGTGTGGTAAGGGTCGTGATCTGGGTTTTGGTTCCATTCTCAACTTCACCACCAAGATCGGAACGGGTATGGGTGAACAGATGCTCTCTCGAGAGTACTACTACCTCGGTACTCAACTGCCTCTGGATCGATTCCTCTCGTTTTACTACGCGCATCCCGGATTCCATGTCAACAACATGTTCATTATGCTTTCGGTCCATATGTTCATGCTTTGTCTGATCAACTTCGGCGCCCTCCGACATGAGACCATCGCCTGCAACTACAACCGGGACGTCCCTATCACGGACCCTATGTACCCGACAGGTTGCCAGAACACTCCCGCGCTTATGGATTGGGTCTACCGCAGTGTCATCTCCATTATTTTTGTCATCTTCCTCGCCTTCGTGCCTCTGGTTGTCCAGGAGCTGACTGAGCGTGGAGTCCTCCGTGCCTCAACCCGTCTGGCCAAGCAGATCTGCTCTCTGTCACCCTTCTTTGAGGTGTTCGTTTGTCAGATCTACGCCAACGCGGTGCAACAGAACCTGTCGTTCGGAGGTGCCAGATATATCGGAACGGGTCGTGGTTTCGCCACTGCTCGTATACCCTTCGGAATCTTGTTCTCGCGTTTTGCAGGGCCGTCTATCTACTTTGGTGCCCGCATGCTGTTGATGTTGCTGTTTGCAACCTTGACTGTCTGGCAGGCCGCCCTGATCTACTTCTGGATGTCTCTGCTCGCCCTCTGCATCTCGCCCTTCCTCTACAATCCCCATCAGTTCGCGTGGAACGATTTCTTCATCGACTACCGAGAATTCCTCCGCTGGCTTTCCCGCGGTAACTCCGTTTCTCACGCATCGTCCTGGATCGCCTACTGCCGTCTTTCCCGTACCCGGCTTACTGGATACAAGCGCAAGCTTGTGGGCGAGCCCTCAGGCAAGCTGTCGGCTGATGTGAATCGTGCTCACGTGACTAACGTCTTCTTTGCCGAGATCATCGCCCCGCTGCTGCTGGCCGTCGTCACCTTGATTCCCTACCTGTTCATCAATGCGCAGACTGGAGTTCACGACACTGGTGGCATCCTGAAGGACAACGATTCGGACGCGAAGCCCACGGCGGCGCTTCTGCGTGTTGCCATCGTCGCTCTCGGCCCTGTAGCTGTCAACGCTGGCGTTTGTGCGATCTTCTTCGCCATGGCTTGTTGCATGGGACCACTGTTCAGCATGTGCTGCAAGAAGTTTGGCAGTGTGTTGGCGGCGATCGCGCACGCCATTGCTGTCATTATGCTCCTCGTGTTCTTCGAGGTGATGTACGTCCTCGAGGGTTTTAACTTCACCCGGACGATCAGCGGCATGATCGCCGTCATCGCTGTGCAGCGCTGGGTGATGAAGCTGATCATCACCTTTGCCCTCACGAGAGAAATGAAGACCGACCAGGCCAACATCGCCTTCTGGACCGGCAAGTGGTACTCAATGGGTTGGCACTCGATCTCGCAGCCTGCACGAGAGTTCCTCTGCAAGATCACCGAGCTGAGCTTCTTTGCCGGTGATTTCATTCTGGGGCACGCTCTCCTGTTCATAATGTGTCCAGTCATCCTGATACCCCAGGTGGACAAGTTGCATTCCATCATGCTCTTCTGGCTCCGTCCTAGGTACGTTCTGAAATGCTCTTAATGTGTGAAGAGAAACAAAAAAAGCTAACATGACATCGCAGCCGGCAAATCCGCCCACCCATCTACTCACTCAAGCAGTCCAAGCTGAGGAGGAAGCGCGTCTTCCGCTATGCGCTGCTGTACTTTGTGCTGCTGGTCCTTTTCATTGCGCTGATGGTGGGTCCGAGCGTCGCGGGCAAGTACGTGCCGTCGTCGCTATTCTCCATGTTGGACAGCACAAACCTGGTTCAACCCACGGACCAGAACAAGAACAACACCATTGGTGAAACGGAGACAGGCACAGGTGGAGCATCCTACTCAGGAGCTCTCCTGACGATGTCCGCTACGGCTTCGGCGTCAAGCACGGATTCGGCGGCCAAGATTCGTCTCTTCTAAGGTTCTGGAATCTGTATCATAAAAGGAAACACGGGCAAGAGATTTCTTTTTTGAGGGGAGAGCGGGAAGGCCTTTGCACATGGCACGGTGTTTTTATTGCTCTTTGCTTTACCTTTGGGGGGGCCGGGGGAGTACATTGTATTGATTTTGTGCGTCCTTTCGACAAGTACACGAAAGGATCTCATGGGCATGGTAAATGGTTGTCTAGACTGGCCTCTTTGGCACGCACGCACGCTCGCAAGCTCACACGGCATGCATTCTATACTTCTTTGGATGCGTTTTCTTGATGACCGGAGGCGGCATCATGAATGGCATAATTAATTCAAGTCTGGAAGCTACACTCAGAATCTGCTTTATGGCATAGGTTGGTCAGTCACTCGACAGTTGATTTCATTGGGCATGGTCGGTGGCCGTGAAGAGGCGCCTCGTTTCTCATCTCATGCTGCGCGTGGGATGGCATCGCAGGCTCCAGGCATATTGTAATGCGCGGGGCCGGGGTGTGAATTCAGATGAATACATATAGGTTGCAATGCTACGAGGGAGAACATGTGAACATGCGCATCGCCCTTTTCTGTGAGAAATTCGCATGAATCTGTTAATGTAGTCTGCTAGGCGTTGATGCGGCCGTCTTGTTATGTAAGCCTACGCTGGGAAGGGTGACTCGGGAGTCGCTCGGTACCTAGCTACACTACTTGACATTGTGGGTGGGTTTCATCGGCCCACGCCAATGCATTGAGTGGGTTGCGGTCTGTTAGTGCAGATTGCCCCTGATCCTCTCTAATCCTGCCCCGTCATGGCACCGACGACGCGCTTCGATTGATCACCGTCATCCTGGCTTGAGTACTTTTTTTCCCCTTCCCCCTGTTTTCATCAACGTTGCGGCCTCCATTACGGTCCCCCTAAATCTCTGGGACTTTCGACATTTCGCGCGCGCGATCGTCAGTCTCTTCTCTGCCGCGATAAGCAGCATCGGCGAGGCACCATCACCCATGGATCTGCACGAGATCCAGGCGCAGGTGGTCATCCTGCTGCGCGAGGCTTCGCAGACCTTCCAGAAGGTGCCCGGGTCCGCCGTGCTCATCCGTTACGTCCAGGCCAGCTACCAGAACGACCCCATCCGCTCCATCTTTGAACTTTTCCTGCTCATCTTCTTTATCCGCTACCTGTTAAGCCCGTCATACGCGACAAACGATTCCAACTACGTCAAGCTCAGCGAGGATGAGATCGAAGAGCTGGTCGAAGAGTGGCAGCCCGAGCCTCTGGTCGGCAACCAGAATACTACCGAAGAGTTGGAGATGGAGAGGCTTCCTGTCATAGTCGGGTATGTCTCGCTGTGTGACCGGGGTGCTTACCAACGAAAGCAGAGCTAACGAGGCCGGGGCCATTTGTAGGGCAACTGGTCCCAAGGTCAAACTGGCAAACGGCCGATCCGTCACGAACCTAGCCTCGTATAACGTGTACAACTTCAATGCCAACGAGCAGATCAAAGAGAAAGCCATCAATACCCTTCGCACCTACGGCGTCGGCCCCTGCGGGCCTCCGCAGTTTTACGGAACACAGGACGTCCACATGAAGACCGAATCCGATGTTGCCGCCTACCTGGGAACCGAGGCATGTATCTTGTATGCTCAAGGCTTCTCGACCAGTTCGAGTGTCATCCCAGCGTTCTGCAAGAGGGGCGACGTCATTGTTACCGACCGCGCAACCAATTATCCTGTCCGCAAGGGCATTGAGCTGTCGAGGTGTACCATCAAGTGGTACAACCCGGGCGATTGGGACGACTTGGAAAACGTCATGAGACAGGTTGCCCAGGACCAGAAGAAACAGAAGAAGCTGACGAGGCGTTTTCTTGTGGCCGAGGGGCTTTCCGAGACGACGGGCGCCTCAATTGATCTGCCACGCATGGTAAGGATAGGAATCCGTTCCAAGACGGCTCTCACTGGATGCTGACGCTTGCCTTCATCACACAGATTGAACTCAAAGAGAAGTACAAGTTCCGTATCATTCTCGATGAGACCTGGTCCTTCGGTGTCTTGGGTCGGACAGGCCGCGGCGTTACTGAGGCGCAAAACGTCGACCCTGCCCAGGTCGACATGATTATCGGTTCGCTGGCTGGTCCCTTGTGTGCTGGCGGTGGCTTCTGTGCTGGCGACAAGAACGTCGTGGCCCACCAGAGGATCGCCTCAATGGCTTATACCTTCTCTGCGGCTTTGCCCGCCATGCTCGCCGTCACAGCGAGCGAGACCCTCAACATGCTGCAGTCTAGTCCCGAAATCCTTGCCTCCTCGCGAGAGAACATACGCGCGGCCCGGGCGCAACTGGACCCAAGAAGCGACTGGGTCATGTGTACGAGTGCTCAGGATAACCCGATCTTGATGCTCGTCATCAAGCAAAATGTTGTCCAGTCCAGGCGATTGTCCTTCGAGGACCAGGACCGAGTGCTGCAGGAATGTGTTGACGAGGTAAGCCCAGTTCCTACGAATGCGAATCTAATCCCATTTTTTGCCGCGACTAAACAAAGAATGGACAGGCTCTCGCAAATGGTGTCATGATCACGCGGCTGAAGACTGTCCTAATTAACAAGAGCGTTGGCGGCGGCCACACTCAGCCTGCTCTGAAAGTGTGCGTTACGAATGGCCTCTCCAAAAAAGAGATCGAAAAGGCAGCAATAACCATCAGGCATGCAATCACCAAGGTCATGACGAGGAAGACGAGCAGCAAGCTGTCGTTGCCTGGGTCATGACCACTGGGTGTTCAAATTTTCAACTGCAACCGTTTGTGTATATGTCCTGGTATGTTGTAGCTTTGGCAGCCCGGGACAGACGAGCCGAGCACCTCTGGTGGTCGCGACAAATGAGGTCTCTGCAGCTTGGGCAGATTTCTCTTCAACACAGCCGAACATTGCGGTGCGACAATAATGCATGAGGAATTAGACTTATTTAATGATTGAGAAATACAGCTTCGCCCTTGCTTGGTCTTTTGACCAGCTTATGTACCTCTTGTCTCACACGGTGCGTCAGTTGCGTGCTTGGGCGAGACAAGTGGTGAAATTGGAAATAGCACAAGTCCATTTTCTTCCGTTCTTACGACAATGCCCAGGCAACCGGCCCAGTGCGATCTGCGAGGCCAAGCTGACCCGAAATGCAGCTTTCGAACGGTCAGTTAAGATCAAAGCATGGTGACAATAGTAAGGCGAAAGCAAGGAGGACTGTCCAGGCGAGGGGGTTGGGAGGGAAAGCTCAAAGGCGGAGTCACAAAATAGTATGAGGAGGTGCGATGGAGGAAGAGGGTCGCTCGTTCCCGTGTTTTGTGGACGGATTGTGGACGCTCAGAGTGAGGCACGGTCGCCCTGTCCACTGGAATGCATAATATCAACAGTCGGCAAGCACCATGGACAGAGGGGCTTCGTCTATCCTTTCTTGACCACGGTCATGTTCCCAACGAACGCTCTTCACCAGCTGACCACCCCATCCTGAACCACTTCGCGCAGCCCAACGACACTTGCTCGTGTCTCGACGACTCGTTCAGTCACACACTCGTTTGACCCCGACACCCTCGTAGCCTCCCTTGACACAGCAAAGCTGGTGTCAAGATGCGATTCAACACCACAGCAGTTGCCGGCCTTGCTGCGCTGTCCCTGGCCGCCGCAGAGCACCACCATCACCACCACCACCGCAAGGTCCATGACCATGCCGACGCCAACAACTTGGCCGCCAGGTCGCTTAACCTAGCGGGCAAGACGGTCACAATCGTAGACCAGACTCGTACTAAAGCGACCTCGCTTCCCGAAATTGTCGTTTTTGTCGACAAGCATGGCACGCCCGTGACCACGGCGGAAGCCATGGTCGTCCTCGTCCCGCCCACTGCATCGGCGGCGGGCCTGGCAGCCCATCAGGCTTCCGGAACCCGCACTGTGACTGGAGTGCCGGCAGCTCCCACAGGTGGCGCGCCGCCCAAAGGACCCGGTTCGCCCGCCAATAATGCCACGGGCTCTGGGCTCTTCGGAGTGGCATATGCCCCCTACAATGCAGATGGGAGTTGCAAGTCGGCCACCCAGATCATGCAAGACTTTGGCGTCATCGGCAAGACGTACGGATTCGTGCGTGTGTATGGTATGGACTGCGGCCAGATCCCCAACGTCTACGCCGCCGCCAAGGCCAGCAACCTCAAGGTGTTCTTCGGCATCTTCAGCCTCGACAACCTGGGCGACCAGGTGGCCACGCTGGTGCAGGGCATCCAGAAGGACTGGTCTATCGTCGACACGGTCAGCATCGGCAACGAGCTGGTCAACAACGGTCAGGCGTCCCCGAAGCAGATCATGGACGCGCTCACGAGCGGCAGGGCGCTGCTGAAGCAGGCGGGCTGGACGGGCCCCGTGGTGACGGTGGACACGTTCGTGGCCGTCCTCGCCCACCCGGAGCTGTGCAAGGCGAGCGACTACTGCGCGTGCAACATCCACCCGTTCTTCGACCCGAACACGGCGCCGGGCCAGGCGGGGGTGTTCGTGGCCAACCAGGTGCAGAACATCCGCAACAAGCTCGGGGACCCGTCGGCGCGGGTGCGCGTGACCGAGTCGGGCTGGCCGTGGCAGGGTTCAGCCAACGGGCAGGCGGTGCCCGGCGTCGAGCAGCAGGCGGCCGCTATCAGCAGCATCCGCTCGGCGTTCGCCGGCAACCCGCAGGACATGGTGCTCTTCTCGGCGTTCAACGACCTGTGGAAGAAGGCGGACCCGCCGACGTTCTATGCGGAGCAGTACTGGGGGATAGGAACCGCCAATGCTCCTTCTGCATGAGCTGGGAGGGGGTGTGGTTGAAGGCTGGCTCTCTGGCGGGGGAGTCTAGCTGAGGAAGTGAGGTGTGTCTCATTTGCCGGACGCTTCATGAGTACTATACGATGGCTTCACGACTCTGCTTTCATACGGGGGTGTTGGACCGGTGCTACTTTTTTGGGCCCTCGGCTGCTCCTCTACAATTCTATGCCATCAATGTCGACTGGTCATATGGGGTTAGCTGGGCGATGGGATCCATCTCTTTCAGTTCTTTCAACCTTTTCTTTTTCTTTTCTTTTTTGGGATGCATGTATGGACTTAAAGTGTTGGGCGTGGTCCAGGTGTCGAACTTGGGGATGTGTGCTGCCCGATGCCTGACTGTTGTGCGCCTAGCACATGGCATACGTTGCGAACTTGAGCCAATATCACGATGTTCTAATTCTTGACGTGTTTTCGAGTATGCAAATCATCTTCCGGTATGATATATGAGTGACACGCTTCGACCCGGCGGACGGTCATGAGTTCCTATCCGCAGATTCCGCCTCTCTTCTCGCTTGGGGTAGCTCCAAGATGCGCAGCACTAATAAGGGTGAGCCGAATGCAACTGTACGGGCCCACGTACACTGATCAAGAAACGGCCAAGACGATTCTGCGAAGCTTAGCCGGGAAGGAACTGCAGGACCAAGGCGGGACCGAGACGGGAAAGGCTGGCACGCTCAAGGCCTTACCAAAATAGGGTACAACATATGTTGTGGTCTAACGACCTGCCCTCTTTGTGTATTCTTTGGACTTTGGACTCTGCGCACTACAAACAAACCAAATGGCCGGCGGCAGATAAGCTGGTCTCTTCGATCCTTTATCGACTTGCTTCTTGCTGGCACGCGCTGATTGCGTTTTGTGCTGCCGCGCGGCGCCATACTCGCCCGGTGCGGGAAGCTGGCCCGGCAGTTTTCCTCCCCTGCAACCTGTGTCTGCTATCAGTGGTCACTGCCTGGCAGCAGGGCCTTGGGATTTCATCTGTTGTCGTCGTCAAGGTCGATACCACTCTGTCTGTCCGTCTATATGTCGGGTGGATGGATGGTTGGATGGCTCGTTCTTATCTCTGGGTCCCCGGGGGGTCCATGAAGCTTGCGTTGCAATTTTCCTCCTTCTCATTGGTCACGCTCAGAGCCAGATACGGTACCAGATACGACCTCACTTTCGAGTTGCCTACGGAGCAGACGAGGGTCGGAGTCTCAATTACCGTGTGGACTTAACGTGACTGCCACCACCGCAACATCGTCGCTTCCAGCTCGCCTTCGCACCATGTGAGTGTGTGTCGTGGATTGCGTGCTACCGTCGTGTTGGAAAGGCATGGCTTCACTTTTCGTTAGAACATTGCCAGGGTGCTAAGGAAGTCGTGAAGACATCGAATCTCCTCCTCGACCCATGCTGCCCTTGCACTAGGCCCCACCAGTCCACTTGTCTCGGTCCCCGCCGTTCTTGTCGTGGATGGCTTCTGGAAGCCGTATCCCTCCCTTCTGTGTATCGCCACGGCTCACCCATGCTTCAATAAACCCTGTACCTGCTGTCTCCGCTAGGTAACTTGATGAGCAGTAGCTGTGGTTGTGATTGCTGATAACGAAGGCAGAGGCTTGGGAATACAGTTCCACCAACCACCTTTGGGCTCGAGAGGGAAATCCTGGCTTGTCCCCCGTGTTGGGAGTGGTGGTGTGAGCCTGGCTCGCTCCTCCTGCCAACATGCATAGGCACTGCGTGCTGTACCATCCGGCCGGGACTATATGTGCTGCAACCTTGCGTCTGCGATGGTCCTTCCACTGCTGAAATAGGAAGCTCCCGAAGGATCCTGGCGGTCCTGAAGCCATGTGGCGGGAGATAACGAGCATGTCGTGCCGCCTCGTCGACTGCCAGGTCCAAACCGATGGAACCCCCGCTCTCTATGGTACATGAAAGCGATAGACAATTCTACCGACTCCGAAGGCGAGGTAACGATACAAATCATCCATGATATACCGCCCATGTACATCATGTCTTTCCTTTCCACTCGTACCTCGGCCGCCGGGTATAAAGGCTATGCCAAACCCATTGTCTCCTACACCATAGCGTTGGTGTCTCTGAGGAACAGTATCAGGGTTGTTACCTGGGGGAGTCTCTATCTTTCTGACTCCACACATATTCCCATGCGTCATGGCCGTTGTTCCTGATGGTGGGCCGGAAGGCACTGTACTCTCCGAGATCACACCGCATCACGAGCCATCTAGGGACAAAACCACTACATCGCCCCTGCCCTACGACGAGAAAAACACGGATATCGAGGTTGTGTCCACTGGTCCCGATTCTGACTACGACGATGCTGCCAAGATATATGTGCCGCAGGACAATGAAGAGGTCATCGACCCTCGCCTGAAGGACTGTACGTATAACATAAGTCCTTTCGTGGACCATAACCCACTCACTCCAAGCCGTTGGCGGGAATGCAAATACTGCAGCAGTAGATCAAGTGTATTGACTTGTACCAGACCCGGTCCCTCTGGTCGCGAAAACGGTTGACTTGCACAATGACTTCAAGTAGGCCTTCCGAGCCCCAAGTCTCGAGGCCCTCATCTAACATGACCGCAGCGAGCCTATTCTCACATTTCGTTTCTGGTTCCTGTCCACATTCTGGGTAGTCATTGGTTGCGCCATCTCCGCTATGTATTACTTCAAACCATACTACCAGACTCTCAGCTCCTATGCGGTCCAGTTGCTGTCGTGGGGCATGGGTGATGCAAGTAAGTAACCTTGAGGCAAAGCTCCTCCCTCTAAATTATGTCCGAAATCTTTTGGCTGGACTTATTCCCTGCAAAAGAAGCTCTAGACTCCGAATGGTTTCCGCTACTGCTTCAGAAACCCTCTCCTGTTCCCGCAGAGATAAAGACAAGCCACTGATGACGATCCAGTGGCCAGATATCTTCCGAAAAGGACATTTACCATTTTTCGAAAATCATTCAGCCTGAACCCAGGACCATGGAACGCCAAAGAGCACGCCCTGATTGTTGCGGCGTACTGGGGCTCTTGTTATGCTGCCTACGGTGCGTACCCTTGATTCCTGGATGTCATGCTCAAGAGGACCGACTGACACTCGGTCAGGTCTTGGACCGCTGTCAGCGCTGGAACTGTACTACGGTCGCAAGATTAACCCTGGCTGGGGTATTTGCTTCTTGTTGACTTCCCAGATGATCGGCTGTGGGTACTATTCTTCTACTACAGTTCCCCGATCTTTGTGCTTCGGAATGTTCCAGAATGTATCACTTTGGGATTCTGGGCAGGTGATTAATGGGTCCTAGACGCGTTCACTGGTCTATATCGTGACATACTGGTCCGCCCGCCCAAGATCTACTACCCCGGAGGTAAGAAGGGCTCTTTCACCAAGCCATGGCCTTCTCGTTTCGACTTCCAAGCTGACCTTGGTAAAGTTCTTCCCAATGTGGCATTGTTCAACGCCATGCACAAGAATCCGTCCGTCACCAAGAAGTCCCTGAGGTTCTTCGCCATAGTCGCCTGTGCTACCTTCTGCTACCAATGGATCCCCGGCTTCATGTTTCCCCTCCTTTCGTCCCTTCCCTTGTTATGCTACTTTGGGCACGGGCAATGGAAGGCCTATTTGATGGGTTCAGGATACTGTAAGTGTGGACTTGGAACTGTCTCTCAATTTATCATTCAGCATGAGTCTGTGCATATCCTTTCAGACCATCTTGTTCCCTTTGTAAGAGGAAGCTAACACGTAGGAGATGGCTTCGGTATGCTCGACCTGACGCTGGATTGGAACTACGCAAGCTTCCTATCACCTCTATACACGCCACTTTGGGCCAATGCGCACCAGATCGCAGGTGCCATCTTCTGCTGCTGGCTCCTGTACCCGATAATGTACTTCACCAACACGATCAACTCTCAGAACTACCCACCAATGTCTTCCGGCACGTTCGACCTCACAGGACAGACTTACAACATCACTCGCATCCTCACGCCCGAGTACACCTTGAACCAGACGGCTATGGACGCTTACTCCCCTCCCCGCTGGTCCACATCATACGCCATGTACTTCTTCTTCGGCTTCGCCGCATCCACGGCCGCCTTGGCGTACTCGATCCTCTGGTACGGCAAGGACTCGTACAAAGCCTTCCGCGATGCGCTCAAGAACGTTCGAGACGACTACAACGATCCATATCTGAGGCTCATGAGCCGCACCGAACGGGTCCCTCACTGGTGGTACATTGCGCTGCTGGTCCCCTGCCTGGCCTTGTCCCTGGGTTGCATCTACGGCGCGGACATGGGTCTGCCATGGTGGGGCTTTATCATTATCACGCTCGTCTCGGTCATTTGCACTTTCCCGAACGGCATCCTCTGGGGCGTCGCCAACGTACAGGTCGGCATGGCCTTCCTGTCAGAGCTCATGGCTGGTGCCATGTTCCCCGGGAACCCGACGGCCGTCCTCACGTGCATGACCTACGGCCGACAGATCTTGGAGCAGAACCTTAACCTAACTTCAGACTACAAATTTGGTTTTTATATGAAAATTCCAGAGAAGGAGATGTTCTGGGGCCAGGTTTATGGGACTCTCCTTGGCCCGTTCGTCAATTATGGTATCATGCGTCTGGTGATAGATCGCAGTAAGTGATATCTTGAACGCGTAGTGCTTTTTGTAACTGAATCAAGAACGAATTGCTGACAAGGCCCAAGTTGGCAAGGAGACCCTGATTGGGAAGATGGACTCGAACGCATGGCTCGCCCTAAAGACCAAGAGCTACTATTCGCTCTCAGTGCTCTGGGGTGTCCTCGGGCCCAAGGTGCTTTTTGATAAAGAGTCACCGTACAGCTGGATCTACTACTCCTTCCTCATCGGCCCCGCCCTAGTGGCCATCACCTACGTCGTCCACAAGTACAAGCCGGGCTGGAGCATCGAGACACGCTGCAACATGACGATGCTCCTCTACGGCGGAACCATCTTTCCTGTCTACGAGACCACGAACCTCATGACTTCCGCCCTGCTATCTCTGGTCTTCATGGGCTACGTCCTTCGTGTGCACCCTGTGTGGTTCCGGAAGTACAACTACCTGCTGGGCACTGGTCTCGACTGCGGGACCCAGGTCTGCGCCACGATAATAATGTTTGCTATCAACTTGCCTGGCGTCACGATGCCGGCTTGGTGGGGTAATAATGTGAGTTCTTGAGTTCCTGGGGATAGAATGCATGGGCGTCGACTGACTTGACAATTTACATAGGCCGAGTACACCGATCTTTGCTATCCGCCATCCAGTCTACCGCCCAATGCAATGAACTAGCTGCAACAAAATGAGCGATTATCTTATGTTTGAGCGATATTTCGCGTGAGTCGGGCTCTTGTGTTGGTGAAAATGGACAATATGACTGCGTACAAGGGCGCAGTGTGCACATTGTGACCTGACGACCAGGTAGGCCAAATGAAAGGGCATCTCAGAACGTGTATTATGGCTTCAGAGTCAATAAATTTAGAAATCGGATATTCGCACCTGCAAAAACCGAGGGCACACCGGTACATTACAAGCGCAAACAAACACAGGTTTACCACACCCAACACCCACACCCGCTCCCACAACACCCACTCCCATAACACATATACACCCACTCCCACAATACCTACTTACCTATACCCACTACCTATACCCACTACCTATACCCACTACCTATTATTATAATTTAGCTTCAGTAGTGTAAGTTGGTCTTAAGTATTTGAACGGGAATTGGATATTGTACCGGTGTATCCTCCGTTTTTACAGGTGCAAATACCCAAATCTCAAATTTATGGCCTGTGTAGAATGGACCAAAATGTCTGCACTGATCCTCGTCGCGTCTTTGAGATACTCTACCCAACCCGTGGATTTCAAGTCAGTACACACAATCAGCACTACCTACAGACTCCCTGAGCACACTGGTCTTAATTGGTGTACTTAACTAAGCGGGGACGTATTTATCATACGCATCTCAACGCAGACAGTAAACATGATTTCTGGAGAAACCCTCGTAGGTGATGGTGCGTTGTTGCAATTGGATGATATGCCATGTGTAGGTTTCATGGACTAGTAAGAGTGACGAACAGAAACATTACTAAGGACGTGCCCCATGAGATTGTATAGTTTCAACCCCGCCCCCAAAATCTCCGTCCCGGTAGTTGTTCTGCTCATCCAACTTCGCTACATCCGTGCTCTATTGTTGCGAACGATTTGCATCAGATGCTGACCAGATGAAGATGGCAGCTGAGAGCATTGAACGATTCAATCCTGACAAGGAGTTCCCGATCATCACCCATGGGCTGCCTTACCCGGAAGCCTGCGCAAAGCATCTGACCACGACTCTCAACAGGCAGAAGCCATTCCTTGTGATATCAGAGTCGCTCAGCAAGACGACAGATGTCGTTCAGAGGCTCAATTCGGCTCTGAACAGTGACAATGTCAGGATTGTCAGGATCCACATCGGCATGCGACCACACACGTACTACTCCGAAGTTCTCCAGGTCATGCATGAGGTAAAGGAGTCAGGGGCAGACGCCATAGTCACTGTTGGAGGCGGAAGTCTTATTGATGGCGCCAAGGCCGTGTCTTTTGTAAGCCTCCCATGACAATAACGACCTTAAATCTCACCATTTCCAGGGTCTGGCGAACAGCGTCAGCAACGTCGATGAGCTGGACCTCCTCTTCCGGACCAGCACTGCGCTCAGATACAACAAACCACTGCCTGAAAATGCTCCAAAGACCGTCCATGATTCTGTTATCCCTGTTGTATCTGTCACTACGACCCTCAGCGCTGGCGAGTTCAACCCGCCGGGTGGCGCAACAAACGATGCAACGCATCACAAGCAGCTCTTCCAAAACCCGGGCAACGTCGGCATATCGGTCATCGTTATGTATGTATTATTTGAGTGAAGCCTTTCGGTCGTGGACAGTCCTGGGGATCCTTTTGAGGGTTACGAGGGACCACAGCGCCACTCACTGACATCGTTTTAGGGACTCTGCCCTCACACAGACAACTCCGCAGAAAGTATGGCTTTCAACTGGCCTGAGGGCTGTAGACCACTGTGTGGAGACGATGTGCAGCTATAATCCCGACCCGGAGGGAACGAAGCACTCGCTCCGGGGCCTCAAGCTGCTTATCCCAGGCCTGCTGAGGACAAAAGAGGAGCCAAGCGACCTCGAGGCTCGATTGAGATGTCAACTGGGAGCAGCAGAGAGTATGCGCGCAGCGAACCTCTATGGGGTCAAAGTCGGTACGTCAGTTTACTAGTTAAGTCTCCTACCTGTGGGATAAATCTTGCCTCAGGTCTCTGTGTCACCAGACCAGACGAGTGAGCTGATGGCAGAGAACAGGCGGGTCGCACGGGATCGGGCACCAGCTCGGCCCCATGGGCGTCCCCCACGCCGAAACGACGTGCATATGCCTCCCCGCCGTGCAGAAGTTCAACGCAAAGCTCAACGCGCAGCAGCAGGCCCTCGTGGTCGATGCGTTCTGGGACGACCCGGATGCCGCAGCAGCCCTCACCAAGCACTCGCTTGTGAAGGGGCAGGTAGACCTGGGCGATGCCCTGGACGCGGTGATCCGGGAGCTGGGCTTCCCGAGGACCCTGCGGGAGTACGGGATAGGGAGGGACAAGCTCGAGGCCATCGCGGAGAGCAGCCTCAAGGATCCCTGCTGCCAGTTTAACGCAATTCCTCTGGAGAGGAAAGAGCAGGTGCTGGAGATCCTGGAGATGTGCTTGGGTGATCAGTAAAAAGTTGTCTAGCCCGAATCCCGGTCGTCCAAAGAACGAGGTTCGGTACTCAAATGTGACATCGTCTTATGCCCAAGCCATCACATAAGTAATAGCTCATATCAGGCAATCGTGGCCCTCCTCCGGTCGTGGGATTCGGCGTCGCCCCTGACCCGGCTTACTGGCTAGTTCGCCCCAGGACAGCAGCGATGAACACGGGAAATTCTGCCCCTGGCTCTCTTGATGCCTAAATTGAGCCTCATCGGCATTCGGCACCATCCCCCATATTTGGACGGCCCAGCCCGTGAGGCTTGTTATTTGGAGGATCGGCAGTCTGAAGAGGAGGTGAGAACTGACGTCGCTGCAAAGAGCTAGCCGCAGGCGTCGAGGACGTGGAATAAGCCGACTTCTGAGATGTGAAATATCACTTCTCTTGGCTGTTATGGGTCGCGAGCCACGCCCTCTTGACTGCTGATGTCGGCGTAGTTCTGTTGGATTAACGGGATCCGGTGCTTCCGTGGTGTCGTGTTCCTCTTTCTGAGTGGGCGGGAGGCATGTCACCGTGGGATGGCCCACATTTCACGCCGTTGCCTGTCGACATTTTCAGGTTTACGATAGGGTTCGCCAAAAACTAGGCGCATAGACGCCCCCTTGACCTCGCTTCAGACGCTGTGCAACGTAATCCGGAAGCAGAGACCAGGAGAGCTGGCGTGCAACGCTTGGATGTTGTGATGTGGCGCCACGCCAACTCGCAGTCTGCAAGTCCCAAGTATAGGGAACGAGTATCGTTCCCTAATTTTGGAGTCCGGACGAATCAAGACGAATCAAGACGAATCAAGGATGTGTATAGCACAAGTGTTCGGCTATCGAGACATACCGCACATGCACGCCACCCGATGACAGGCTTGTAAGGCTGAAACTAGGGTAGGTCATCAAAGCAGGCTTTGAAGCGTCCATACTTACCGCAGCGCGTGGTAACGCTTGCGGGCCGCCCCTCTCGATCCGTGGCCGTCGTGGGGGGCCAGTCGTAACCCTCATCGGCACAAGGAGGGATTTGGTCCCGCAGATCAACACCCCGTGCGCGGCAATCATGGTGTGGGGGCGTCCTTTTTCTCGGTTCCGAATACTGTCTCGGGATCTCGAACTCGCAAATCCACACTCGAAGACAACACAGAGCGATCGAGATGGTCCGCGGAATCTCATATTGAGAGAACAACCGCGGATTCTATCTACCGCAAACAAGATAGCCGCTTAAAGAAGACTACTGAGCAACAAATGAGATGCTCGGCCAGGTCCGGGAGGGCATACGTGCTCCCCATCCCGAAGGATCCTGATGCTTCTGATCTTCACGTCCACCTCGGGAGTGCGAGATCAATGTTCAGGCAGGACACAAGGACCGAACTCGGTTCCAGCAGGAATTTTGATGTGGCGTATAAGCTGCGTACCGTTCCACGAAATCTTAACCTACAAGAAGTCTCCCCCTGTTGCCCAACTTGCCATCGGCTTTCGCCGCTATAGCATAGCAGGCCCAAGTGAGGAATTCTACGACCGAAATTACGGAGTGCCTGACTTCGTCGAGTGAGCCACTGGCAGGTTTGCAGGGGAATGACACAGGAATGGCAATGACTAAGACATGTGTGACACGAACGGTGATCTGAACTAGGTCTGCAAGATATACTTATGTGGGAGTACAACGTTGATTAATGCAGGGATCAATTGATGGATGTGACCAGTCGCTGTCCGTCCTCTTCGAATATGCTCAGCCACCGTATCACCAAACCCGAGGTCCAACCCGCTACCTTCTGTTCTACGCACTTGGAGTTCTATGTGGACGAGAACCGTTCTGTTCGTTGCCATCCTGGGCGGGAGGATGAGCTCGAGTCTGGCCATTCGCTCGATCCCAGAGACGCCCTACCAGACTACCACTACTGTCCGCTGCGTACATCCTCAACCGTTCATCTTGAAGTTGCTGTAGCTCCTCCGGCATAAGATCTGGCCGGCTTTTGGAGCTGAAATGATATTAGAACAAGTTGGCTAGAATCGTTCTTTGGGTAGAGCGACGTACCCATCACACGCGCTGAGGTTGACATCAAGTGAAGAGGAGCGTGTCTCAGACATGACAGTTGGCTGAGGCATAATAATTTTCTCTCGAAAAGAAGACTATGTTTTATCTCTCAAACGAGGGTCTCAGGCACGATCTGGAGTTTGCAAACCGCCCCATCCTTTATAAAGAATGCACGGCTTGATCATTCAACTGCGCACTCAATGCCTACATGAGGGTACTGGGCTTGGCATGTTGAATGTGTGCTTCAATGGCGTCACGATGCTGGCGCGTTCATGAAACTGTCGGCATAACCGCATTCTAAACTTGGCTGATAGCCTGAGGGCTACCTGTATACGGTGGTATTTAGGAGGCACAACGCCAGCTGAAGCTGAGTCCTCCATACACCTGGAGTACAGGGGGCACCGGCCGGTCTATACTGCGCTTCGAAGAAACTGCTCATGGCCGGCGCCGGTTCGAAGTGGTACATTTGTTCGTGTTTCCGATGGAGCAGGGCGAAGTCAAAGGATCAACACTTGAAGCGGCAGCACCTGCTGTGCCCAACGACAGAGATTATGAGGTTGCCCAGTCTCAACCGAGGCACCGGAGCTCACCGATGAAAGAGCTTAAGCGAGACGCGCGGGTTTGAAAAACTGCAGGGGAGCTCGGGAGGTGAGGATGGCTGGCCGCCCGGTATGCAGCCGCGCCTCGTTGGGAGACTTGACCGGTGCCACAATCTGACCTGCAGCAAGCGCCGCTTCTCAAGACTCAGCTCTCCCGCCTATATGGCCCAGCGGGTGTCCACACCATCTGAGGGCTCTTGTCATAGCGACATCGAATTTGCCGTATGCTTTAGTTTGAACCTCCGAGACAACCACCTGAGGGTTGCCGGCGTGCCCTTTCCCATGACTTGGGCGCAACACTGTGGGAGTCTTTACCACACAGGCAGGCGGCAGGAGAGCGTCGGTCGATTTCGACGTTGCAAGCAATATCAATGGAGATTTCCATGACTGCATGTCGCCATGAAATTTCTCTGATCTTCAAGTCCGTCCTTGCAAAATTTGACGGACACCTCTGCATTGAATTATACATACGTTTGAGGTAGATGACTGATTGGTTGCACCTGTGCCCGAATTGGTAGATTCTTCATTGTATGGCCGCCTCCACTATGGAGTATCTAAATCACTCAGACTCTACAACAGCATGTGGGATATAGTGCATTCAAGCCATGATATCTGTCTGATCCCTTTGGGGTGTCTGCTGGAACCCCAAGGTTGTGTGGGCAAAAAAGAGCGAGTCGACAAGAACTTGACAGATCTGGCCAATCGTATAACACGGGTTTTGCCCCACTCTGGCTTGCGACGACCCCATGCCACATTGGCTCCCGGTACCTACCACATTCCAACAACACACATCAACTCCGTAACCATTGCGATCGCAGCTGATGATCATTTCCATCACTGCTCTCCATCAATAACTATGCAACAGGGCTATTTGTGGCAGCAAGGGGCTACAAAGCTACACGTTCTAGGCCGGGGATCGGCCCCGTGCCGGCTTTGTTCACGAAGAATGTGGCTCCTCGCTCTTTGTTAAGTGCAGGGACATCGCCACAAGGCTATTGTCCTAGTATTGCATTGTTGAGAAATTTTGGATTCCAATAGAGTCATCTATATAATCAGCTGTACTTGCATATGTGGCTCTGGATCTGGATGTGGTCGTCAGAAGCAAGGCTACCGGAGATTCACTACTGTGACTACAACACCACCCTGAACACTTTCTGAAAAGCACCAGGGCCACCTCCCCCGATAAATCGGACTCCTAGATGCCTGCTTCAATGTGGCAGTCAATCACAACCGTCTTCGCCGCCCTCCTCAGGTACCTAAACCGATGGACTCCCACCCGCATCGTGAGCCAAGCACAGCAGAACCCCCATCCATTCGGAACCAGAGAGTGGAGTGACTTCGCAGCCGCTCAAGCCTCTGACCACGAGCTCATGGTGCTGAGGATTTCCGACCTCGAGGCGCAGGTGCAGCAAACAAGCGATCTGGTGCAATCGCTTGAAGCGTTGGCTTCTCACCAAGATACAATCATTCACGATCTGAGGCTACAGAATAAGAACCTACGGGATGGACCAGATCCCGAGGTTTTCCAGAGGATTTGGGAAGATATCCACAGGCCCCTCAAGAAGCCTGCGCCGCCTGGGGCGCCCGAGCCAGAGAGCTTGGGGCCCAGCAGCGCTCCAATAGCCCCGGCCGCCGAGTCCTCTCAGGGAGCGGGAACTGGTCAAGGCAAGGTGACCCGTTCGCGCCCTTTGACTCTCGCTGAAGAGCTTGAGGGAGCTTTTGATGATGACTCTGAAGACGAGTCCGAGGAGCGTGGTTCATAGTATGCTGTTGATTTAATTGCTTGACCGGAGTCGCGTGGGAGTTTTGGTCACCACAACAGCCACAAGGATATAAATGGTCTATAATAAATGCAGCGTATTTAATTGTGGTTCAGTTGAACCATTTGAGTTTTGAATTTGCCCCATTCGTGAAACCTCGCCTTGCAAGCTCGTATCAAGCTAATGATCCGAGCACATGCGTGGGAGCATTCGTGTTCAATCACCACAATCAGCCACTTGACTGAACGTTGCATATGCTGATAGTTCTGAGTCTATAACTCATTATAGGCGGCAGATAGATGCATAGCCAGAACTCATGATCGCTGGTGACATTATATCTCAAGCCAGCTAAAAAATAGTGACGCGGTACGGAATACTGAATCACCGCAAGCGAAACTCTGATATAAGTCTAGTGACTCGTAATGTGTAGTAAACAACTGAAGGCGTGGGATCACTCGTGGCCGGAGAATACATAAAAGCAAAAGCCCCACCCACGGTCCCTGACCCTCTTTGCCGAGACCGCGTCGCGCACGGTACATAAGTTAAGCACACACAACTCAACTACCCAATATCCAAAGAATTTCAAGCTAAGAAGCCAACAAGAAGGGAATGAAAGCGTAAACGAGATACAATGGCAAAGTCGATCTTCGATGGGGATGTCCTGTACTGGCTCAGCATTTTCATAGGGGTCCACGCAATCTGCATGGCCAGCCTGGTCTGGGCCGTTGAGCACATGAAATACCATAATATCAGCCTGAGCAGTCTCACGGCGGACCTGGTGATAATGGCTCTTTCTTGTACCACGTGTGTTCTGATAGCAGTCATGCTGACCCCGGCTCTTTGGTGCTATGTATCACGCAATGCTGAGGGTAGGCACAGGATCGAGGTACAGGACGAGTCGCGGCCGTAAATCATTCCTGGTCATTGCCCAAACGTTGAGAGTAGCCAAATGAGTAGAATAGAAAATAGAACTGGATATCTCTAAGCCGTGCCGTCAAATAAATAAAGCTGAGCGCCGGGATCAGAAAAATTTGGACTTCAGTCCTCCCATCACCACGTTCCTCTTCTGCTTGCCGATAAATTTGTTAACATCGTCAGCCCAGCCCTGGCTCTGATCATTGAGGCTTTCCATGTTGTCTCCCATGATATTCAGTTTCTCCGTCCTTTCGTTGAGCTGTCGCGATAGATACTCGCCCCATCCTTCATTTGATGCTCCAGCCCCAGAGGAGCCCGCACTGGGGCCTCCCCTAGCCAGCCTCGCCTCCTCCTCTGCCGCCGCGATCATCCGTTTCGAGGCCGGTCTGTCGGGCCCACCGATCAGCAGGTCGAGATCTGTGGGTGACACGTACTGTGTCCCAGACAACCATTGCACGTTGGAAATCGTCGGCCGCGGCGGTACCACGACCTCGGAGTTGATGAGCTTGTCGTCATTGTTGAGAGCGTCCCTGCCCTTGCCAGTGCCCCACACGGGAACGATGACAAGCTCAGAAGGTCCAGCCCACCCAATAATGTCTCCGGTCGCTGCGACGATATTGCTGGTACTCCTGGTGGGATCGAGCATGGGGAGTGGGGCCTTGGCCAGCTCTTTCAAGCCGGGGAGAGAGAAAGCACGAGCGCTCCCGTCGCCGAAGGTAGCTACCAATGCGAAGCCGTGCAACTCGAATTCGGTGACAGCGGCTGCGTCGCAAAGAACATCGTCAAAAGACTTGGAGGCACCTTTGGAACTAGCAGGCTTGAAAATGCGTGCCTCGGTTTGAGTTGCTGAGGCGTGTTAGCCAGTGTCCAATCTTGGGAAAGGAGGGCAGAAGACTTACCGACTACCAGTACGCCGTTGACATGCTGGCCGTTCCTAAGGCCACCCATGACTTCCGGGGTAGCTGCAGCGGGCCGGCCAGTGTCTGACTGGATCGGACAGATGGCGACGACCTTGTCGCCCAGGTTTGCAACACCAGCCAGCTTGGCAGAGTAGCTATTGCCAGAGGGCAGGAGCTTGAACGTGGCCACTTTACCCTGAGCGGTGCCCACAAAACATGCGATGCTGGAGTAGTTGTCATCATCAAGCGTCATGATTCCAAATTCAATGACAACTGGATAGTCCTTGGTCGCAGTGGCGCTCGAGTGCCCCCTGAGGAATGACGATCTCTTCTCCTTCTGCGCGAGTTCTCCCATGGACGCCTTGAAAATGACGGACGGGCCACGCAGATCAATGATACTAACGCCACCCCCTTCGGATCCGACAGCTACAAATCCAACGTCAGACACGCAGAGGGCGGTGATAGGCCCTTGCGCAGTTTCGTACAAGACGAAGGGCTGAAGCCCCTCCTTCAAAGAAGGCTCAGTTCGCGAGCTGATGTCGACCAGGCCGCCAGGGTTGCTTTCGAGCTGCTTGGTATCTTCCTGGCCGTAGCTGTGGTTCCCTCCCCAACGGTAGATGACGACGTCGCCGCTGGTGGTACCGGCTGCGAAATCACCACTGTTTGGTGCCAGGTGCATGGCAGACACGTCGACATTTTCAAATCGATCGAGAGCCCTGGAGAGATCAACCTGCAGCTGTGTGGGGTTCTCCATCTCATCAGCATGCCCGAGGTCCCAGAGGCGAATAGTGCTGTCGGCGTGGGCCACCTGGATGATGTTTCTGCCTTCATACCGCCTTCGTGGTTTTGGTGCTTCCGCGCCCCCCTTGAGCAGGTCCTCTCCTTTGCTGCGCTTCTCCATCATTCCCAGCCATCGGCCCCGGTCTAGAGTCGAGACTACGACCTTTGTGACGAAGGGATGCACGAAGGACAGCGAAGGGTGAAGCTGGTTGGTGGGACTGATGGGGTACCCGGAGGGGAAGCTCATGGTAATCAGCTCACCCGAGGATAGCGTGGCCAGGATCGCGATCGGATCCTGAGCCCCAGCGAAGTGAGGCGAGGACCGTGGGAGCAAGCAGTAATTGGTCACGTCGGTACCTGGCGGAGTGGGCAGAAGTTGTTGGCGTTTGGCCTTGAAGTGATCGCCCAAAGCCTGCCAGGACGAGGTGGCGTAGACCGGGCTCTGACCCAGCTCCATGAAGGTCAAGCCCTTTTCCGGTTCACCTGCGTCCTGTCCCCCAGCAATGAGGAGAGCAGTATCGTCGGGGTTCTCTTTGCAGCACCATGAGATCTTGGTGAAAGGCTGGATGAGTCTCGGAGGCGGAGGACTTGAGGTCGCCTGATCGACACTCATCTCGTACAAGGACCTTGCCATGACGACCCGGCCGTCTTTGGGGTCCCAGAAGACAAGACTCCCGTCATCGTGGGCTGTCAGGATGAAAGTGCCAGTAGGGTGCCAGGCAGCATGTAGCAACCTGGGCCTTCGCACGGAGTCGACGTTCTCCGAGTTACCGCCGGGAGCGCCGGGGGCCAGGACGTACTCGAAGAACTTGGTGGCCTGGTTCTGTTTGAACGAGTAGATGACAGCGCCATGGGTGTAGGCTATCAGCAACTTGCCGATGTCGCGAGGGTGTAGCTGGATGGAGACGAGGTGGGCCATGGTGGATTTGGGATCCTTCTCTCGCCAGAAGTTGGGGGTGCGGAAGGGAGACAGCCTCTCGCGGTCCAGGTCGTAAGCGGACACCTCGCCGGTTGACTGGCCGATGAGGGCCCAGTCCAACATGGGATCTGTGACCAGACTGACAACACCACTGCCGCATGGCCCACCGGCGATTCTTTTGCCCGTGTCCAGGTCCCATATCGTCAGCTCGCCCCTGTTGTTGTTACTGATGAGCCTGTTGGCGCAGAAGTGGAGGCTTCGGATGGAGCCGGGCTTGCTGTGCACGAAGTATTTCTGTATCCTGCCCTGTCCGAAGACGTATATCTGGCCGTTGCCGAACTTGGACTCGTTGGTGCCGACAGCTAGGAGGGATTGGACCGGGTCGTATGCGAGGCAGCTGTCGATGAGAGTAAGCTCAGGTTATCTATCAATCAGATGTCCCGTGGTGTGTGGTGTGACTAGTCGCCCGTCGAAGTTGGACAGCCTACCTGATCTGCGAATTAATGCCGAAGCGCGCCTGCTCATCCGGGGCGAAGAGGTGGGGAAGGATGGCGGCAGACAGGTCCTTCTGCATGCCCGCCTGCTTTCCACGCAAGAATGAGGCCATCGTGCCTGGGTGGTTGGGTGGGTCGGTCGGTCGGTCGGCGATGCGCTGCCCGTTGGAGAGGGGGACTGCAGTTGCGAGATGCAACTTGGGTGTTCAAGACATCAGATCAGAAGATTGGGAGTTTGGACGATGAATGGATCGGGTTGGGTTGCGATTTACCATCTTGTGTCTGGTGGGGAAGGTGGGCTCTGGATCTACACACAATAGAGGGGTCTTGGAGCTCAGCCTCAGCCCCTGACCACCGCTACGTCAGTCCTGGCAGATGGGAGCTATGCGGGAGCAGGGATCCCCAGACTGCCGCCGTATAAGAAATGCCACACTCTACTTCTACTATGTACACGTCGACACATACACTACATAGTCTGCTCGATGTACGCAGTGATATTCATCTGTGTCTTCTCAGCAGTAAATGCAACAGACTACAATATTTGAGAGAGCTGTATCACCCCGGTGAGAAGACACGACCACATGGAGGACATGGTCTACTAGCTGCCACTCGAGGAGCGGCTTGCCCTGCCCTCGTCAACACCCTTGCCGCCCGCCCGGACGGTATCAACAACACCGACAACGCTCCCGTCCTCTCCCGCCAGCTCCTCGAGCGTCTTCCTCTTTGACTCGGGCACCAGCCACGACGTGCAGAAGCCCAGTGCCATGAAGGCTGCGAATATCTGCATGATGTGGGCAATGAAAGGCGCAGCGAACCGTGGGTCCGTCTTGGCCTTGGCGGCATCCGCTCCGATGCTCCTCAGAGGCCCAAACACAACCTGCGCGATGATGGCGCCCAGCTTCCCAGACGCTGCCGAGATGCCGTGCGACGTCGACCGGTACCGCGTCGGGAACACCTCGCCCGGGATGATGAAGGTCGTCGAGTTGGGCCCCGCGTTGAAGAAGAACTGGCTCAGCGTGAACAGCGCCATGAACGCCCCGCCCGACAGCGTCCAGAACCCGAAGCCGATGACGCAGAACAGCACCGTCAGCATGAAGAAGCCGAAGAGCTGGATCGGCTTGCGCCCGACCGTGTCGATCAGCGCCGCAGACACCCAGTAGCCCGGAACCGCCCCGGCGAGAACAAGGATCAGGTTGCCGATGGCTGTCCGGTAGTAGATCTGATACACATTGCTGCCTCCAGTGAAGCCGATGGTGCTCAGGATGATCGTGTTGTTGAGCCCAAGGCCGTAAAAGGCAATGTCCTGCAGTCCTTTTCAGTGTTTGACTCGGAACGTGGGTATCCCCACGAGAGAAAATCCCTCGGCAATGGCAAGAAAGCAAGACTTACCAGGAAAAACCACGACAGCGCGCATCCGAGCAGCACCTTCAGATGCCGCCATTCCCGATAATGCGCAACAAAATCGGACCACGACGCCTTGGGTACATCAAGATCTGCCCTCGCCGACTGCTTGGCCTGGGCCCGCGCAAGCTCATCCACCTCTCCTTCGCCCCACTTGCCCTGGCGGTATGTGGTGACATCTTCAACAGCCTTTTGGACGTCGCGCTCAACATCGAAGGTATAGCGAGGCGTCTCTGGAATTGTCAGGCGGAAGTACAGCGCGAAGCAACCCGGAACCGCTCCAAATCTGCTCGAGTCTTTATGTCAGTGATATTCAAACTCGTATCGTACCGTCTCCCCGAGGCTTCGAGCTTTCTTTCGCGTGGGTCTTGCTGGGAGGCACTCATCGAGGAAAGTCATACCCGACAATTATCCGCCACATCTTATCGACAGCACTGACACAGGCTCCGTTCTTGGAGCAGTCGATGACTGTCTCAGACAGCTCCAGAGAGTTCTTGAAACCTTGAGTGACAGTGAGGAGAACAATACCAGCACCCAGCTGGCCAAAGCCCTGCATGGCAAATACTGCGTTCATCACTGCAGCATTTGGGGTCAGCTAAGTACCGAGGAAGAAGTATCATATTAGTGTAAGGAGTATGCCACAATGTGGCTAGAGCCTGTCTCGAAACCTGTGGCCTGATAATGCCTTCGGTACACAGGCCACAGATGCGAGAGACGGCTTCTCGAGAGGGCCAAGATGGTATCCAAAAGCTGCTTACTGAAGCCACGCCATCTGGTGGTCGCGAACTCGGACGTGATTATTGCCGAAAGTGGGTAGTCCCCTCCGATTCCGACACCCATAAGCACTCTCCAGAACACAATCAGCCCGACTATTGATATGGCGGGCGAGCTGGACGACAGGCTCTGGGCCAGTGTGGAGAAGATGATGATCATGAGCTCCAGGCCGTACATCTTCTTCCTCCCCACGATATCGGCAAGTATACCAAAGCCCACCTGGCCAGCAACGGTCCCCGCAGATGTGGCAACCTTGATGGCTGTGTCGTCGGCGTCTGGAATTTTGCCGCCGAAGTAGACCACTCCGAGAAGCGAAGTGACTAGGCCTATGGCGAAGATGTCATAGCTGTCTGTGAAGAACCCAATCTGTGCAGCTCCGCTGGTCAGCTATTTGCTTCTCGTACCCAGCATTGACATGATCACCATAACCTACTCCTGCTACAGCAATGGCTCGAACGTGGTACCAGCCAAACGGGGCCTTATCGATCTCGGCCAGGGCCAGCCTGCGTCGATCGTTGGCATTGGAAATGTGGGCAAAATCGTTGTTGAAGTTGTGGAAGGCAAGATTGCCACCAGAAGTCATGTTCTGCTTGATGGCTGTGGCGTTGGCGTACACGCCAGTCTTTTCTTCCGCAGGTGAAGCCATTTTGGCGACAGCGAGGCAAACAGTAAAGGACAGACAAATGGACAAATCTGTGCCCTTAGCAAGTACAAAGAGCGAGAGGGAGAGAGAGCGAGTATTTTCAAGTCTGATCAGCATAGATGTCTGATCTTCGGCTGAAGCTTGACTTATACTCTGGCTCGTCAGGTACCCCTGTGGGCTTCATTAGCTTTCACCCCAACCTGGGACCAGGAACCTGGTTGTGAGGGTGCACCCATCGCTTCACATGTTCTTCGGGAGGCTACCGTCTCTGCCTGTTCGTTGGTCAAGTATCGACGTGGAATCCATGCTCCCACCCCTAGAAGCATCGACACCGAGTTTTAGGTTTTCTCGAATCGCGAGCCTGAGAGCGCAAGGCAGACGGAAGCATAACGTTCTGGATCAGGACGATCACAGCTCTGATACTTCCGATGTGATTGGAGACCGTTGAAGGCTTAACAGACGATAAGAGATTATATTCCATCCTTCCAAATCAAAGGCACGTACCAGGGGCAGGGCCGTTGTCGAATCGGCGTGGGACGTTCAGGATACGGCATGGATTGGAGCCTCTCTCTGGTCTCCGTTGTTGGCGCGTCCGCCGGTGCGTCATGGTTTCAAGCTCGAGTCTAATTGCTCGCATACCTGCATGACATAAATCCGTTGCCTCCGGGTTTACCGCAGTAAGTTTCAGGCCGCTTCGACGAGTCAACTTGCACATCACAGTTTCCGAGGCCGAATCACCCGGGCGGTTCGCATTGGGTAAGTAGGCCGGGGTGAGCAGAGCATGTTGATTACCTTTCTCAATGGCGTGCTTCTTCGCAGTCTGGAGCCATCTACAAACAATACATCTACCGGTTTGAAGGGGCACCTCAATCAAAGCTGGAACGCCAGCCAGCTTCATAGAGGCAAGCATGAGAAAAGACTCCCGGATCCTGGTCCTACTCTCCGAGCTAGACCTATGCTTGTGAGGCAGAGCTACACAGGCACAGCGATGTGAACAGAGTGCCTGAGGCGACATTGCGAAAATGCGACTGGCGTTGTGGACAGGACACTAGGACAGATGAATGGAATTAAGCTCAACGCCACTCGGGATCACGAAAAACAAGCCTTCGATAATATGGCAGGGTTGTGATGATGAGGTCGTGGAAGACAAAAACTTGGACTACTCCGTCTCGGTCGCCCATTCTGGAACAGGTGCAGCCCTCATCTTCCAGATGCTAAGTCAAGGTACGGGCCGGGGCAGGGTTCCAGGGGCAAGTGCTAGTGCCACCCAGCGACCAGCCTCTCGCATCAACTAGCGCAGGGGCTCAGCTGGCCTTCATCTCCTCATCAACGTTCCGCCTCTGGCCTGTACGGTATCAACAGCTTGATTGGAGGAACCGTATGGACCAGAGAAAGGCTACGGCAGGCGCGCTAATGTTCTCCGGACACGCAGTATCTTGCGACCCCTGGCGCGATGGCAACCACATCCACGCCCACCGAGACGAGGTCGCTGGGTGAGGGAAGCAGTGGCCCCAGCATCACTGATTGGAGCCGGCATAGGCCGACCATCAAACGCCTCTATATTAACGAGGGAAAAAGGCTCAAAGATGTTATGGATATTATGGCTAGGGACTATAATTTCGTGGCATCGTAAGTGTTACTTAGATACCCCATTACCGCCTCAGTTATCTGACATACCCAGGTCTAAAATGTACAAGGTTCGGATCAAGCAGTGGGGATATTCTAAGAATATCAGGACTACCTCCGAGGACATTGGGTCGCTCAAGAGCGCCGTGAGCAGGACAAACCTCCCCGTCGTGTTGGCAACAGGACGCGTGGTTGATGCTCAACGACTGGCGCTGCATCTACGACGGAAGAAAGAGAGCGTCGTGCAGACCGGTACCCAGCAAAGATCGATGGCAAGGTGGCATCATCCACCACATCCGGCGTCCATCAGGCCCCCAGATGTCTTCTACGTATCCGAAGCTGTGCTGACCCATACGCGCGGGTACATGTGGGCCCAACTGATAGACGCGGACTTCGTTGCTGGCCGCAAAGCTCATCCAGAGTCGAGGCAGGTGACTGACTCTATGCATCTTCTGAGGGATCTTATCCAGGGCGAGAAGATGGACGACGCCGTCGTCCTCCTGAAACAGGTCCCAGGCCAGATCAACGCCTTGCTTCGCTATGAGCCTCCTCAGATCCTCAACAGGATATTCCTCATGGTGGTTCACCTCTTGAGCATCCCTGAGCAACAACAGCGGGTCGGGAGCATCATCAAAGCTCTGGTGAACTACGCTTCAGCCGCTTCAGCCGAGCCAAAATTGGTATGCGACCATCCTTCCCCACCCATGGGTGTAGCAGTGCGATAAACCAGCCACTGATCCAAGATCTCCAAGGGCTGGTCACAGCACCATCCCGTGCGCAAGGTCCTCCAAGGTTTGGCCGCCTTAAACAACGAGGACGCTCTCACCTTGCACAACCTCTCCCTGCAAGCCTGGACATGTCTCTTAGAGACGACGGACACTGCGCTAGGGACGCCAGAGTGCGCCGTGAATTTCCCAAGGTGGCTGGACCTGGGCGAGTCGGCAGGCTATGATGTCTTGCCGGCGTACCTCGCCGAGAGGCAACGGGTGATATGCCGGAAAAAAGCAGCAGAGTTCGGCGAGTGCTCGCCTGAGGCCGTCGCCGAGCTTTTCTTCCTCACGGAATTGGAGCGGCAGAGGGTCGACGCCCACGGCGGCTCCAAGGATTACCTGAAATCCCTCCTCATACTGACCCTCGAGCGGATACCTGACGGGGAGTGCCAGATCGCGAAGCTAAACTGCGAGCTATACATGGCTGAGATCGCCAAGGAGGAGGGCAACAAGGAGCTCGCTGAGGCTTATCTACGTGCTGCTATTGACACGAGGGTTAAACGAGGCGGTGCTAAACCGCTCCTCTTCCAGAAGCTCACCAGGCTGGAGAGCTGGCTTACTGAGTGGGGGGAGACAGCGAAGGTTGAGGAGTTGCAGCCGTGGTACGCTGAGTTCTCCACCAGCTGTGCCATTTCAATTCCTCACCGAGATCTTGTGATGGATCCTGAGCTCTTGAAACGAGGAAATGCTGACTCTGTGTGATTTAGGAAAGAAAGTGTCCTCGCTAGCATAAACAACGGCACCACCGGGTGATAAGGGCCGGAGATGAGACATTCCTGACAGTACTGCTCAAATTGACGACGAGCTTCAGGGGAGCTCAGCACTGGAGCTATACAGGCCCGTTCAACCAGGTTGCACGGTGGCCCCCACAGTCGTTCCGAGCGGAACTCCCTCTCAGGCTCCAAGATGCTCGTGGTACCATTTTCAACCAAGGTACCGCAGGCCAGGATCTCTGAATCGGCAACCTACTCGCCCAACGAACGGATAATATCAACCACCCAGCAACAAAGCTGCAGCACCGACGTCACTGCAAAGGCCAGGTATTGATTGCTGGTCTCAAGGGATTATGAATGGTTGGGCGATACAGTGTACGCACACACAAAGTCGCGCCCGGAGCGCTGGACCGGATATCGATTTCATTGACCGCTGCCAGATGGCTCGATTTCATGGCTTTTGTTTAGGTGGTTACGTTCTTAATCCGTATACGTGCTCTTTTGAAGCCGTAGGCGGTCCCTTCATACAGTAGTAAACGCTCAAAGACCCTGCGTTAGATAGGTATACAATGCCGATAACAATAGATCTGTGAATACGATCGTCTTATGGCTTTTGTTTACAGCAAGCAGATCAATCTAGCGGCAAGCAGAAGCTGTTGCACGACTGTAACAGCTAGGGTACATGAAGGTGTGTCGGGATGTAACTGATATCATCCCTAAAAATGGATTCGTGTTCTTCCGCCCCGGAGAGTTGCGAATCGCCAGCGAATGAGACAGGCACGATAACTGGATTACCTGGGTCGAGAGTGAGACTCTTGCAAGTGATTTCGACTTTAGCAACAACCGAAGCTACTTCTACAATTGCGGGTCGGGTCAGTGGGACTGGACTTATTTGTGCCCTTGAGAACAACCACTGACACTGCGCCAATGTTGCTCCACTGATGCTACGCGGTACTAATCTCGGTGTTTGTGATCACATAGCTTGAAAAGGCAAACCTGCCAATCATGGAGTTGAAGCTGAATCCGGAAACTTTGAGTCGCGGTAGAAATCTGTGACCACTTGATCACGGCACCTGGGGCGAACCGGAGCGGGTTTTAGACGCATCGACTCTACCTGATCAACCTATTTTCTGTTGGCCACATTTGAGAGAGGGAAATTGAAGCCATACACTATCAATAACTCACTAGAAGAGTCAGGTGCTAGTCAAACTCTACGGCTTTAGTGGTGCTCACAAGGGGTTAGCAATCTTCGGTGGCATACTTTCACCGAATGAGACTAGTAAGCATCCTCCCCCTTCACTACCCGGCCGAACTAACCTTTACATTCTTGAACATGGGCGGGACTCTCAATTTGGTCGATCTGTCAGGGCGCAACGGACATTATAGAAGTGAGCGCCGCCTCCGCAAGACAGCGAGGTTCCGAGAGCTCCGAACATGCTCTCGCCCACAACCCAAGAGCCGCGGTATGAACCAAATACGGGAAACGCCAAACTTGACTATACACTGCATGAAAGACAATCTCAGTCGCCAAGTCGGAGCACAATTCCCTTTTGATGCACACCCACCGGCTTGGCAAGGAGAGCCCGCGCCCCATCTCGCAATTCACATCAAATGCACTGCAATCGGTGTAAGGCAATCGTTATTCATATTCGTAAAGCTGCTTCAAATTCTAACGAGAAGAGCTCATGATTGTAAAAATGACATGGTTGTATAAACAACCACCGCCGGAAGCAATGTACAGTAAACCTATACACTTGCGCGCGCGGACCCCCAGACCATTTCTACCACGTGTACCGGAACCCGGGCTGGAAGTCCTCGTCGTTGGACTCGAGCTCCTTCTCGCCCCGGTCCGCCTTGCGATTCTCGATCTTGAAGAAGACGGTGAGGATTCCGACCAAAATGATGTTGAGCAGGGTGCAGGCGATGCAGGCATACAGTCCCGGGTGATACGAGGGCTTGTCTTGGTTTCTGTGGACACATTAGTTAGCATTAGACATTCGCTTGCTGTGCAGATATGTGACTTCGAGGGTCCTGCCGCAAATGCAGGGTAGGGGAAAAAACGAGTGAGCTTACCGGAAGACCAAGGAACCAGCAATGCCGCCGAGTCCACCGAACCCGACCAGCGTGGCCGAGCAGAACGCGCGCTTCCACTGCCCACGGATGTTGGTGGCCTGGTAGGACATGGTGGCGGGCACGTTGGAATTGGCGCCGGCGGTGACGAGGAAGACGCCAAAGTACCTGACGGAGGGGCTCGGGTGGAATCCCATGATGGGCAGGCCGATGATGCAGAAGGCCATGTTGATGAGGATGGGAACTCCGCGGACCTTGTACTTGTCGCCGAGCCAGCCGGTGCCGAACATGACGAAGCCGGCGAAGGCGTAGGGCGGCGCGACGAGGCACTGGGCGGCACCGACCTCGAACTTGAGGGACTCGTTCAGGATGACAGGCAGGAAATAGGCGAGAGCGTAGGTGATGGTGGTGGTGTTGAAGAAGATGAGCGCGTAGATCCATATCTTCCAGTCCATGCCGCCGCGCATGAAGCTGGCCAGGGAGAAGGCGTGCACCTTGGCGTCGCCGCGGTCGGCGTTGACCCGCGCCACGACCCACGCGCGCTCGCGCTCCGGGAGGAAGCGCCACGACTTCCTCTTGGAGTCCGGGAAGTCGACGAGGAGCCAGTAGCCGGCGATTCCGATGAGGCAGGTAAGGATTCCCTCAATAATAAAGATCCACCTCCAGCCTGTCAGATCTGCGAGCCCGTTCATCTGCATGAGCCCGAAGGCAAGGATTCCTGCGAAGGCGGACGCGACACATCCCAAGAGGTAGAAAACCGCATAGCGCTTGCCCATCTCATCTGGTGAAGCTGTTAGTTTGCGCTCATCCTGCAGACGAGAGAGGGTCGGGACTTGGCTGATCACTTACACCGCGTGTACCACGTGCTGAGGAGATAAACGCAACTAGGGAAGAAGCCAGCTTCCAGCAGCCCTAGGATAATTCTGAGCCCAGCCAGTTGATCCCACTTCTTGACAAAGCCCATGCCGATCATACAGGAGCCCCAGAGGAGGGTGATTCCCGCAAGATGGAACCTCGGACCGATGGAACGGCAGATGACGGTCGAAGGCGGCTGGAATATGATGTAGGTCACGAAGAACAGGAGTGTGATGATGGACTGGCCAGATAGCGTTAGACAGATGTATGGCGTCTGAGACGATCGCTGCACTTACGTATCGGTCCCCGATGAGCTTGAGCTCCGTGCCCATGCCGGCAATGACAGCAGCGCCTAGGTTGGTGCGGTCCATCAGGGACACGCAGTACATGAAGCCGACGGTGGTGACGAGGCGGCGGTCGATGCGCTGAATGATGCGCTTCTGCTCGGCCGGAGTGAACTCATGGTCGAGGATGTTAGAGTCGGTCTGGTACGCGGTGTTGTCGTCGATCTGGTCGACGCCCAGTTTCTCGCTGTTGCGGTCCATGTTGCCGCCTTTGGGTGCGTAGGTTGTGTCGCGGTGGACAAGTATATGGAGGACGGGGAAAGAGAAACAAAAGTCCCAAGGCCTCGTCTTGAAGAACGAGAAGAGGATAGGGAATGCCCTTTATCTGCCGGCTGAATTAGCTTTGGGGACAAAATGTGGAACCGCGAGCCCAGTCTTTGGATCGCCGGGGACAAGATTGTTTTGGGTAGTATCGCGGTGGCCCCTTGGCAAACGCACGGAGATATTGTGCAGTCCAGATGGTGATTTGAGTTCTTACTTACAGACGACTATAGCCAGGCCAGGGCGGTCAGCGTTGGATGGATGTGACACTGATGCGTGGGTCTCGGATGAGCGTCAGGAAGAGGGCAGACATGGCTTCATATACTGCATGTACTGTGCTCCTCTCCTCGTCCGAGAGAGTTCCACGAGACGTGTCTTGCCCCCAAAGTGTCCTCGTATCGTCACCGTTCTCTCAGCCGTGCCAGGTCCCTCCTCGCTGTGTCCTTGCCCAGATGCCCGATATAATGGAGCCGAGGTCCTGTGGTCCAATCCGGGACGAGTCCGGCCAAAAAGCCAAGACGCGAGAAGTGGTGGTGGTGCGCGGGGTAGAAGAACGCCCCCTGAGGAGACGGGTAGCGCATCACGGCCCATCGAGACAGGAACTGAGTGCACCGTCAGCCAGTCCCGCCTTGTCCCCCCCCCCGGGTTGGCATCGTCAACGAAACGGGGCCCACCGTGTTTGCGGGGTTTGGGGTAGGGCAGGCCGGGGCACAATCTGGGGCCGTCCCTCTGGGCGCAATGCAATTGAATGCAATTGAGCCGCTGCCCAGACCGGTCCAGGCTAGATACGGTTACCATGCCCGAGAAGGGCCCAGTCCCCACGCAAATGAGACCCGCCCCCGGAATCTGGGGAAGTTGATGGGGGACGTGGCTTGTCCCCTGCCTCGGTATGTCGTTCCCTAGCCTCTCTGCGACCCCTTTCCGGGGAGATGGCGGGTGGTGGGTGAAGTGGTGAGATGAGTTATAAGCTGAGGTGTGGTGTGTTGTGCTATGTTGTGGTGTCCAAGCAGGAGACACGAGTCTCGATCCCTCGCGGCCATTTCCTATTTCGTCGTGCGGCTGTCAAAACTTAGACGGCCACCACACGGGATCATGCCTCGAGGCCAGATGCCAGTCGGTGGATGGGTGGATGGATGCATGGATGGATGCATCGATCAATCAGCAGGTGACGATTGACGGAGGAGTAGTCGTCTGAAGTTGTGGGTCCCCGTTGACAGCCCAGGTGACAGCTAAACACCGACATCCGTCCGTCCAACGCGGCACTCAGGTGTTGGTCCAGGTTTCCCCACTGCTTCTCAACATCGTCTGCATCGCAGATTCCAATTTGGTGGTCCCTGTGAAAGGTGAAAAGCAATTCCCAGTCAAACTTAGCCAGACGTTCGAGAAGGTCTTGGCCCTGCCCTGCAATCCAATCACCCGCACTGCAGCGCAGATCGAGCCCAATCGCATCTGCTTCCTGAGCTTGGCTCCTGGAAAAGCTCCGATTGTCCCATCCAGGCAGCACATAAATATGTCCACACGCGAGCTTCCCATCCTTCTCTCGATAGTGCCGGGCTTGTACACCTTGGTGCGACTCGGGGACGCGGAGGCATTTCTTGGGCAAACATGCCTCAAGCCGAGGCAACTTTTCTGCCCTTGACTTTCAGCTTCGAACTTGCCCAGCTGCCCAGCCTCTGGTCGCTGATGGTTGCGATCGCAATATCGGATCCTTGTAGGTCTGATCATCCTCGAAATACAGCCGTGAAACATAAACTAGAGTCCGGCTTCTTCCACGTGCCCCGATAGCGCCGGTCACAGAGACAGACGCCAAGCTCGACTGCACCAGCTTCCACCACTGACCGCCGTCTAGAATGCTCCAATGTGTCAACCCCTAGGCATCATACCAACTCCTCAAACACCCGATAACCAAAGCTATACATGTCGGTCCCGAGGCTCAAGTTCTCCGCATACTGAATACGCTGCGCTTCCCATCATTTCCCTCCTTGGTTTCTAGTCCGGCCCTGAAGCTGCCCAGGCGTGGCCATGCCGAAGGTCTTTATATGCCTTCACTTGGGAATCCGGGTCGTCTTTCTCCAGTCGTCTTCAGGTCCTGGCCTTAGTTCTGTTTTTGGCACGAGGTGCCCACTCATTATAGCTTGAAGACCCAGCGACGTTGCCTGAGAAGTCAATTTTAAGTGCAACATGGTCAATACTTGCTAAGAGTTGCGGCCGAATGCTTCCCTGATAGGATTTCCAAGGGTCTTCTGTTGCTGCGACGGGTCATTATACTCCCCTTTTTAAGGGCATACTACTGGTGGATGACACATAATTAGCCTGCCGTGTTGTTGTCCTTGACCTCTCTCAAATGTCGATCTGTGCACGGCGGCGATGACCTGTCTATCGGCATGAGAGATTGTCAAGGTGGTATCACTCAAAAGTCACTGATGCGGACTACTAGTCCTCAAATTTCAGCTTATGTGATAAAATACCATTGAGATCAACTGAAGACGGTGATCGTGGATGGAACGACTGTTCCGTTCTATTGACACTCCTTCGAATATTGTTGACTGGGCATCCGGCGAACCTGCCCATGAGTTCCTAAAGAGTGACATAGATTCCGTACTGTTTGCCAGGCGTCAGTGATTTTGTCGTACTCGGAGGAATGGATAACGAAAGTAGCTCACCATGAATATGTCTTGATAGTACAGATTCGAAGGCCTGCATAGGCATCCGAGAAATGTACTTCAGGACCTTAAGCAATCTTTCCACCGTTCTCAGCCCCACGCCGTTCTTTGATGACATCGGCCCAGGACACAACTCCCTCAGGCTCGACAGCATCGCCGTCACGCTTAATGACATCAGCCCACGAGACGACACCGTCAGGCTCAACAGCATCAACATCGCGCTTGATGACATCGGCCCATGAAACAACACCATCGGGTTCGACAGCATCGACATCACGCTTGATGACATCGGCCCATGAAACAACACCATCGGGCTCGACGGCATCTGTGTCGCTATGGCGCCTCATAGAAGGGGCGCTCAGAACAGAGCTGAAGAAAGTGATAACAAAGTATTGAGTGACCTTCATTGCGTTTGCAAGAATCGCAACGCGAGGCAGGTACTGGAAAGTAGGTAGCAAAGAATGAAGAAGGCAGCAGGCTGAGTTGCCGAGAGCGACCAGGAAATTCGATGTGTAGAACAGCTTGCAGGTTTTTTCTTTCATTTTTCAAAAGGCAGCTCAGCCATCCAATATATAGAGAACACTTGAAGCATTACTAGCGTTACATGGCCAAGGGATCTAAGTCTGGAAAACAGCAAGAGGATGGGAACGCAATGCTCAAAGTGTTCTGTAGCAAGAGCAGAACCGGAAGAGGGTCCAGCCTGAGGGCTGCTAGACGCAGCCGGCTATGCCAGCCTTGCCTCAACAACTGTCGTGAACGTAGAACGCGAGCAGTCTAGGCCCAAGCAGACGCCCCCTTGGTGGAAGGAAGCCAGAGCTGATCCAAAACTCGTGACTATCTCCTGTAGGTCAACGGCACATGGTCACATCTGTGCCCAGGTGATGATCTCATGGCCTCACTGGTGGTAACGTTTCATGTTGACACCTCGGTTATGGTGCATTCATGATGAGTTGACAACTTCCGGCCAGATGTACAGGTACAAACAATGAACTTCCTCTTGCAACCTCCCTTCGAGTGCTTTGTGAAGCTTTCATCACACTACTAATGCAGAATAGTGTTTGACTGGACTTTGTGCTTGCTCATAGGACCGGGTGTCTAGCCCTTGCATGGCCTTGGCTCTATCACCGCCCTCTTCTCCATCCTCTGTGTTTCCAACCACTAATATCAGCCATCTCTTATCTTCCGGACCATCGGAGGATCCATCAGTGAATAGAGCAGGTCCATAGTGTGTCTCGAGGATCCATCGCCTGAAAATGTCGGCGAGGTTGACGAATTAGCACTTGATAATCGTCTGTTGGCTGCGCCTCGCAGGGTTGACCACAATCCTAACAATATATTTCACGGGCCACAAGACTCTGAATTAGCGCCCGCAAGGCAATTGCAAAGGCAGCTATTTCAGACTCCCTCATGCAGATCAGGTCACGAACCTCGGCCGGGCATTCCAATCCTATTTCCTGCACAGAGGAGACCGTTATCACACCGACTTTTAGTGATTGCCGCCAACAGAACACGTCGGCTTTGGTCAGGGGAGTATGGAACGTAGCTGAGCAGCGAATTAGGCTTCCTCACCCATGGTGGAAACCAGCACTTCCCTCTTTCCTACCATCTTCGACGATTAAGACGGATCCTGGAGGGGCAAACTGCTGACACGCGTCAATTCAAATCCGGCGGACTAAAGCAAGCAGTGTTGCGGCACGGCGGCCTGTCCCATGCGCATTCGAATGGGATCACCTCGGATCCTCCGGCCTAGTCCTTGCCATCGGGTTTTGGAACCCGGGGGACTTTGACAGGGTGACTGCAGTGCATATTCTGTCATACAAGTGTATAGTGAACTCTCAGTAGATTGCATAACCGTCTATCAAAAGTTGATATTGCTCTACAGGGAATTGATAGAACTTGGAATTCGCTTGCCCAACGTGTTACTGTGAACTTTCCCACTCGTGGCAATGGACCGAATGGTCTCCTCAGTCAAGTGCTCTCGTCCGGCTTGAGGCTTGAAGACTCTTTTGCACACTTGGAGACCTCGCTTTCCTATCCCGCTGTAAGTGAACCTCATCTCTAAAAAATAAAATGAAAAATTGCTCTGACTCATTGTTCTGCGCAGATTGGCTCGAACGCGGCTGCATTGAAAAGTTGGCAGGAAGATTAACATGGCCGAGCAACCGAGGCGCAGCTCTGAATCCGATGCGATCGACGACCAAGATGAGACTATGCCGTTGACTGATGGGGAAGACCATGCTCCTAAGAAATATGCCTCCACTCTGAAGAAAATTCTTTTCGTCGGCCTGTGCTTGTTGGCGTTCACGATGCTTGGGGCGGCACTCTATCTCGAGCATCGAGAAGAAAGTGAGCACTCCCTCCGAGAGCAAGAACTGCAGATTCCCGAGGAGTGCGGAGAGTCCGCAACCGAAGCTCGCGAACTGGGTTGCGTTTTCGATGTGATCATAATGGGCTGGGTCCCATGGCGGTGTCACGATGCCGATCTGGCTGCCGAGTTCTTAGCACGCGACGACTGGGCATTCTACCGTGTTCCAAACGCGACCGGGCCACAGGTGCCCATAAGTGAGATTCTTGCTGGCGAGTGGGAAGAGGTTTACGTCGATTACAAATACCACGTCGTCCATTGTACCTACACTTGGAGGAAAACACAGCGTGCTGCGATGAGCGAACTGGTATTGGATGGCTATATCGCTGATACGCATCACACCAACCACTGCGAGATGATGTTGCTTCATCAACCACTAGCTGAGAACAGTGCGTATATCAAGTATGCCAGCTGTCCTTGGGTTCATGTGGACTCGGGTCGTTTTGGATGGTACAGGATGCGCGGAGGAAAGAAAACTTACAGACAACCATAGTCTCAAGTTAGTAACTATGCAAGCGATGTCCCGGGAATGACAGCATGCGCAACACGTGTTGCCTCCGAATCTGATGTGACCGCATACCAGATCGGGAAGCTCCTGTTTCCCATCACCTAGAGTTCTTCATTGTTGTCTGGTGTAATGAGAAATTCCCCGAGTATCTGCACACTGGTCGAGCTCGCAGTGCTGCCTGGCATACATGTACAGAGCCTATTTTACATATCCAGGAATAAGCGTTCAGATAAATGATTCTTGCAGTGCACCAGGTCATGCTGGGAAAGTCGAGCAACTGGACAATTCAACTGAGACACTCTGATGGACCGGACCGTGAAACAGAAATCTTGAAATACCCTAGGCCTGTATGTAAGCAGGTGGCGTAAAAGGTAGCAATTGATTTCGGCCCCCAACGTCTGCCCCCTGGAGGTCCCCCCAAGGACTCTCTTAGCTCGATAGGACGCGCAACGGGAGTTCGCCCTCGGTGCGTAGCACACCAACCCTCGACCAAGCATTGCTTGCACCAACAATGTTCTTCGACCACGCAATCTTATCTTCGCTCGTGCTCAAGTGCTTCTCACGAGAGTTCCATCTCTAGAACATCTTTTACAATGACTCGAATAATGCAAATTATTCTCCTATTTACATTTCTGAGTTGTCTTCTCTTTTACTCCGTCTTTCGGCTTCTCAGCATGTCTACTTCCCAACCGCGCATCCACATGGAGGAATTTGATGTCGATCAAGCTGCAGACAGGTTGTCTTCAGATTATGGGCTCGATGACGAAACTCGAAAATGCCGCAAACTGTTCAGTCGAAACTATCTCTTCAAGACCGCATCGCAGAGGACGTCTCATTGCGATTCGTCTTTTATGGCAAAACTCGACTGTTTCCATGCACCACGAGAACCTGTCCCACATGAGTGGCCTCACGATCTGTTCTGCATTGGCAAAGATATCTTCTTCTCGAAAAGCAAGCTGCGAGGGCCCGAAGTACCTCTTGTTACCGGGAAATTTGTCCTTCCCTGCAGTCTAGACGGTGATTTCAGCATGGGGAGTGAGGATGGTAGGCAATGGGAGGACACCATAGCGACACCAAGGGACCATTTCTTCAAGACCGGTGTCACTCATCAGCTTGCTAGCTGGATACAGCCTCCTGCAGATTCGAATTGGGCCCATAGTTGCAACGCCAGTGCCGGGGACAAAAACCTGATCATGGTTGTCAAAAGGGGTCGAACGAGGAACCTGTGGGACAGCTTCATGGAGGTGTGGCAGGCCATGATTACAGTCGATATCCTTCGAGCCGCCTTGGATCGTGCTGGCAGGCCTTACATTACGGATCGAGACCTCACTCGTGCCCGCATCGTTTTCGATGATGATGATGAGCTGCCGTTCGAGGAGTGGTGGCAACTGGTGCTCAACAATGGCCAACCTACTTCAAGGCTGAGTGATTTAGAGCCAGGCTGCTTTGACGTCGTCTTGCCTCTGCCAGGTTCATCCTCACCAATGTACACAGCTCTGTTCGACTCCCAATTTCACCGGTCGTGCCGGGAGTCCTCCTTGGTGAACGCATTACACCGTCGAATGCTCAGACATTACGGCCTGAAAATGCCAACCGAGCCGCCATCGCGGATTCCTTTAATCACCATAATCGACAGAAAATCCACGCGCAAAATATGGGATTTTCAACGACTTGTAAAGCTGGTGGAGTCTCACTTTCCGGGGGCGAATGTCACAGCCGTTGATTTCGCTCAACTTACACTGCGTGACCAAGTACGTCTTGCCACGGAAACGGATATCCTTGTTGGTATACACGGCGCAGGCCTGACTCACAGTCTCTGGCTAAATCCTAAAGCTTCTGTGATAGAGATCAAGCCACCGTTGTTTCCGGGTGGGCTGGGATACGTCGCGCAGTTGAACGGTGCATCCTACTTTGAGGGGCGAACTCTCTGGCCTGAAGTGTGGAACTTGACGGTGAACAAGGTGCCTCTTCCAACTGGTTGGCTACCTCCAGAGTCAGACCCAGGGTGGCAGTCGCATGAGTATATCTTCATCGATCCTGATGACTTCGTTGGACTCATCGACGCGGCTCTGAGGACTCTAGGGCATGCGGTATGGGATCCACCGCTGAAAGCGACATGTGTTTCCAATGGATGCCATTATGAAGTTCAAGAGCGAGAGGAAGGTCCCGAAGGATCAAGCTAGGTTTTTGGTCATGCTATATAGATGCCATGTAGACGGTAGACTAGTTTGAAACTTGGTGCTCGCCGATCTAGTCAGGTTGATCTGAAGCAGCTTGCCATGGCCCAAGAAGCTCGGCATATCCCTCAGTGCCCTCGTCCGACCTCTTGATGTCGATAGTCTCAGATAAGAGCTGGAAACCTTCGATGGCTCTCACATTGAGCGGCTGAAGACTTATGTTTTTGTGGTACACTTCCAGAGCATAGACCTTTCTCTCAGGGGGTAGCTTATCAAATACGGTGATGGGTGGACCGTAGAGATTGGTGAAAATCTGCACCCCGCACGTCTTACAGTGCACCACGGCTCCCATCTTCAGCGCCCCAAGTTCGGCCTTCAGACCGCCATACTCCCATCCATTTTCTCGGCCGTGGATTCGAACCTGGTCTCGGGTAGGATAGACTCCAATGTAGGCATCCTGTTCCCACAGATATTAGTTTCTGTGCTCGAGGATGGACAGTTCTTGAATGACTCAATGACACGGCGGGCTGGCTTACCCTGACGCAACCGCTACAGTTGTCTTCCTTGATTTCTTGGTCGTGTAAAGGGGCAAGAAGCTCAGCTTGGACGTCCCCACATTGGCAAGAGAATAGATGATGTGCCGCTATCTCGGTGGCTGCAGGCCGTCGAATCTCACGCCTCTCGTCTTCCGTCTCGACAGTCGTGATTCTGCATGTCAAGATTCAGTTGCCTTGAATGCCAATACCGGAATGGCGCCAGTTGTTCAGCAGCGGACCTACTTGATTTGAAACGGATTGACCCCTTGAATTGTGCGCACATTCACAGTGAAGTGGTCGCTCAGGGGTCCAGCGATATGCTGGCCGACCACACCTATGCCGCAATGGTCACAGAACTGCCAGCCACGGAGAGCATTAGCATGGACACGCAAACTCGAGATTGTTAGCCGCACCTTATGAGAGATTGACTTTGACGAGTGTTCCCGCAGGCAGCCATCATCCCTAATCACCTTGAAACTGCCTTCGGGTGGGGCAAGCCACAGGTAGCCCTTTTTCAGACAGATACTGCATGTGCAGGAGGAAGCCGTCCGGATCACGTCAGGTAAACATAGCTCATAGCGATACCGACCACAAACACAATTTCCGCGATATACAATACCTTGTGCGGGAGCCATCTTGGACTTTCGGCCAATGTTCTGGTCGGGCGGAGGAAAAGAGATGTGGCGGATCCTTCCGATCAGAGCGGTTGAATCTGGTTGGTAGGTATACGTGCTTCTGACTGGCTTGGTTTGACCTTGAGATCCTTCGTTAAAACGATATCCAAAACGTGTATGGTGATATCCTTGTATGGAACGATGTCCCTTCCTGAAGCCGTTGGTTCCATTTCGATGGCTCCAGGAACCACGCCCACCAGTCTAATTTAGCCAACATGCATTTGCTTGGAGAAAGCCCGCTACTGCATGTTGGTCCACGTACAAGCAACAACCGTCAGGTGCCAACAATTCACCTTGATTTGGAAGGTCTGCGAGAGCTGTTATCATACATCTCGCATCCGGTTCAACTTCTCTACCTGCCCGATTTGTACCTAGGGTACTTTTCCGGGCTGAGGACGTGGCCCTGGATTGATAGCGCAGGATCGCGGCCAACACAAGTTCACACATGAAGTCGTCACCTTCTCGCTGGGCCGCACTCGTGTTCATGCGGCTTAGAAGCTTGCCATGGAGGCTGTGACGTTGCAACACCGTCTAGTCGGACAGAGTAACTTGTTGCCCGAGCATTCCGGAGGAGCAAAGGCTGGTCGACGCCAAAGACTCGCATCCGACATCGCTCAAGCCTTGCGTATGTCGAGGATGCTCTTGCTGAATTCGCCTCTTCCTGAGATGCCCGGCGTGGACGAATGGTACCTGAATAATTATTTCAAACCATATGATGAATGCCCTACACGAAGCCAACCTCTAAGTCTTCAATTTCGTGAATCCCACTTCATGCCTAGGAAATGGATTATCTACCCGTGCCAGATAACGACCAAGACACCATACCACCACAGCTTGGCCGACAACGAAAGCGTGATGCCTGGTCTCGCCTACTGATAGTGATTCCTTGGGTTTCAACAATATTTCTTGGGTATCTGACAATGTTACTCGCCGTTAGTCGAGACAACTCTTGTCAGCTTCAAGGAAACGCAAATCTGGGCTCGTTTTCCGCGGGATACTCAACGGACTTTGGTAAGCCGTGTGATCCAACCGCCTCTCTGCCTATACATGGGTCCAAAACAACTGATTCACGGGAATTTGACGATGGCTCACGTACAATATAGTGACTGCAAGGCAACATATAAAAGCTGAACAAGTTCGCTTTACGGGATCACCGTCATTCTTTGAGAATGGTAGCATCTTCATATCGAACCCAGATCCCGTGCTGTATGTTGGAGACCCTAGTATTCATCCCGAGATTGATGAAAATTGGGACAAAATGACATGGGGTAAGTCGCCTCTCTTATGTCCTTGAAAGCCTGTCGTCTGATTATCTCATTCTAAAGAGATACATTTTGGTCACACACGAGGAAGCCGTCGCCTCCTGGGGCGAGAATATCGACATGTATTGGGACAAACAGCGAGGGGGCTATGTTGCTGGGTAAAGCTTGACCATTTTATTATGAGAGGATGGTGACTGAGGACTAATCGTTTCCCAGCCTGGACATGTTTCACACGTTGCATTGCTTGGTGAGTACCCTCGCTGCCGACCTCCCATGATGTGAACTGTAGACTTGATGACCTACCTGCAGAATAACATACGGAAGGCTTTGGATCCGGAGCATTATGGGGGCCATAGCCATGGAACACGATCTACGGACCCGAAGAATGCTATTCTACACCATGATCATTGCATTGAACAGTTGCGTCAGTACATTATGTGCTCTGGAGACATGACACCTATACCGACCAAGTTCTACTCAGCTCTGGGAAGGAATTATGTTGACTCGGATGTGCCGCACACTTGTCGGAATTTTGCGAGTTTGCATAGCTGGGTAATGGAAAGATATGAAGGTGCAAATGCTGTAAAGCCTGTATTCTAGGATAATCGAGCTCTAGAATCCCCAAAACATCAACACAGCTCATTTGTAATGTTCGGCGTGCTCTTCATTGGACTTCAATGCCCCCAAATAACTTGAATTATAATTTGATCTGATTTTCGTCTTGAATGGGACTCATTCTGCGTTACCACTCTGAACTTGGAACAACAATCGATGGCTGGTTCGGAGTCCTGTGCAGCTTGGGTGTCACACTGTCCAATGACCAGCTGATCACTTCGACTTTCAATACCAGCTGGAGGCGAACCTTGTGTCAAATTACTTGAAGACAGAGATTGATATTATATAGAGAAAGTTCACAGACTTCGCTACTGCATGGAATATCATTTCTCAAAACCATGAGTTGCATGCACTCTCATCGCAATTATATTGTGGCAACGTTTGCCTCCGCGGTATTTTGACAATGTAGTTTGATCGACCAGATTCAGCTCTCTTCACGTCCATCTGTCACAGAAGTCTTTCCGGTTCTAGACAACTATCAGTTGACCTTGAAAGATATTTGGATGACGTATCAATGGTTGTCGTGTCCAAGACCACCAGCATGGAAAGCTTCCAAACGCAATTGATATTTCTCCTGGGGGAAATGACGATCGGGATGAAGCATCCACTCTGTTAACTTATCAAAATCCCGGCAAATGTGTGTTGTGTGCGCATCAGGGAACTCCCTGTGGACTCTGTCATTAACCTTCCAAGGGATTGTACTGATGTCCGAGTAGCACATGATGGTTTGGCGCAGGTTGTCAACGCAATGATCTGCCAGTAGCGCTTATATTAGGATATTATGTTGGCTTCACAGCCACCTCGCATCCAGAGGGGGATAGCTTGCCGAGATGAATCCAATACTCCTTGCGTTTCTTGTCACTCAACCCTTCGTCGCCACCGTATCTACCCGGATACAATGCGCGTCGAATAAAGTCCTGCCAGATAAGGAATTAGCAAATGTCACTCTGCACGGTCAATTGTGCTCAAAAAAAAAAGTAAAAGTGGGTTTGACGTGCAAGGCAATGTAACTGATGATAGACCTCGAGCCCAGTTATGAACCCATCGTCCTCGCCTGGAATTGGTAGCGTATGGTTTGGGAGCCGTTCAGCGTCTACTTTCGGTATCTTGATAACTCCAATTCCTAATGCGACCAGTTTAATTTCATAAACTAGATACACGTACTGCTACCACCGTTTAGGGTTGCTTACCTCGGTAGAGGCTATCCCAAGCCTTGTCCACTTCATCGTCCGGAGGTCCCTGCCAAGGAGTTCGATCTTCGTGAAAGTTGTTATTGAAGACAACAGGCTTCCATACGACAGCCTCCCTTGCGGGAGAGAAAACATCGGGAGTGCCCCTGAAAGAATACTCAATGCTCTCGGCGACGTTCGCTGAATACCTCTCAGGATCAATTCTCAACAAATTGGAGAGTGAGGATAGGGGCCTCACAGTAGATTCCATATGTAACCGGTACCCTTTCGGTTTTAAATTCTCTCCCGGCCCATGCAACAATCACCGATAGTAAGAGACTCGTCAGTAAGGTAACCGTCAGCTTTAGACGAGTCAAAGCCGAACGAATATTCGGTTCGATGGAAGAGCCTCTAAGAATCTCAGTCGAAGATACGTCCTCCAGCTCAGAAGCAGTTTCACCATTGTGTGGTGATTCTTTCAGCGTCTCGTACTTGGGCGATCTGCCTTGCGGCCAAAGCTTTTCAAAGAAGCGCTGTAGCTGAGAAGACATCTTGCGAGGGTCTACGTTTGATAACAGACCAGGATCAAATGTCTCCGACCGAACACAACGGAAGATTGAGATTCATCGTACGAATGAGTTGGCCCGCGACTTCAAAAGAACGTTTTGACCGGAGATTATCCCGCCGTAGACGTCAACTTTTGCTCCGTATCCGAGATCGGACACTGAGGAACACAAATCAAGCAATGTACAATGTACAAAGACGGTACACTGGTGCTGGGAAAGGAGTGTCCCGTAGGAATACAGTCGATCACTCCTCGTGGAGGGTCGGGTCCCAAACATGATTTGGCCTCATATGAGACCTGCCTAGGATTGGTCAAAGATAGGAGGTCACAGCCAACAAAATATAAATGACAGGATTCAAAGTGACAGGATCATTGCGCATGCAGTCGTTGGTCACCATTGGTTGAGATGGTACCCCGTCGGCGTTCACCAACGCCCTGCTGGGCCTGAGCCTTCCTATCGTCACTTACGAACCAAGATTCACAAACAACAGCCAGCCATGCTCCCTTGGCGGGAATGGCTCATACTAACGCTTTGATACCATCCAATATAGCAGTGTGATGGAACGTTGTAAATGATGCTGATGGATTTATCAGCTGTTCACATGCAGTAGTGCCGGAAGGAGTGCGGCGCAGGCGAAGAACATTGAATCGTTCAGCTGTCCGGCCAGCCGGAACACAGGATTTTGTGACGAACTGGCGCATGAAATGCAGCGGGGCATTGTGATTGCTCGAGGACTTGCTTCAGCGATCTCGCCTTCCAACAGGCTCCCCTCATGCCTATATCGACGAATTTCCACTTTCCGCTACCTCGTCATTCTCGCCTCCCAGCGTTTCATTGATCTCCTTTCATTGTTTTGACGACCACGACAAGACTGTATTCACAAATCCTTTTCAACCTTATTTCCCGTCATGGATACGCCAAAACCATACAAGACTTCTTTTGAAGACCCGTCATTGTCGGACGATGACCCCGGAATTACCTTGCTCGGTGAGCATGCCAGGGCAATGCTCAAGCCTCGCCATCATTCGAAGAAAACACTGGCATTAAAGATCCTGGTGGGCATCACAGCTCTAATATGCGCTGGTTCCATCATATACACTGCATTTGCCGTGCATAATATTCCAAAGGTTGCCAGCGCCGACTACGGAGACTGCGGAACGCAAGGCTCTGTTGAGGAAGCTCGCGCAAGGGGATGTGTGTTTGACCCCATGGGATGGGTGTGGGTACGTCCTGAATGTTACGACGAGGAGTTGATCGACGACTTCATGAACCGGACCGAGTACTCATGGCACACGGAGCCCAAACTACATCCCGAGTCCAAGGTGCCACTCGATATCATATTCAAGGGTGATCACCCCAAGCTCTTCACTCAGAAGAAATACCACTATGTTCATTGCACTGTGAGTCATCCAGATCTACTCTCTATCGAGCCCACACATCGGCATTCTCATTCTGATTTGATGACAGTACATGTGGAAGAAGATGCACAAGGCTTTGTTGGAAAAGAATCGCCCGATAGATAGCTACTTGGTTGACTGGCATCACACAAATCATTGTGAAATGGTCTTATTGAACGACTGGCTGCATGAAGATGTCGAATGTACGCCCGAAATGGTCTGTCCGACCTGGGTTAGAGCTACCTGGACATCTTGCAAACAGTATTAGGGAACCGAGGGCCATGATGGATCCGACTCTGCAAGTTTCGGGTTTCGCGCGGTACCACCTCTTGAGATGTCTACATTGGCTAAAGAGCACGCCTCATCTTTTGCAAAGTTGATAAGATATTCCCTGTGTTCAGAGTTTGGATCCGACTTTCCTTGATTTGTGGAAAATGATTAGAAATCTGTGAATGTTCACTGATCATGGCCTTAAAGCGCGAGAGCCAATCAGCGACAGCACGGTTGGCTGAGGCACGTATATAAGATCTCGGGAAGCCCCCAGCCCATCCAGATGTCGATGTTGACCCTGAGAGCTTGTCCCCTCATTTCTCCCCTGAACTTTTTTGACGCTACCTTGCTTTTGTCTTACAGATTCCAACTTTTTAGACTTGCTCATCATCGAGGGCCTGTCTCCCTGCACCCTCTACTCTCGCATGACATGGCACCATATCCCCTGATTACCAGTTCGGGGTTGAGGCGGAAAAAGAGTCGCCCGTCGGTCTTCTCGGTGTTTACACTCTTCTTGCTAGCTTTTGTAGCATCTACGTGGATGGTCTTCGCCTACAGATCCGTCAAGCAATATTTTGATCCAATTGACCAACCGGAGGGAATGATTCGACAAGATCTAGGCGCAAGACCACCGGACACTAGTCGACCGGGAGGTCACGACGGCATGAAGATCATCGCCATTGTGTTCTACGGAAGAAGGGATTACGTTCGAGTCTTGGATTGTTACTTGAAGGTATGAGCCCCATTTTAAAGGATACTTTCTGAAGACTTGGCCATTCAGTTCTGTGAATGATTGAAGCCCTACCTACAATGTGTCAATAAATACATTTGTGTAGATGCCCCAGTAAGTTTATCTGGGTATCCATGAGCTTCCGAGGTCATCACGAATGCCAACATTGAATGGCCGGGCCCGCAACGAATTTTACTTTATCCTTCAGAAACATACGTGACAGGCTTCTCATTGAACTTGTCCCAGGTCAACTTGAAAGAAAACGGTGGTTTGATCGACGAGGTCATATTCGTTGTCAACACGGAGAATATTGAAGACCTGGACTACCTCAACGAATTGATCCCAAGTCAGGAGCAGTACCAAACTTTTATTCCAAATGCAACACAGAGACATTCGAAACAAGACTTCTCACACCTTTGGGCGGCTGTTACACAGAAAGATGCGATTTATGTCAAGATCGATGATGATGTTGTAGGTCCTCAGCTAGGATAAGTTTCGCGACTTTCGAGATTGACGGCTGAGACGAGTAATATTCAGGTACACATCGAGAACACCACTATCGCGTCGATTGTGAGGCGCCTGACAGAATCTGAGAAATATTTCCTCGTGTCAGCGAATGTCGTGAATAGCCCAGCTCTGTCATGGCGGCACTACAGCATGGGTCTATACGAGCCTTTCTGGCCGGTGAGCTCTACTGCCATTACCTGATGCAATCTGGAGCTGTTTCGGGATCGCTAGCGGTAATCACTGTGGCTGACGCAACACTCGATCAAGGAACTCGAGCCACGTCCAGACAGCGAGCCAGGTTCCTGGCGTCCCTCCACACTTCCCTCGTATCATGGACCAGCCAGCGGACCAGAGGGTTTTTCTCCAGACGGCAGCTCTCCGGCCCCGTTTCGTGGCCATCGCTGGCTGCCCGTGCGCTCAACCCAGGAAGGTCATCCATATAATATGTCCCTGACGCCAGCAGGAACTCTGACATACAGCGTGCTCGGGCCGGGCATGTTTAACTGGGGCGCAGCGGCGCAGGCTCATTACAGTTTTCTCACACACCTTGAGCGAGGAGAGGTGGCACAGCGCTACCAATTCGATCTTTGGGGCGACTTCAGTGCCTACACTCGCCTCAACATTAATCTCATTGCTGTGAGAGGCAGTGACATTCTTGATGTATATCCCTTTCCAACGAAGGACGATGAGTGGTATTTGACTGTCACTCGTCCGACGGAACTCGGACGGAGTGTTGTGGTCGATGGCGGCGGAGTGGCCGCACATTTTGCCTTCCATGCGCAGTATACGGCGCACGACTGGCGAGGGATTACCTGGACGGATGCTTTGAGTCGGTATCGTGGGTACGCAGAAGAATTTGTGTGCCATCTGGTACGTTAGCTGAACCCAAAGCTGGGTGTTCTGCAGTATTTCCGTCCTGCCAGAAGCTGAAGCACTGCTTGTACTTGGACTTGGCTTTGTAATGGGCTTTGAGCGGGATGGCTGACCGAATTGGAGGTTTTGAAGAAAATTCGTCTGTAGCTGATTCCCACCCAAAATCATACAACCAGCATGATGGGCACCAAGCGTCAAGAGGTCCATCCCCTCGCGTCGCTCTAGTCGACAGTCCCAGTCCGGTTTCTCCAAGAATGGCCAATTCCATCACGTTTGAGTCGAAGGACTTCTTTGCAGCAGCCAGGCCCAGCCTCAAGGTGCTACTCGACACCACCAGAGCGAGCTGGACGGACCTGAGATTGGGCCAAGTGGACAGTGTAGGTGGATTCGGCCCCGACCACTCTGGCACAGAAGGCGCTTGCGCCTTTGTACCACGCCAAGAACATCGGCGAGACTGAGAAGGAGGAACGGCAAAACAAAGCATTCACCCATGATCCTGGGCGTCGTGCTGGCCATCATATCACCCGTGGCTGAGATTGGTGTAGTCTCCGCCGGGTTCGTAGCCGTCGACCGTGCGATTGCTCTCGCGTGGCATGCTGACAGGCAGACGCCTTCGCTATCGGCAAGGACCTGAGAACCCCATCATGAGCATATCTAGCCTCCTGATGGGTGCCGTGAGCATGGCGGCGATGGGGCGAAAGGCCGCGAGCTTCCGGTACATGAAAATAGGGGAGGTCCGCAGAGACAAGGATCCTGCCAAGATCACAAAGTTGGGTGGGTGGGCACACCACCCTGAGCCCAAGATCCCGAACGAAATCGCCTTTGGCGGGTGGGAGCCATGACCCTCTTGCAAACCAGGTCGCATGTTCGGTCCTTCGCAAAAGATCTGACTTAAGCGGTCAAGAGGTCCCGGTCGACAAGCACCAAGCTGCCGGATCAAACGTGTTCCACTGATGGCAGGGAGAGTCTTCCAGACAGTCTGCGCGCTTCTGCAAAGACAACCTCCAGCAAGAGCAGTGGGGGACCAGAATTTCTGTGCTGGTCCACCACTGCAAGCCGGACTGGGCCCAAGCCCACAAAGCAACCTGAAGCTGGAGTCGCCCAACTCCTATGCACACTTCTCCTCCTCTTCGGAGCTGAGAACGGCAAAGACCCGCGCAACCAACCCAGAGACAGGCGCAAAATGCCGTCACGGCCTCATCAGCCATCCATTCTCTTAGAGTGTCCATTCCATGACCTGTCACTGCGTGAACAGCTTTCCCTCCACTCGCTTGCATTGTGTCGATGCATTCGTGACAGCTTTGTAAACTGCTTGTAGTCCAGAGACGGTACAGCTCTAGGGGCTATCACTCATTGAGCCACTTCTTCACTGGCGCAGTCACGAATGTGCTCCAGGTAAATTTGCATGGATCTCTCGCAGCTTTCTGGACAGTCGGGGCAATCCTGCCTGGTTAAAGGGACATACAAGAACCAAGATAGCATCACCCCGATTCCCCTACGCAAAGCTCACTTTTTGCAGGAATCAATCAAAAGTTCATCAATGCATCGCACTTAATTGCCATACTATGTGGCCTTGGTTTCTTCACTGCGAAACCGCAGAGACCACGACCTAATCTACCAATGTACCTCTTCCAATGGCGCAAGGAAACTTCTCAAAGGATGCGAGCGCATATTACCATCCTCCACAGTGTCCTTGCCGTCGCCTCGAAGTTCCAGTTCTCAAAAAAGCCAAATCCTCACACCAAAGGAAAGTCAGAATGCTCCTCGCAAACACCTAGATGTACCACATCGTGCCCTTGAAGAAGTCGATGTTGGCCTGCTTGGCCAAACCTTCAATTCCACCGATCTTCATCAGGGGCTTAGCTAGCTCATGGGGTCCCGATCCCGATGGCTCCGATGGCGCCTCAACCCTGACCTGACGATTGTAATGCACGATCCAGGGGTCTTTCCTCGAGGCTGCGATATCCTCGTGAGCCCGGGCACGGGCAGCGGCCAGATGAGCGTAGTAAATGGCCGGATGAATCGACACTGGAGTGGTCGATCGGATGTACTGGTAACACTGCTGGTAGATCATGGCCTGCAGCTTATCCACTGGGTATTGAACCTCGTCGTGAATCACGTGGTAGTGGACCGGCCGAGCAGTGCCCTGGATGGCCACGTGAGAACAAAGGTAGAAATCAAAGTGGAAAGGGTGCGTAATCTCGTGTTCGATGATCGTGCCCGGCAAAGGGTTGCTGTTCTTGTCCCCGGCGCCGCTACCGGGGAAGAAGCGGATGTGGTGGCGCTTGGTCGCGACAATCGCCGTGATCTTGGGCCTGTTGCGTCCGACTTCCTCAAGGACTTTGCGAATCTCCTCGACCTCATTTTGCATGACCTGAGCGAATTGGCCCTCAGCAACGCCGTCACGGAAGTAGAAGACGTGCTCGGGAGCACGCTGGTTCCTCTGGCACCACCGGCGCACGGCGCTGGGGAATATCGATTTGATATTGGCCGGGGTGAGAACCTCCACGCGGTGGCCGTTGGTCTCACACACGGCCTGGTATCTGATAGCGTTTTGGTCCATGGACATGGTTATAGCAGCCATAGACGCCATTGGGCCATCTCCGGCGCCCGCTGCTCCGCCGTGCGAGACGTCGACACCGATGACCATCGTTGGGACCGTGTAGAACTGCACCTTGGCAAGCTTCGAGGTGAAGCCACCGAGCTTGGCGTTGACCTTCATGGCAACGTTCGAGCAGTATTGGGGTTGGCACTTCTTGACGTGGTCACAGTTCACCATCTGGGAGAGCATGGCAAAGCGGATCTCCATGTTCTTCTTCAGCCGCTCGTAAGTAACGGTGCTCTTGTCTGGCAAGACGAAAAACATCAGGTCCGGGGTGGCCTGGAAGGCATTCCCAGTCTGCTGGTAGATCTTCTCGATGTCATTTGCGGTGGCGTCGCTGGCCTGCATCATCAGTGGGAAAACCTTGGGCTGCATTGACTCGACCTTGCCGCCGTGCTTCCGGTAAAGATCAGCAAACGCTGATCCAAAGCGAGTGGCCGTGGCGGCATCGACACATCGGTCGACGACAACGACAGACCAAGACTTGAGGGGACGAGGGTTCGGCTCGGCGAAAACTTGGTCGCGCAGATCCCACCTGCCGGCAGTCTTTGGGTCGATAGGCTTCCGGCCGAATTGGATCACTGGGTTTTGCAGGACCCGAGCAGGCGTGGGCTGCATCTGCGGGTTGATCTTGACGCCGAATTCCCTCAGGTAAGGGTCGTCAACCCATCGCAGGGACTTGACATTTGCCATGATGGCAGATTGGCGGACAGGGGGCCTAGTGACGGCAAACTTGATCATCGTGGAGGTCTGCTCAGCGTCCAGCTTGAAGTTGTAACGCTGCCACGGCTTCATGAGGACGACTTCCATCGGAAAGACGCCATCGCGAGTCGTCTCAATCAGAGGCCATTCCCAGTGCAACAGCCTGACGTTGTATTGCTTGTGGAAGTATTCAGCCACAGTAACGTCCCTGTTCTCTCTCTTCAAGAAGAACTTGTAGTTGCGCGCATTGGCGCCCTCCATACCGAACTTTGTGTCGAAGACAAACTGCTTGATGGTATAGGTCTTCATGTCGTTTGACTTGCCACGGTGCGACACGTTGAAGTGGCACTTGTGGAAGCGCCGGAGTGTCTTGAACATGTCAGACATGCCTGGAAGGTACTGCCCTGTTACCGTGTCCTGGTATTTCGCTGGCTTCAATCCCTCGCAAATTTGTGACTTGTCATAGTACTGCCACTCTTTCTTGGCCGAGGCGATGTAGTTCTCGCACAACACAATGAAAGGCTGGCCTCCGCGCCAGAAGGCCGTGTTGGTCACGTCAACATTGATACCGAGGCCAAGGCCGCCGGTCTTCATTGACGAGTTCATTCGAATCGCCGCGTAGATGCCCTTCACGGCGTTGATGGTCCCTCGTCGGTTGAGCGGCTTGTACTCCGGCTGCTCGGTGTTGTAGAAATTGCGCTTGATGGCCAGCATGTTCTCCGACGGGAACTGGCGAACGAGGTGGTCAAAGAAGTTCACACAGGCAAGCACAGACTGGTCCCATTCCATCTGACCCTCGAGGTAGGCCTTGAGCGAAGCCAGGCGGATCTTGGTGCTGCGCCTGATGTAGAGGTAGAAGGTGTTATCCACACCAGGCCGTGGCATCTTGTTGTTCTCAAAGTCCATGTCAATCTTGATGCGCATCTCAGGGATGTTGTTTCGAGACCATGCCAGGTGACGGCCATCGTAGAGCCACTTGAACTCAAATTGTCCGTGTTTCTCGTCGACTTGGAGCCTCCGCTGCACGGTTTTGGACTTCCACAGCCTGTTGATGAATGAAGTTCTCAAGGAGGGGCCTTCTGGGCTGAAGGTCACCTATTAACGCTGTTAGAGCAGGCACATGCACATGAACAGGTTGCCAACACTTACATCGTACTGGATGATGTCATGAGCGGGCATTCCAGTCACACGGAACTGGTTGACCTGGACGTTGATCTTCTTGCCGATGCTGCCTAGGCCGGGGCGCTTGGTGAAAGGGGTGTCGAGTTTTCCCTGAGAAAAATGTCAGTGAACCACGCAGCAAAACCTTGTTCTAGGGAGCGAGACTTACAGCGACGTATGCCTCAGGCGGCAGATCAAGGTTCTTGTTGAATTCCTGGGTGACCTTCTTGGGGTCTCGAGCAGGGTCGAAACCAAGAGGCTCAGGGTAGCCCCGCGGCGGAGAGCGACCGCCCACGTTGCTAGATGGGCGGCTGCCCACAGGACCAGAGGGAGCGCCCACATTGCTAGGTGGGGCGGACCCAGGAGCTTGGGAGCCTTGGTGAGAGGCGGACACGTGCGAGCCGCTCACCTGGGAGGTGCGACGCGAGTGCGTGCGCGAGGCGCTGCCAGAGTGGTGAGAACCCTGGGAGCGGGTATCGGAAGGGCCATCAAAAGAAGGCACCTGGAGGTAGCCGCCGGGGTAACCGCTTGGGTAACGAGACATGTTGTCTTGGGTGGGTGATGTCTGCGTGTGAGAGATCGTCAGAGTCTGAGAGTGGCACTGGAGGCAGAAGTGCTGGAAGGGTGAGAGATGTGCTGGGTGGCTGAGTCCGGGTTGAGACGGGGCTTAAGAAGAGATGAAAGCGCGCGAACTGTGGACGAGGCGATGAAAGCGCACTGAGAGATGAACGTCAAGGAAGATGGAAGAGAAGGTCTGCGGAGTGTTGAAAGGGGAGAGGTAGCAAAGATTTGAAGAGAACTGACTGCGGCAGGTGCAGATGGCAATTTGGGGTTGTTTGTGCAGGGACTGATTGCGATTTCGCTGAGCCTGGGAGATTGGCCTTTCTTTGAGAAGGTACGCGTGGGCAAGCAGCTGAAGCCACAGATTGCGCCTAGGTCAGTCAAACGGAATGGGAAGGTGCGTTTGCAACTCGCAAGACCAAGCAGACAGCGCAACGAAGAGGGCAGCCGATTGTTGCCAGCACGTTCCGCGGTATGAGATGCGGGATGTAGGCAATTGCTCTCGATGTGTAATGTCCGAGAATGGCCAATTGACCGTGTGAGGAGATGGAGGTGTTTCGCAGGGAGTTCAACTTGGCTTGTGGATGGAGGGTGCTCACCAGAACAGCAGCTGTTGCAGTATTGTAAGGTGCAGAAGAGGGAGGAAGGAGTGGTCTGTGTAGAAAACCAGATTGTGCTGCTAGATGATGGCAAATGCTTGTCTGGGGCGCCGTATGAGGTGGGAAAGCAAGGCACAGTGGAAACAAGAAGTTGTTGATTGCGCGAGTGGGGATCAGGCAATGGGGGGAAACGAGCTATTAGGAAAGTGGAGTGTGTTGAAACTCACCTTGATTGTGTTGAGGATGGGTGTTGGCGATGGATCCGATGAACCCTTTGTTGACGAGTCTGGCGAGCAAAGTCAGTAAACGCAGGCGAGGGGCCGTATTTGTTGAGGGTGGTGAAGCTTGGAGAAGGCAGAAAAGTGCTGAAGTGGGACGGACGCGTCAGAGTGGTGACAGTCTTGACGATAAGTCAAGGCAGAATCGAGAGGGAAGGAAAAGCTTACAATTCAAGCTTGCGCGAAACGGAGTGGGTGATTATGAAGGCTGCTGGAGGTGCTGGAGTTTGGTGTGTCAACAAAGATGGAAGGGTCTAGGCAGAAGGTGACTGGTAGCGCGGCAGTAAAGGAAGTGGGTAGGTGCAGCTGACAGGTAGAAGGTAGGTCAAGGCCAGTGTCAAAAGAGATGGGCCCCCAGACTGAAGCACCTGTGTGATGGCATGCGTGATGGGAAGATGGTACTGCAGGAGAAGTTTCAAGGCAGAAGGAAATGTAAAATGGTCAGAGGGAGAGCTTCTTAGTTGATCGAGGCAACTTGAAGCGGCGGTGATGTTGACGCGTTTTCTGAACCAGCTGGGTGGAGTAAGGCAGGCTCTGGGGATGGGCGGGCAAAACTTCTCCAAGTTGCCGGGTGAACTCACTGCAAGTGTATGCGCGCGCGTGTGTGCACGTTCTGTGGTAAACCAGGAACTTGCTGAAAACGTGTGTGATGAGTGATGATGGAACGGCAAGGAGTGGGGTGATGTGAAGGAGTAGATCTGGTATCGCTGTGGGCAAATTGCGTAAGGTGAGAAGTTTGTATCGCTTACCTTGTCTGCGACGCAGATGTATTGACTGGAAGAGTCTCGAAAGGTGTTGTGGGTTTTGTACGAAGCTTGAAAGCTGATGGGTCTCAATGATCAGCGGGGATGGAGGTGGCAGATGAACAAGAGGGTAAGGTAAGAAAGAAAGGAAGCAAGCAGGGTGACAGCTTTAAATACTTGGGAAGTGGAAAGTGGTCGGTTACCTGAGTGATGTCTGCTTGAAGGCAGAGTGGTTGGTTGTTGACTGGTGGGTAGGAACTGAGATGGTGTTGAGGAAAGAAAAGGTTGCGAGGTCTGGATGGGAAAGGGGCGATGGTTTAAGTACTTCTGCACGGGGTGGGCAGAGACGGTAAGTAATTGAACTTTTCGATGGTTTGGCACCAAAGAATGGCCGACTTCGAAAGGAGAATGGAATGAACAATACAACCGGCGAAGGAGAGGAAGTTTGGATGAAGAGTTGACGATTCTCGTTGGCCCTCAAAAGCTCCGTCCGAACCTGAATGGAGAGACCTTGAACGGCAGCCTAAATCCAGCCAATTACGACCATGGGCAAATTGACAATGGCTAGCAGGTCTTTATTGTTCAGCATGTACCTTCCTGGGTGGTGAGACTCCCCGGTTCTGGCAGAGTGTCACAGGAGCTGGAGCAGACTTCGATCTTCAAGCTCAATGTAGAGGACGACTACGAAAACACGAGCACCAAGCAGCTTCGCAAGAAGGCTTTATTTGACTTCAAGGCAAAGTGAAGCGCTGATCACCATAGACTCGAGCAGCGTATGCCCCATGTGTCCACCAGTTGACCCTTCTCGTGGAACTGGTAACGATGAGCCTCCGCACACGGAGAATGTCATGAATATGAGCAGTTATCTTCATGCTAGTATAAATGAGTGTATTGGAATACTGTCGGTTCGGAATAGACGCATAAACCGTAATTGTCATTGAAAGATGTTCCTCAACCAAAGTGGGTCATGACTACCTACCCAGGTAGGTACTCACTCGACAGACTTCAGCATAACATCTTCAACGGGCATGCCAAGTTTGGACAGCATATGGAGAGGAGCAGCAGTCAAACATATGAGTACCAAAGAAAACACCGTTTAAGGTGTGGTGTTTGCTGCGTAAATGATCATAACAGCTCAAACTAAAGATACAGGAATCTCCGTCTTGATGAAGGTGGATGGACGAAGCTTTACAAGATCGGAAACACACTTGGCAAACAATCGAGCAATTTGTTCGCCGAGAGGGATTAGGGATGGGCAGTGGGCTCCCAGAACGCAAAGTGAAGCCCACCAGCGGGTTGCACATGCGTCAAAGACAAGGATGGGGGGAGGGGACACTCGAAGACTGTCGTCGGAAAGTCGATCGGCGGTTGTGAGGCGGAGTGCAAGAGAAGAATACCGAAGCCTCCGGGCGTCACAAGATCTGCGTGCGGAGTTTGACTGTCGTGACATAGGTATGCCGTGGGTTACTTATCACTAATTGACCTTTGATGGAAAGAAAGCAAGGAGAGTATCTTCCAACTGACGCCTGAAAAGATGACGACAACTCTGGGCGTGCACTTGACTTCCTCTCAATCTGGCCCGGCTCCGGAACTCCACCCGCAGCCGAGTGACGGCCTCCGAAACACCATTAGCTATAGCAGGTGGCGCGGCTCTCCCTTTCACCAAGCAACCTCCCGTCGTGTGCAGAATCAGCAATGGACACTACGGGCCTGGCAGTTTCAGCCAACTCAAGGAGGTGGGTGCGTGGGATATCGGCAGGTATCGGAGGCCCAGGGGTTACCACAAAGTGTGAAGAGACTCGTCCAGACTATCCAAACAGAGCCCCAGAACAATTCAGATCAACCCCTGAAAGCTCTTGCGCGGTGTGCCCTGCGAATCCATTTGGGACGGTCGGCAAAGCCGAATGGGAGGAATCGAGACATGTCTGCATCCTGGCGCAATATCTGGGGCGTTGGGCTCTCGTGTGGTGTGAGGATTTGCTACTGGGAATTCGCGGATACCACCCAGGGATATGGGGCGGTTGGGCTCGAAACGGCAGACTGTCGAGAAAGACTTGTCTCGGATACCGATTCGCACGATCCGGCCACCACGACTTTTGAAGTTTCAAGAGACACGTCACAAATCTGACTCCAGAATGCGTCGCGTTGAATTGTAATTATATCTGATTTGTAGCTAGATGCCCTCTAAACTCATGCCAACGTTTCGGACGGTAAATGTGAAGCTGCTGAGGTTTGTGGAAGAGGACTGTGCAGTCGAGTTGGAAAAGGTCTCAATAAGACAATTTGAACATGGGCACAAAACGGTAAGCTTCAGAGTGGTCCACTGGAGCCAAGAGCCTTCTGCTGTTCGCTGGTGACGCTCATTTTCTGGTGCGCTCAAGGAAAGATATTTGCTTTCTAACAATTGATCACCACGCTTTCATAGTACTCGCTAGGGGAACAAATGAGAGCGGTTCAAATGGCAAAGATGGATATTGGAGCACTCTGGACCTGCGCTGGGAGCTCTTTTGATATGAGTCTTGGTACAACGTATCCATAACACCACGCCCTCTGCAGTGGTTGTAGGTTCTGGCTCTCTGATGCTGGACACCATCCTGGCTGGTTTTGAGCAGTGGCTTGACCTGTGTAGAAGGACTTAGCTATCAGACTTGACGAAGTGGTTTCGTTCTTAATCCATATACGTGCTCTTTTAAAGCTATAGGCGGTCCCTTCATACAGTAGTAAACGCTCAAAAACCTAGCATTAGATAGGTATACTATATTAATAATATTAAATCTATAAATATATTTATCTTAAAAAATATAAACAGCCTTATAAGGCTACATAAATAAGGCTAGTTAAAACTAGCGGCAAACTATCAATATAAATAGCCTATTACTAACTTAGGCAATTAATTATACAGCAAATAATCTAGTTACATATAAAAGCCTCATATAAAAAGTAACACTCCACAGCTTAAAATAGAGCAACTTCTCTATCTCACATCCTTATATACACAGATTACATAAAAAAACTACAAGAAAAAGCTCCTAAGAAAGCTCTTACTATAGTAAGCCTATAGGCACTATAGCCTATATTTAACTATATACCCTCTAATATTAATAAATAATTTAAATTACCCTAAGGATTTTATCTTAAAAACTTTTAAAAGGTAAAAAATCACCTCTTAAAGGAGAGAAAAGGCTATATTTATTACTTTTTTAATAATAATAATATATCTAAAAAGGAAATTAAAAAAGAAAAAAACTATATTATCCTTTTCTAAGTATTCTTTTTCGTTATAAGATAGGAATCCTAAGCTAAAGATATTAAAAAGGTATTAAAATTAAAGAGGAAGGGGAAGCTATAGGAGGTCCTAAAGTTATTATAAAAGGGCAATAATAGTAATATATACTATACCGTTATTAACCTTTTATATAAGCTTTAAGAAAAGCAATTTAGAGGCTAAGCAAATAGCAGGTAGTTAAATACAATAATAAAAAAAAGACCAAAAGTTGGCCAGACAATCGAATAAATATAGTGTGGCCGAAGCCAGACTTGACGAAGAAGCTGGGAGTCAAGAGTCTTCTGAGACAACCATTCGTCCAGGTCCTTGATTCATATTCAGAGGCTTCACACAACGTATACCGCACCCAAGCAAAATCAACACAAAATGCACATGTTCCACGAGGTTTTACACACATGCGCAGCATCAGTCGGGATGAGACTTTCATTGGTAGGTCCTCCCATAATCTATCTCACTACCTAAGCATGATATGACTGCCCTAATCAAAGACCTAGGTGTGTGCCAGAGGTTGACAATCGTCATCGGTTTTCAGAATCAAGCACATTCCATACTCTAATTCATTGGACCGTACCACGAAGTCATTCATTAACTTGTCATCTCTTAATCGAAGAACGACCATTAGACTCGCCCACCCGATGCAATTTTGTCACGAGACTCCTTTCCGCCCTTGAACTCCAGCCAAGAAGACAGCACAGGCCCCAATAGGTGAGCCCCCTTTCTCGTTATTAGTACATGGCACATTCGACCAAGACGCTTTTGTCCCACCGGATGCGACAACACAGGCAAATAAAACCATCGAATTCCAACTCGATCAAAGTCTGAGTTTTGCGAGGCGTTCCGTGAACTGCATGCTACCGGCAGCCCCTGTCGATCCGTAGAACCGGATCTCGCTCGTACGCAGTACCTATTAATGCTGATCAGAGTCGACTTCCGAAGGTCGCCGAGAAGGTCGAAGGCTTTGTTGCCGCTCGAACCCCAGCCAAATGCAGCATAAGATCAGCTCGTAGCCCGGAACCACGTCTAAAACCGTGCCTGTTGCCCAGCCTAGTAATAACGACCATTGTATTGGTCGTGCTGCGGAGGACCTTGGCCAAACTGAGGGGTTGGAACAGTGTATTGAGCCTGGCCTAGAGGAGCGCCATAGATAGGCGGTGGCCAAGTCCCGTCAGGAGTGGGGACAATTGATGGTGGAGGAGCGTATCCCATGGGCGGGGGCCCAGGCGGCGCGGCTTGTCCGTACACTGCAGCCGGAGGGGGTGGCTCGTAGCCCGAGCCACTAGATCCGGGACGGAGAGACGACTGTCGGTAAGTAGCAGCAGCAGAGGCGATCTGTCCACGGCTTGCGCCAAAAGGGCTTTGAGGCCGGGGCGAGTTGCGGCCCTGGAATGGGTACTGGGTGACGTCGGAGGAAACCTGACGAGCATGCGACGGTGGCATCCGGGCTCCATTATCGCGGATACCCCGGTCTTGGTTGCCCTTCCAAGAGGCAAAATCTGGAACGGGAATTTCCCGAAGGAACCGTACCATGTTGCCCGAGTCGAAACGAGGGAAATCATAGGCCGAGGACGGCGGGATTTGGCTCAAAAGGAAGGTAATGTCGCGAGAGATGGGGGCGGCTTGCATGCGATTCTGCTGATTGAGTCGCCTGCCGGCTGCGCCCTTGAGCGGCGATTCGCCCCGCTGCATCTTGCGCGGAGGATTAAACGAGTCGTCGAAGTCTTCGGCTGGCAGAGGTCGCTTCGGTGAGTTGACAAACTGTGGGCGAGGGCTATTCGGCTGTCGAACAGAGGGGCGGGGGCTGTTCACCACGGAGCCTCGTTGCTCAATCGAGGGCATTATATTCTTGGGGCGCAACTGAGCAGAGGGTGACACAATGATGCGCGCTGCGATTGGATCGAAGTTTGCTGTTGCAAAGCGTGCCTTGAAGTGAGCCAGTTTAGGGTCTTCAGGGAAAAGTTCGGCCATGCGTTGTTCCAGCTTCACAAACTGAGATCTATCGCCAAATTGCGACTCGTACTTGTGGAAGTAGGCAAACAAGGCCTTCGCCTTTTCGACGGAGCCGGGTTTCTCTACCATCCTCTTGACGCAATTCTCAAAGACAACTCTGGCATCTGTATTTCCTGTTAATTTCTTTTCGAAGGCATGATTTCCGAAGACCAACTTACTGGTGAAGTCATCCCTCGAATGGAGGAACTGGAGGTATTCGACCATGAAGAACTCGTCCTCAGGGAAGAGCCTAGCACCTCGCTCAAATATCTTGACCCCAGCATTGTCCTTGTACACCTTCCACTCCATGAGAGCGATGGCCACATAGACGTCACTTGTGAGGCGACCCCTTTGACGGGCATCTGTGAAAACTTGGCGCATACCACCGATGGCGCTACCCACAACGCCTTTGCCTTGGACACGGCGCATCGCCCTGGCGAGAGCAATCCAGACAAAAGAAATGGTCCGGGACAATACATTCGTCCGAGCCGAGAACCCTTGCTCAATGGCCTTGATTTGTGCCTGTTTCGCGGCAATTCTGGCGTCTTTCTCTTCCGACGCGCCAGCGTCCTCTTCGTCATCTGCAGAGCCATGTAGCGCAGAATCGGATGCACTGTTCTCGTTAATCTTTTCAATGACGGCCTTCTCCTGGTCCTTGGCTTTCTTGACCAGGTCATACAGGGTGTCCAAGACTTTGTTGTAAGGAGCCTTGATGGCATTGCCGCGGTTGGCCTTGGCTTCGTCCCCTTCAACAACTGGATGGGTAGCTTCGATGCGGTCCGCGTGCTTTAGAGCCAACAAGACACTCTCTGGGTTAGCCTCAATCCCCTGCAGTAGGAACTCGAGGCCCGTATCTCTTCCATCCGGACCGACCATTTCATTGTCGAAGCACCACTCAGCAGCATCAATCCACGTATCCGGCCAGAACCGAAGGGCCATCAAAGCCTGTTGGTATACGTAGTGGACTCTCTTCTTCCAAGCGATTGGGTCCTCTGTCTTCAGGTCTAGGGGATCCGATTGCTCATAGCTGATCCACTTCTTCCACAGCTCGATCTGCTCGGTGTACTCATCATCGCCTTCGAAGCCAGGCGCAGGCGGAAGTCGCGGAAGGTTAGTACGTTGCAGTCCTCGAGTGATGTTGTCCAAGGCCATGTTGGTGCTCTTGGCGGACATGTAATTCGGGGAATGTTGGGCGAGAAGTGCACGTCCGACCTTCTTGTCGATTCCCATTTCGAATTGATCGTACTCGCGCCAAAGGGTATTAAGGTTTCGAGTAGGGATGGCAATGGCTCGCTGATACGTCTTTCGAAGTTGGTCCATCTTCTGCCGACTTGCCCAGTCAGTCTCCCCGACCTGGCCTGGGCCAGACTTGATGAACTGGATGTAATCTGCCCAAATTGGCCCAGAATCCTTGTCCACACCAACACTGCTGAGAACAAACTCAAAGCATTGCGCAATAGTCTCCCGAGCTCTACCCGTTGTGTCGCTCAGATCGTTGCGTCGTCGAATGTAGTCAAGATACACGGTCCACAACCTCACATTCCGGATAGTCGGTAAGGTCCTCTTGAACAGCTCCTCTGCACCACCGAAATTGTTCATGCTTAGCTCCAACTCCATGTACGCCGTCCATATATCCGCCTACGTCTTGTTAGCTCAGAACTCAACCAACTTGGGGAGGAACAGACTTACCGACTGTGGGAAGACAGCCAGAAACCGCTCGTACACGGATCGAATGCTCTCGATATTGTTTCGTGCCCTTAGTTCGGCCATGAGGTCCAGCCAGGCATCCATAGCCCCGCGAGGGTCCTGCTTGATGCGAGCCTCAAGCGTGGTGACGACATCCTGGGGAGGCTTGACACCGTTGTTGACGGGCTCGGACGGGGCAACAGCACCACTGCCTGGTTCTTCGACCAACACAGCTGGGGCATTATTCGCCTGAGAAGTTGGGGGTACATTAGACACAGCTCCCTGGGCTTCCTGGACAGGAGTGGAAGCGTGAGGGGAAGAGTGAGGAATAGAGTGAGAAGCTTGGGTTGGTTCAGCAACGGGACCATTGGAAGCAGGAACAGGTGTGGAGGAGTCATCGTCCTCAGATTCGGAGTCTCCCACTAGGAAGCCTCCGGCCGTCTTGCGCTTCTTGTTGGCCGGCTGAGGAGCAGGCTGAGGGGCAGGCGGCTGGGACACCTGCTGGCCGACATGCGGCAGTGGAGTCACAGAGACAGACTCTGGGTCGTATTCACCCACATCTTCGGAAGCGCCATCAGTATTGGGTGCGGAATCACCAGATGTTTGAGGGGCTGCGGAAGCAGAAGCAGAAGCGGAAGCGGAACGGTTCAAGTCTTGGTCTTGTGTGTTGTCACTAAGTTGTATATTCTCATTGCCCCCCTCGACTTCATTGTCGCCATCACTCTGAGCCCATGTGTTCTCCTCGACAGCTTCGCTCGCCATACTTGCGACGTATGTGCTGGTCGTAGGGGATTCGCAGAAGGATAAGTCGGACAGCGGACGAATGGGTGCGAAGATCGGCACTTTTCAGTATCGGCTGGCGTCGCAGTCGCGCGCGCGAGGATTGGTCACCGCAAAGAGACAGGTGATCGCAGTTTTCTAAATGAAGCACATCGGAATGGGGTGGAGAGCGGTCAGTCGGTCTTTGACAAAGGACGGCCGTTTGGTGTTGGGACAGCCAGGAAGTGGCGGACGGTTGCTGGCCTTTCACACAAGGACAAGCCCTGAGAGGGAAAAGCGATTGGTCGGCAAAGAGCAACAAGGGAGTGAGCGGGAAAGAAAGATAGACAAAACTAGAAGAAAAGGAAGGAAGAAATGATTAGAGGCTGGCTTCGAGATGCAATCTTTGCTGATTGGCAACCGACCCTGATGCGTTGAATAGGAAACGTAGCTGGACGGAGAAGGTCTTGCAGAATATGTCTGGTGGTTGACAGCCGGCGCTGGGTGTTTTTGCAACCACCTTAGCCTGTCAGTAAAAGAGCTGGACTGCTCGAAGTGGAACCTATGGAGAGACTGCCTGCCGGAGACGGCGTCTAAGCTTCCTCTGCCACACTAAGATACTGGGATACTGCCAATCACAACAATTCACGTCAGTACCGATGCAAGTATCCAGGTACCTTGTCATGATGGATCAGGGACCTCCAACCCCTGTCTCCCCTCAGGCGCGACTTTCCGCGGCCGCCCTCCATTAAACGCGGTCTTAGAGAGAAGAGTGGAGGCGCGTCTCTGCTGCTCCAAGCCACCAACTTTGACTTGGACTCCAGCACTTACCTTTTGCTTGAAGACTCACTCTCACCTTTCTTCCTCCTTCTCCACCTTCAACAGTGAACAATCACAACTACATAAACAACAGTCACAACGATACATTTGCCCTTTGTGGCTGTCCCTCTAGTGCTATCTGTTCTAAACACCACAGTCCCACCACCATCGAGCAATCTGTGCATCAGAAAGCAGCATTCCCGACAGCTTCACGCCAAATCAAGCAGCACAACAAAGCACTAAACGCGATCATCGTTTCTACTTTATCTCCTTTCCACCGCCCACCATGTCTGTTGTATCGCTTCTTGGGGTCAATATCCTTAACAACCCCGCCAGGTTCACCGACAACTATCAGTTCGAGATCACGTTCGAGTGTTTGGAACAGCTCGAGAAGGGTGAGAAACTCCAACCCAACACCGGTGGCAAAGCCTGGCCGCTTCTGACAATTATCATCTGCAGATCTCGAGTGGAAGCTGACCTACGTCGGCTCTGCTACCTCGTAAGCCTTGATCGCCATTGACACGACCTATATTCGAAGGCCTCTGTACTGACGCAAATGACCCCACAGCGATCAATACGACCAGGAGCTGGACACCCTGCTGGTGGGACCCATCCCTGTCGGCGTCAACAAGTTCATTTTCGAGGCAGACGCGCCTGATACCAAGCGCATTCCCGATGCGGAGGTCATGGGCGTGACGGTCGTGCTCCTGACTTGCGCCTACGATGGCCGGGAGTTTGTGCGTGTGGGATACTACGTCAACAACGAATATGAGTCTGAAGAGCTCAATGCCGATCCTCCTGCCAAGCCCATCATCGAGAAGATCCGTCGCAACATCCTCGCTGAGAAGCCTCGTGTGACTCGCTTTGCCATCAAGTGGTATGTTCTACTCTACATTCGTTCCCGGATCTAATAGCGTGGAAGACTTCAGCTGACGCCTCTTTTCCACTCGTTAAGGGACAACGATGCGACTGCGCCTGCCGAATTCCCCCCTGAGCAACCGGAGGCCGACCTTGCTCCTGATGATGACGACTATGGTGCAGACGAGGGCGAGGAGGATGTCGAGGAGGCGGCCGGAGTTGCTGCCTCCAACGGCGAGCCTTCTGCCTCTGGTGGGGACGCCGCTATGGCTGGCATTGCTGCCGAGAACGGTGAGCACGCACGTGAGGACGATGAGATGTCCGAGGACGGTAGCGTCGACATTGATGGCGAAAGTGAAGACGAGATCGAGGAGGAGGAGGAGGAGCTGGAGGGCCAACCGGCCGACGGAGACGGCATGGATGTTGACATGGACGATGCCCCAGATTCTGGTTAGTACTGCAGGATTTCTTCGACTTCCTGCGCAATGTGCGGTGCGGCTTCGCGAGTGTTGATCGAGACATTTCGCGGCCATTTGCACCGCCTTCTTCTTTGCTAGCAAAAGTGAACATAGTATACTGACAGAGCATCAGGTGCGCAACACCCGGAGGTCATGGCCCACTAACCGCACAATTTCTCATTTTGACCTCACTTGTCCGGCGTTATCTTATGTCATGATATCCCCTTACTTTGATCAGAGTTGGCGAAGCACTAGACTCAGGATGATGGATGGTTAATGCATTACGAAAAAATACATACAGCACGACTCTTGACAGGGTTATGGCAGGTCTAGGGATTTTGCAGACGACAGGCAGGCTTCACTTGTCCTAGACTACAGAGCCAAGATATGGGGTGGCATTGCGCTGTCTTCGGACTAAACCTGAATCCAGAATTGTAATAGATTTCCGCCCATTTCCCTTGGACTTTTGGTGATGTGAGACTTGGCAAGGCGATTGGCCAGTAGTCGAATGCTGGACTACTAGAGCTATGATGAATCTGCCTGGCTTTGGATCGACTCTGCCCACGACTCCTTTGGCTGACCGAGGTGTGACCTGCGGACTCGGTGCACTTCACACAGCCTGGCCTGTTGCGAGACCGGAGGCTGGCTCTAAACTTCCAACAGCTATCTTTCTCTAGGCTGGTGACGTATGCCGCGGGAGTCACGCCGCCGTTGAAAGTGGAGGCTCTGCTAAGTGATGGCGGAGTTGAGATATTTAGGGCGAACACCTTTGGCGAATCGGTAACAAAGGGATCGCTTCCATCCGACGCCAGCAAGCCTCGCTGCTTACATTCCCCCACGCCCCGTGTGTGCTCGTCTTGGCAGCCCCCGGAGCCATGCCGCCTTGGGTTGGCTGCGCAAGCCAAACCGGGCTGGACAGCTGAACAGGGAACGGACGTGCTCCCGCAAAGCCCTCATACAACTTGGGCGTCTCCTGCCTGGTCAAGTGACTGGAATGCTGCTACTGCTGCGTCCCAGACCTGTCCTGAATCGGCAGCCGAATCAAGGCACCCGCGATGCCAGATTGCGGCTGAGCTCCAACACAACCCAATGACAGTCATGACAACAACTGCCGTGCCCTGGGCTTGAGGAGCAGAGGAGCTCAGTGAGGCTTGAGGGCGAGCCCGGGTGGTGATGGCCAGCTTGTAGGGCTGCGCAGGGCCAGGAAATAGTTAAAAACCCTCTTGTTCTTCATTGAATCGCCTCGACGGTTGTTTCGGTTTTGCATAGGTCCTCTTGCACCTCCATTTCTTACAAATTTTAGTCCAGTAATGGCAAATACCCAGCAGAGAAGTGTCGATGAGCTATTCCGCTCCCTGGAGCGCGCTCAAGAGCAGTACCTCAAGAACCTCATAGCCCTACATGAGGCTACGAACGGTTACCGTGGACACCCCGCGCCGGGAAGTCAGCGCATGGAAAGGGCGGGAAGCAATGACAGATCACCCCAGTCTCCCAACCTGAGGGCGGTTCCTACCTCTGGAGACACGACACCCGTGCCGCTCTCAAGAGCGACCTTCCCGAGCGAGACAGTCTCGTTGCAACTCAGTCCCGTCGATAGGCGACCCAGGCGACTTACCAACGAGCTGGCAGACCGGAGGCGCTTTAGCAATCTGACCAGCGAGGTGTTGGACGGTGCCGGGTGGGAGAGTGACGACGATTCCAGCAGCTTTACGCCGTTGCCTCTGCTGCCACAGCCAGTGGGCCGGAGTGCGTCTCTCCCGGTGGAGTCGAGTTGGTGGCCGCGCGTCCAGAAGCCACTGACACGGAGATCCTACACACGGCCCGACCTGGTTCGCCATCTGCAGAGCATCACGGACGACAAAGAGGCAACCGTTGCCGTGCTGGGGGAGGTCATCCGCCAGTGCGAGGCATCGACGCTGTTTGGCAGTGACTCGGACTCGGACTCTTTGGCTGCGGATAATGTAGCCTCCACTTATGAGGTCTATGACATCGACAGAAATGGACAGTCCACCACTATTCATGATGATCGAGGCACTGCCGAGGATGAAGTGCTTGATCCGGCTACCGTGTGGGAGACTATCAAAGTGCGTATCAAAGCCATGATTCTACACAGAGATCCCAGGGCGCTGACCGAGCAGTAGGACGTTAATGTTGACAACAATGCCGTAGGGCGTGTTACGTCAGTGTACATTCCATTATTCTCCTCGAATCGGGATTCTGATATTTTGCTTCCAGGGTCTTCCAGGAACCGTCACCTGCCATTCTTGCGGGCATCCACCTGGCAATGAGCAAGCATTTCGACATGGACGAGTTGTTTTCCCACCTCGTGTCTCCTCATGGGAACCAGGGAAAGACCACTGCATATATGCACAGAGCGGCTGAATCGAACCCTGTACATCAGAGTACCTTCTTCATTGTTTTCAAGTACTACACTGTGGTAGGCGAGGGTCTCACACCAGCCCCATGGCAGCAGTACGACCACCGTCCAGCAGATAAGAAGGCTCCAGATCACATCAACATCACGGAATGCAGCTCAATTCTGGCCCTTGCGTTGGAGGGAGAGCCTGTCAGCAAGGTTCCCCTACGAAGGGGGAGGAGAAAAGGCTCGAAGCTCGGGGCCGTCTATGACACGTTCGCCCCCTATCACCTGCTCAACATCCAGTGCTTCCCAGATCATATTCACGCGGAGAACGAGTCTATCAGAAAGCCATGCTACTACAACGGGCCATATGTATTCCTGAATCGTCTTGTTGCTGAGTACAAGGACGCGACGAAAAGGTACCTGCAGCTCAACGATCGAATCGAGAAACTGATCACGCCTCCGGTATGCCTTCTTCCTACATGCGCGACACCAGCCCATAATTCGTCCCTATGGATGATTGCAATTAACATCGGGTCATCGTATAGAACCAGTTCATGTTCGACGTCAAGCTCCGAGACAAGCTACTATTCGAGGACGCGGACTTCACCTTCAGCAGGCGGTACTTCTGGGCCTACAACTCCCTCGGCGTCATCAACGACGGCATAAAGTCCATGATCAACGCCTACACGGATACCTTCACGCCCGAGTTCTGGGCCGGGCGCGACCGGACGCTGTGGCCGCACCCAGACCCGGACAGCGCCGAGGGCAGGAACTACCTGGCGCAGCTGGGCACGCTGCGCCAGGAGCTGGAGCAGGTCATCGAGGACATGAAACAGGTCTTCAAGGCGAATGAGCTTGTCAGGCAGGAGATTGTCAGCCTGCGCGAGCAGCTCTTCAGCGGCAGCTCGGTCAAGGAGAGCCGCAGAGCCATCGAGCAGGGCGACAACATCAAGATCCTCACCGGTGTGTCGATGCTGTTCCTGCCTTTGACCTTTGTTACGGTGAGTAAGCTCCCAGCTGGTGTCCTTCTTGGGTCATTTGGTAACAAGAAGTTTTTGTGGGCAGTCTGTCTTCGGCATCACGGAGTTTACATTCTCAGCCAACGACTGGCGCTTTCCTGTGACTAGTAAGCAGTGTTCCGATACTCTCCCATCTTCTTAGTGTACCTGAACACTTTGGGGTACACGGGGCTGCAACTTGCGAGATTCATGGAGGGTGAAAGTTACACGCGACACTCTTTCTCTGGTACATCAATAGCTGACTCCAGGGAATCTAGTGGTCGGAGTCTGCGTCCCCTTCTTCCTGCTGATATTCGTTTTGCAAACGCGCGCGGGCATGCGCGCAGTCCGCCAAATTGGCGACATTATCGAGGGCAACGTGGGCACGTGGAGTGATCGCTCGCGCAGCCGCCACGAGAGGCGGCTCCAGCTCCAGCAGCAGCTGTTGCAGGCAGCCGAGTCCCAGGCTGCAGTCGTCGGCGGGAGGAGGCTGAGCCTGAGGAGGGGTAACAAGCGGCGCAAGGCCAGCGTCCCAGCCCTTGCTACAAATGGGGTTGTGAATGCAAGTGGCGCTCCTCTGTCGGCTCAGCAGAGAGGCAAGTGGTGGGTGCGGATGATGAGGAGGAAGGAGGAGACCACGGCTGGGCACAATGGCTTAATTGTGTAGGAGCTTGGCACAGTCTGGCTGGTTTGATGTTGCTCTTACGAAGCTTACGAAGTCGATAACCAAATGACAATCATATCATATCGATACTCCTAGGTGGGTATAACCCGAGGTAATATGCTTAAACTGGTACCGAGCACTGACCAAAGATGAACTTAGCCACTAGGTCGGCCCAGAGCGAGAACGGCCTGGGCACACGAGAAGCTTGCGATGGCGTGATCCATTATTCGAGTGACCTCAGCCGGCTCAGCTTCTTTCTATGTGAGCGTATGACTAGTTGTATCTCGCCTGCGTGGAACGTGGAGCATCTTGAACCCAGAAAGCGAGCACGGGGACACGTTGCCCTTCTAAGCAGCCTTTCCGTGAAGGGAACCATGGCCGACAAGTGATGATGGTTTCAAGGGTCACGAACCCCGGAAGTCGGATCGGACATGTCGAAATTCAACAACCAACAGCGCGCATGTCTTGCTGCAACACCACAGGGATTGTGGAGGCGTGCGCCCTTTCGCGAGCCAGCCAGTGCGTCTTGCCTGGGATCAAGCTCCAACCCCACAAAAGCATAGCTCGATGAACCAGACGCCGGGTACGCGGCTACGGCTGACGGCCTTGGCGACTGGTGCACGCCAAGTCGAAGGGATTGTCGTTGTGGCTCCTAGGGCACTTGGCCTACGTGGGCGAACGTACGATCTGACCTCGATTGGGCAGCCGACATCTTCCAGGTTTTCGCCGTCTCGCATGCCGCATGCCCGCATGCGCATGTGCATCTCTTGGGTTTGCGTTGGTGGTATAAGAGAAATGTTCCCCCTGCGGGTGGGGACCGTGGCCGCCCGCGCATTCCAGTCCCAATTACAACCACCATAATGACCTTGGCACAGTACCCGAGGGTCGGGCTGCGACAACTCAAGAAGCTCGGCGGCTGGCTCGCCCCGCCTCCGCCAAAATCCGAGGATGGGCGTGACCAGTGGCCGTCGAGGGCGGCGTTCCTCCTCGCTGCCATGGGCGGCTGCGCTGGCCAGGGGAACCTTCTGCGATACCCCTCGGTGGTCTACAACAACCATGGCCTGCAGTGGTTCGTCCCGTATCTCATCGCCGTCTTCCTGATCGCCATCCCGGCCCTCATCCTCGAGGTCTCCATCGGCCAGGCCTACCGAGGCGGGACGGTCGTCGCCTTCAACAATGTCAACAGGAGGCTGAAGGGAGTCGGCATGGGGCCCGTCTTCGTCAGTTTCATCGTGGTGCAGTACTTCACCGTCAACCTGGCCTGGATCATGACCTACTTCCGACATTCCTTCACCAGCCCCCTGCCGTGGGAGGGCCAGGTGACTGACTTCTACATGGGCACGGTCATTGACAACCCCGACCCCATTCCCGGCAACCTGACGGCCGGAAACGCTGAAGTCTCGGCGTACACCGAATACACCGGCTTGCGTGTGCTGGGCGAGACGGTGGGCTGGAGCGCCTTCGTCTGGTTCTTGATATGGGTCTCCATTGTCCGCGGCGTCGGCATGACGGGCCGTGTTGTCTACTTCACCATGGGCCTGCCCATCATCACAACCATTATCTTTGTCGGCCGCGCTGTGTCCTTGCCCAATGCTGGCGCCGGAGTCAGGCTGCTCTGGGCCACCTGGAGGGGTGACCAGCTGGCGTCAGGGACGGTCTGGCAGACTGCTGTCGGCCAGGTCTTCTTCTCCACCGGCATCGGTTTCGGCTACTTCACCTCCTACGCTTCGTACAACGCCAAGTATTCTAATGCGGTTATGGATGCCGTCCTGATCTGCAGCAGTAATGTCCTCTTCGAGAACGTTGCCGCCTTTGCCATCTTCGGCGTGGTTGGTTTCCTTGAGCTTTGGCCCGAGCCAGGCCAGCGGCTGGGGGCTTTCGTGGTGGGCTTCTTAACGCTCCCAGAAGCCGTCATCCAGATGCCAGGCGCAAACTTCTGGGCCGTGTTGCTCTTCTTTACCCTCATTGTCCTGGGCTTCAGTTCGGCGTTCGTAATGCTGGATGTCGTGGCCACGCTCATTTGTGACTCAGGCTTGGTGAAAGTATCGAGACCCGTCGTCGTCACCGCATTGACGCTCATCTCGTTCCTCATGTGTCTGCCCTACTGTACTCAATTCGGCTTCTACCTCCTCGATGGCATCGACCGATGGATCAACAATGTCGCGTTGATCTTTGTGGTCTGGTCGGAGGTTGTGAGCTCTACCACCATCTACCGCTGGCAGGATGTGGTCAGCCAGACGGGCCTGCCTGCTTTCATTCTTTACAATGTGGGGTACATCGGCGGGCAGATCGTTGGCGTTTCTGTTGCGCATGGCTCCGGTATACCGGCGGCTGGAGCTGGGGCCGGCTTTGGGCTCTACATTGTCTGCTCGCTTGTGGCAGTACTGATCGCAAGAACCCCAGACTCAGCTGCGGCTCGCTTCTGGAAGGCCAATAAATGGACAAGCCGGTTCTGGTATTTAGCGTTCTACTCGGTAAGTATTGCATAGTTAGCTTTTCCGCTTAAGCATGTGCTAAATTCATCACAGGGCAACCAACTCCGACGTGACCTCAACCTGGTAGTCGGGCGCGGCAAGAACTGGAAGATTCCTGTCTTCTGGCCAGTACTGCTCCGATACATAAGCGGCCCCGTATTGTCCATCATATTCAGCTTCGCATATCCGGAGTTCTACACCCTGCGGTATGACCCCATGATGATCGCAGGCTTCATCCTGGCGCACCTGGGACTGCTGCTTATCTTGCTGGGCTTTGTTATGCCTAGGTATTACGACGCTTTCATACCTCTAGACCGAAGAGACGAAGAGTTGAAAGTGACTCAAGCGAACCAGCCGCCGGAGGAAATGCCCGAAGAAACTGTCACTAGCGACGTGCACAAAGAGACGGCTGCTGCTTAAGACTATTTTCTGGCAAGGCAGCGTTAGAGATAGAGTCGTGTAGTCCCCATGAACGAAGCGTCACAACAAGGCGATAGACACAAGATCCCAACCTTAATTTAGATGTCAAAGCCGCGCGTTTGCCACATATGCGCAGTATAACTTGCCATCGGCCACGAGCTCAAGCACCGGCTGCCGTACCATGTGTGCTCTTCACGCTTTTGAGTTGCATCCGTAGATGCGGTGATGGGTTTGCTATATCACACAGATACTTGTGCTCTGGGAGCATGCAGCTGTCAAGTTCCCAATCATATGAGTTCTCGCACTCAGTCTCAGGGTTTGACCCTGAGGTGTTCTTGGCAGAACACGACAATCAACCGTGGTTTCAGCACCCCAACTCGTCAGAAATCTGCGCAAGTGTCAGAAGATGGAAATTTGCTGATCAATTCATATGTGCTACCGTTCCTGTGAGTCTCATGCGCGTCAAAATTTCACACACCTGCTGTCTGCCTCTATGGACCTGTTGGCCTGACGTCCAGAGATGTGGGGCGTGGCTCAGGAAATTTTGGCTCATCTCAACTTCTCAGGCAGGAAACACTCGTCAAGGACCACATGAAAGACCGGTGAAGAGGATCAAGTCTGCCCTATGGTGAGACCTGAGATACCTCGAGCATATCAGCAAGGGTTGTGACTGCACAGGTGGCCGCCAGACGAAGCAGTGCAAGATGGCTGGAGGTGAGGGCGTGACCCTACCAAGGGACCTGCTCGAAGCTCAGCTCTCGATGGTCGAATTGATCAGGGCTATGTACCCATCGTCGACAGAAACTTCAGATCGGACCACAGATGAGATAATTGAGAGAGTAAGGTTATGGTGCGAGTCTTCAGGTTCTCCCACTGGGAACGGCAACCTCCCACCCAGGTTTAGCTTTGATATGACCATTCCACTGAATGTCGAAGGAGCCGAGGCGCTGTCGCCAGAAATACAGATCAGCATCGCCGTGCCTTTGGTGGCATCGCCAGACGCCGATCTCACGGAACCTCCGCCTCTCACATACTCGTTGCGCCAACCAGTCTGGATGTCGCGGGCCGAACTCGCGGAGCTGGGTAGCAGCATGCCCGCGGGTGATGTCCTATCAGCGTTCGACCACATCCAGGAGAACGCCCCAAGATACCTGCGCAACGCATCCCAGTCGCGGCGGGAAGATCCCACGCAACGAGAAAAGGAGGCCGGCCCCCTGATGCGGGTGTGGTTCTACTTTCCCTCCCTGTCGACGCGGGAGAAGCGCAAGGACCTGGTCTCGTACACGACCGCGTACAACCTGACGGGGTTCGTCCTGGCGGGGAAGCCAGGGGTGCTGTGTCTGGAGGGCAGCTCGGGGGATATCGACGACTACATGAACGCGATCAAGAATGAGAGCTGGGGGGACATCCCCAGCCACCAGAAGAAGGTCAGCGAGAGGTTCCGTGAGGAGTGCGGGCTGGGCGGCAGGAAGTTCGCGGGCATGAGCGAGATCACGGATGATCTGGGCGCCAGGCACGGCACGAGGAAGAATCGGGGCAACATGGCGGCGCTGGAGGCGTGGCTGAAGGAGAAGGGGGTGGGCGACTCTTTCTCCAAGGTTGTAATGGGAGCATAAGATGTGCTCGTGGTTGAACTCTGCTCCCTCATTCCACCTTGCTGCCATCATGACGTGCGCACTGTTCTATTACCACCATGTTGAAGTCCAACATCAAAATCTCCTGTGTCGATTCCATATTCTCATCAAAATGTATCCTTCTTACACATTACTGAGAAACAGTCATCCGCCAAATCTCGATGTTCTAGTTTTAAGTTGTTGGTTGTTAGACTCGGCGGCAGCCTCCACCGCATACAAGGCAGCAGTCCGGGCAGCGGGGCTCGCCTCTCAACACTGGCTCGACATAAGATGCATTTCATTTCACCACCTTCTGCAGACATGAGTTCCGGGGTCAATTTCTTCATGAAGTCACTTACAAGTAGGAACCTTAATCACATCATCTAAGTGGTCATGGGTAGCCCACATGTGTTATATGTCATCGCCAAAGTCAACGGACGCTACCGGTCACTCGCCGTGCTCTACCGCCACTACGACAACAAAGGAGAATATGCCGTCGACGCATGCCGCAGGCTCATAGAAATCTTCGAGGAACCTCGTAACCACACTCTCCTGCACCACGAGCTCCAGCTCGCTGGCAGCTTTCCCCCGGAGAAGTGGGATGCGAGACTGAAGTACCCCAACGAGAGGCCAACCTTCCCCTTCATTGCAACATGCCTCCTGCTGGGCGCCTCGGTGACGCCCGAGACGGGCCAAGGGTACAATGCCACCCACGAGCCCTTCAACATCCCCCTCGGCGCCGCCCCGGAAGGCTGTACTATCCTGGACGTCACGGACCCGGCTGCGGTCAGGTACGCGTTTGTATTCGTCCTCCCCCAGGGAGGCCCACCCGAGGGGCTGATCAGGACGTCGTTTGGCAACACGCCCCTGACTGCTTGGGAGTACGCGGAATTCTACGGCGACTTGTTCCGTGAGGAGGACTACCGTATTGGGGAGGACGATGCTGTAATAGCGAGGACGCATGCCCGCTTCACTGAGATGTTCAAAGGTCAGGAGGTCATCGACTCCACCATGATCGCCTCACCCCTCATAGATGAGGACGCCCTTGAGAGTGCATGGCCACATCCAGGAGACCGACAATCATGGAGGCGTCGAACCGACCTGGGACTCCCGGGAATCGTGCCATGGCCGTCCGCGGCGAACGACTCTGCCCAGTCGCGCCGCCAGTCCGGGGCTCACCATGTTGAGACTTTGTACAAGGAGTTCGAGCGTTCTTACAAGATGTTCCAGCCCGGGTATAACGAAGGCAACGACACAAAGGTCCTTGCGCCCATTTCACCTGTCAAACAAGTTGCCAATATCCTCTACAACCAATCGCTGCATGACTCGTCCTTGCAATTCAGGGCCGACTGGTATTCGCCGAAAGGCAGGGGGGGAATGGGAGAAAACGGAGTTCAGTATTTCACGTTCCAAGTGGACGACTGCCCTGTCACCCCAGGGCAGACGCTCGATGTAATGCAGAGCTGGATGGTGGCAGCCACTGCCCAGGAGGAGTTGGGCGGCAAGATGAGCTACGAGTATTATTATGACTGCACCAACTCCCAGAGCGATCAGAACATGGTCAAATTCTTCAGCATGGCCGGCACGGTATGGAAGATCCACAAGCGACACCTTGCATGCGAATCTAGTTCCAAGCTGACATACCTCCAGAAACACCGTGTCGTGAAGCCCCTGCCTGGCCGGGCATTTTACTACGCCAAGCAATCCTACCACAGCAACATAGACTGGACCACGGCGGCTCTCGAGGAGATCAAGCACGGCGAGTGGACGGCGTTCCTCGTCCAGCAGTGGCGTCGCGTGCAGCTCGACACACTCCCTCCGTGGACGGAGATGACTCCCTTGGGCTTCAAGTGCGCCTTCGTCAGCCGCGCCGCAAACGGCGAGATCACGGTGGCCGACGCGGAGACCTTCCGCTCCGCGAGGCGTCCCAGCCCGGCGGATGACGCTGTGCGCAAGCTGGACCCCGGCGAGGAGACGTATGGGCGGGAGCTGACGGACTTGCTCGGACGGGACGGTGGTGCCGTCAACGGCGTCCCGGTCTCTCTCATGGATAGGGACGAGGTTTTGACGCTGCTGGATGCGATGGAGGTTGTCAAGGCTCGGGAAGATGAGTACCTGGAGCACTCTTGGAGTGATGTTCATATAGGCATCATGCAGAGAAGGGCTAGGGAGGAGGCCGCAGCGACCACGTAGCGCTTCATCATCAAATTGTCTTGAAGTTGCACGTCCTTAGCCGTCAGGACTACAAAGGCCTGTGCCTATGAGTCCCACTGTTGAGCTTCTGATGATGTCCTTAACGCCTAGTTGAAGTGACAAGCTTCATTGCAACTCACTTGACTCATAGGAAACTCGACGGCGGTCTGCTTGCCCCGGAATGGGAGGACCTTGGGCGGGGACGTACGGGTCGCCTGGACAGCTGATGAGCCCTAAATTTGCCTTGATCAGTGTTGACATGCCGGGCAAAAATTTCCATCAGACGGTCATGCATAAAGCTGCTGGTGAGTGTCTGTCATCGTCTCATCGGCGAGCAGTCCCATTGTCGTCTCAACATGAGCCGTCCCTCCTTCGGGTTAGGATGAATAATGCCTGGACTAGCGCTCCAAGCTGTGAGGCGTCATATCGACTGAGGGGCCTCGTGGCCGTGTCACCGTAGGCGCTCTAGCATCACAAGTATTCCAGCTCGTTGTGGGGTTGACAGCATCTCCAAGGCTCTCTCCTTTGTTTGGCCGCCCGCCTCTTGTGCGCTACTTGAAGCGCTCGGACAACCCATTCCAAGCGAAAGCACATAGTCGAGTTTCCTTTCTTTGAGCTGCTAGCACGGGAAGTCTTAAGCCCAGGTTTCGGCTGAGCTGAGCTGAGCTAGGTTGAGGTTAGAGTTCAATGCAGATATATGATCGCGGCCCTTGGAATGTGCATGCAATCAAGAGCATACTTGGGCTTTTCTGATTCATGCCCTTCGATTTAGGGTCACAGTCCTGATAGACTACGAAGAGCAACATTTCTTTAACATCACGGCCTGCTCTTTGAATCATGTCACTCGTGCCGCAACTGCCATCCAAGAAGCACCCAAATGGCGTGCGCCTGCTCGCGCTCGACGGTGGTGGCGTCCGAGGCATTGCCTCACTAATCATCCTCAAGGAGATCATGTGGAAGGTCCAGGTCAAGCTGGGGTCGGAAAAACCCTGCCTCCCAGTCGACTTCTTCGAGCTGGCGGCTGGCACCAGTACCGGCGGCATCATCGGAATCATGCTGTTCAGACTGCGGATGAGTGCCGAGCAAGCGTGCGATCAGTACTACAGGATTGCCGAACAGGTCTTCAGCCCCAAGATATGGGGCTGGGATATCAGCTGGCTGCCGGGCGCATCTTACATTAACAGCGGAAAGTTGCTGTTTAAAAGCAGTCGCTTTGACGCTGAGCCGTTGCGAAAGGCCGTCGACAGCGTTGTGGGTGAGTTTGGGCTTGATGAGAATGACAGGAAGAAGAAAGGGAGCGCGCCTCTGCTCCACAAGACGGCTGGTCGGATGTGAGTTCCAGCCAAATTCCCCCTCGCCCCCTTTCTCCTTGCGAGGCCTGGAAGCTGACATTGACCGAATTCTCCAAGGTTCCTCTGCACTACCGCCCAGAACCGGGACGAGGCAGTACTTATGAAATCGTACCAGCCCGGAGACTCGCCCGCTGTCAAGTCTATCGTCAACGATGCAGTGAAGGCTGGGGGCAAGGACATCACTATTGAGATGGCAGCACTCGCAACATCAGCGGCACCAACATTCTTCCCCCAGGTTAAGTGGGAAGTGCCTGGCCAGAGGCCGCTGACGTTCTGGGACGGCGGCCTGCTGAACAACAGCCCGATAGACCAGGTGTGGTACAACCGCTTCGAGCTCGTGGGGCCCGCTGAGGACGAACCGGACGTGTCCTGCCTCATTAGCCTGGGGACCGGCTACGTACGGCCCGGCGGCTCGCCGATGGCGGATTCCGGTTTTATCCCAGGATTCCACCTCCTAGGAACGGTCCAGGCGGTTGTGGGCTTCGCCACCAACGCCAACGCCAGGGGTAAGGACTTCTCGAGACATTATTCGACCTTGCTGAAGACCCGGCGGAAGTACGAGAGAATGAGGTACTTCCGGTTCAACCCGAACCTCGGGTCAGAGAAGATTGGCCTCGAGGACTATACCATGATGAAGAAGCTAGAGCAGATGGCTATGTTGTATCTCGGGGACAAGAAGAACAAGTTGTTCATCAATGAGGCGGTCGAGGCCATTTGCCCTTGAATAGCGTGGTGAGCTCATCTTCTCACAAAGCAGGTCAAAAGGCGAGCTGAGACCAGTTCTGGGGGCATTGGGCATTCTTTGCTGTCGACTTCGGTATCCGGGATTAATAGGATTTGACTTGGGGGGGGGGATGCTCTATGATCCCGTTGTCTGCGTGTGGTCGTCCATGGTGATATGTCGATGGCATATTCTAGAGCAGGGCGTATGTCAAGTTGGCTCTCGTGGCCTTTATATGCTTAAATGGTGACACTGCATCGTGCTTGATCCCAAATGATCGTCCTCAGGTGGGTGTTGGCCCGGATCTCCAGGGAGCCGCTCGCCAATGTTGGCGGCCAAGCCTGGAAACATGGCGCAGTTGTCACGAATCGACCATATCGTTGCATCAACCTGTTGTCGTTGACCCATCGTGGACAGTCATGGCATGTGCATCTTGCTGCAGCAGTGGTCCGTAGAACGCTTCGAGAAAACACTCCAGCGAGCCAAGAGATAGCTCTGGACGCGCCCGGTGGAGTGGAAGCAGTGTGTGAAGGCTGAGGTAGGAGGTATGAGATAGGAGGACCAAGTCGCTCAAACACGTCGCGGTGCCACTGACTCGAGCCAGTAGCCCCTGTCTTGGAACGGGATCAACAGCATCCGTCTTTGCGTTTGACTGACGGTATGCTGCATACATAGGCAGCATAGCAAGCATAGGTACTGTAGACAGCACGTGCCGATGACAAAGGCTCCCCAGGTGAGCCAACCCATTCAAGGCGTCGTCATCCAGTGCGGGACACGAGCACCAGGGCAGGTGGCATCTTGGCACTAAGGGCCTCCAAACTGAGACGCCGGCGATCGACAGGTTGTTCTCTGGGTCGATAGGCTCTTGGCTTCCCTGTCCGTTACGAGACGGTGAGGCCAGGCTGTGCAGGCAGTAATGTCCATGCCCTCCCAGGTACGGTATCAGAGTACTCGGGTGCTTTGACGGGGTTCATCTGCTCCCTGGGATTATTTGCTGCTTTTCGTCTTGAAACCAAGATTGGCGGTCGATCGATCATTGACAAGCCGTGGCTCCCCACTGATGAGATGGATGGAGGTTGTGCCTGGCGGTTTTTGTTACTGTAGATTCGACATGCTTCAAACGGTGCCACCGCGTTGCTGTCGGGATGCAAGACGCTGGCTGTTGCGGGTGCCTCTCTTTGTCTGACTTAACTCACTGTCTATCTGCCTTCACAGCCACGTCTCACATGCCGGCCCGACGCGGAGGAACAGTCAGCCTGCTGTACAATGAGAGCAGTGAAATTCGCCCCGACGGCATGATAAAAGATGAGGGTCTCGGTATTATTAGAAGCAGCTGCATGGAAATGATAGGACGGGTAATCTGGGCTGGAAGTCGATGGGTTCGAAAAGAGGCGTCCCAAGCCCGACGGCCAGACCAGAAACACGGAAGTGACGGGAAGGGCTTCTTAGGCTGTCTGATCTTCACCCACGCCAAGCCCCTGCTTGTGGACTTTCTGCTGCTGGCGCTGCCGATCCCTGTCGAGTGTCCAGGCCGTCCTGATGCGGCTCCTTGAGCCTCTGCGGGGATCATCAACCCCCCCAAGCAAGATTGACTGCATCGCCAAGCTTTTCCATCCCGTGTTGCCCGTTTGGTTTGGCTCAGGAATAGGAGGAGGAGGGAGGCAAGGGAGGATACAGGAGGGGGTAGGCTCCACGCAGGCGTTCCCTGGTGAGCAGGCGCTGTGGCTTGCGGCCCTTGAGGCTGATCAGGTACAAGCCGTCACAACTCATGTTTCACCATCCCACCATCCAAACCAAGGGCCCTGTCGTCCGCTTCCGTCTGATGCTGGGCCACACCCAACAACCTCCAGAGTTCCCGCCGCAGTGGAAACACGACCAAGCTTTTCTGCCTGCACTGCACACCGTCACCGCTGGCTGACTGACTGCACGCGGCGGGTAGTCTACGACATACTCTGTTTGGTGGGGACGGGGACTGGAGACTGGGGGCGGGGCCAAGGCACACATTCGGGGTATCCTCCTCCTCACTGGGTACTGGGTGCAACAACATGCACGCAAACACACGTCGATCCAACCCTCCACTGCCGCTTGTTTTGTCATATCCCGCTCGTCTCCCGCCGGGCCCTCCCCCCTGTCGAGGAGATGCTCAGGAGGCCGGCTGCCCTCGAGGCCGGAATACATGGGCGGGTGCTGGAGCATAGGCGACAGACATGTCATCATCCTGGCTGGGCAGTTCGAGGTCGACAATCCTGACACGCACTGTCGTACTGTGCCACGCCGAATCCGCCTGGCGTCTCTGGCTGCTACTCACCAGTCGGTCAGAGGGACTGAGTAGCGTGGCGCCCCTAGTGCCGTCTTTGTACTGTGCTACGTACGCCATACCAATACAGTACAGCAAGTATATGCTGTTGGGATGGCATGTCTTGAGCCTGGTATGATGAGCAACAGGTACCTCGCCCAGCCGCGCCCCGCAAGGCTGTACATCCCCCTTCCCATGCTCCCCATGCTGTCCCGCCCCGTGCAGTTCAGTGACGGGGAAGTCTGGTCTCGAATTCCACGGGATCTTCATCCCGAGTCTGAGATGGAGTGCTTGGACGAGGTGACATGCCGTGGCATCTCATGCCCAAGCAAGCCAGTATACAAATACCACATTCTCTTTAGCTCCTGCTTCCCACCCTCATATCACTCTCTTTCCACTTTGTCCCACTGTTGAATTACTGTCGAGATCAACTACTGTCCTTCTCTCTATTCTTCTTCAACAAAACCCATTCACTACAACTTGTAATCAGTCCGTCGCCGGCCGACATCCAACAAGCCCAACCAAGATGCAGTTCACACTCTTGACCCTCGTCACTCTCTTCGCCGCCGCCATCGCGGCACCGGCACCTCTCAAGGGAGAGGAAGACTGTGAGTACCACATCAGGAGGAAAGAACGTGTCTCGATATGCTCATACTGACCGTGATATTTGTAGTGGTTGTTCGCCAAGCCGCAGCTGGCCAGCCTACCACTTCTCAGCCAGCCATGACCGGCAAGGACGGAAGTGTCGTCGCCTTCGATAGTGCCAACGTCTACCTCGACTCCGTCGCCAAGGGCCTGTAAACGACCCTCATTTCATGAAACGAGTGACGAGTGAGGAAGATCGCGTGAGGACGTCGCCAAGGACAACATGAGGCATCAACCCTCACGATGGACCTTTCCGGTGGCCTGGCGGTAGAGACGGGATCTTGTGCCGGCTCGCGAAGCCGCACAATACCGCATTATTTATTGGTTAATGGAGCTTTTGGACCGGGCGGCCTGGGGGCCTAGATTGCCACCGACGCCCGTAGATGGCGTCAAGGGAAAGGAGGGAAGAGGAAGGGGTGGAAGAGGTGGGAGGACAGTAGTACATTGTGGTATCTTTTAAACGAACGGCGAATTCACTTCAACACGGTCACTTGCGGCGCTGCCCACCCATTCTTCCCAAAATACCACACACTCGTTTTCATGAATGACCGGATCGGAACCCTTCATTCACCTGTCTGTGTCGGTCCAAGTCCCATGTGCCTGAGCATGCATTTGCTGCTCTGGTAGGCGAGCTGTGACAACAGCTGTGCTGCCCGCTCACGTGCTTGGTGAATCAGGGCGCTGCTCTGCCAGCTCTTGACAGCAGTACTCCCCATGTCTCCGTTGCAATCGAATCCTGGGAGTGTGCACTTCCGGAAATGGACATGGACGCGAGGTGTGAGAAAACACGAAACAGGCCTGGCTATTTGCTCAGCAACCCCCCTGTGAAGTAGCAAACACAACCCTGAGCGTTGAGAAATTCAGGTGCTAAGTGATGCTGCCTGTGCCCCTTGAATACGCATCCACCCTGGGCGTTTGCTGGAGGACCGGGGCTGTCCTGGTCGAGTGTCCTCCATGCTGAAGGCGTTTCAGCAACACAGAACAGTCACCGAGGGAGGCCTGCTCCTTAGCGGAGCCGTCTGCCCATGTGAAAGTGTTCTTTGGGGTCATGTTGTGGACTGGCTTGGTCGACAAAATCCAATTTCACCTTCAGTTCCTCCCGTAGTACCTTTTCTTGGTTGGCTGTGGGAGAGCTCCGAACATCTTGTCGCGGGTCCTGGCCTCGAGTAATTCAGAAGGTCCTCGTAATCAAGGCTCTGTAACCTGCTGGCCATCACTCTCAAGATGCAGCGTGGACGATGATGCAGATTGGACAAGTGAGTGAAATGAAATACAACCTGCTAACTGTTGAATCCGACACAACGACACAAGCCACATGAAGACTCGATGCGGCGGTAGCAATGTATCGTCAAGAGACAGCTTAAGCGTGATGGCGTGTTCAAGCAGAAAAGACTGGGAATTGAATGGGCGATCGCTGTTGACCACAGAGGATGTTCAATGCTGTCGTCAGGTGTTTCGCGTCGTCGCCGATCAGTCTCCTCATGATGCTCTCCGCCATCGAGGCGTTGCCGTGACGACGTTCCCACGATGAGGTCGTTTGTCGCGTCTCCGTCGGTCGACTCCACGTGGCGGGCCCGAGACACTGCACTTTTTGGGGCCAGGCTAAGGCAAACCTTGACAGGGTGAGCTAGCTGGAGGGTGGGTTCCACTGCTGCTCCTGCTGCAGGGTCTCACAGGTAAATGTCCTTTTGCACGATATATGCTTATTTCCTGGTGAAACATGCATCCTCCCTCCACAGTCCGTCCAGCATCCACTTTCTCAACTGAACCGGTCAATCAAAAACAAGAGCGTTGGGCCCCTCGTCGACGTCGTTAGCCTCATCTTCTTCATGAGCTTCGCAAAGAGGCACCGGAATTTGATCAAGGACCGTTGGTAGGATTGTGGCTGTTCACTTTCGGAGCAGACGGCCAAAGTCGTCCGTGTCCATTCATGAGCTTGGGCTGCGTATCTATTTTAGGCTCGGAATTTAGTGTACTTTCTGTCCTCTGCAGTGCCGGCACCTGCAAATGAGCCTCATCGAGACACGCCAGCCAACGCAGCAACGGATCCGCCCGACCACGCGCGACTCGGCTGATGAGCGAGAAGTGGTTCACATCGCTGTGGGGTCGCCAGTGAGCCAATGACTCCAGTCTGCCAGAAGCCACCAACCAGGTCATCCCGGAATTTTGGCCTACTGTACGGAGATTCGCTGTCATTTGGGGGGATTTGGCCAACAGCAGCCGGGGATGAAGCGGAGCACCTCGTTGTTGCTGCCGTCTAGAGGTCGGCTGCTGCGATGTCATCCTGAAGGATTCTGAGATCTGCATTTTACCCTCAACAAAGCTCCCGGTTCCTCAGCCCTTTTCGAACGCGAGACGCGCCAGAAGCCGCCAGAGTCACATCTGCCTTGTGCAGATGCTCCACCCATGCGGAATCCTACCCATTCGCTTGGGCCGTGTCGTCCTGTGGTGTCTGTCCGCCCCGACACCACAATGCCGGACGGAGGTCAGGAAAGGCTAATGAGCTCAGCCGCAATGGCATCGCACATCATCCTCGCCCTTTGGCAGCCAAATGATAACATGACAGACTTCCTGTCATGACTCTCGGGCGAGTTGCGTTCACTCGTCAGAAACGAGAGACACAATCCGGCCGGCTTGCGCGGCCTTGATGTCAAATATCGTGAAGGTGGAGCCGCCCCTGGTCGCTGGATCTCAACATGCTCAGAGCGTCTGATTCTTCGCGTCATTTGCCCACTGAACCCTCATCTCCAGCTCTCGCCGCTGATGAGTCGGCCGGGCCACCACCAGCCCTGCCTCCGGTGGCTTGGCTCCATCTTCTCGGAATGTGGCAGCCTAGTGGGCACGCCGCGCCTCAGCACGCTCGTCGAAGCTTCAATCTCCTTCTTCAAGCCGGGTCCCGATTCCATCGCATCGGGCTGTGGGCATCCAAAAGTGGGCTGTGTACGTTCTTTGTTTGCCCAAAATCTGGGGATGCCGTATTCTTAGCAGTGCTAGAATCCTACGTCGTTTTAGGGCGCCCCGTCCTGAGTTGTTACTGTCACCGCCCTTTTTTCTTTTCTTTGCTTCCTACCATAAGCTATAGTCGCGGCATACGGTCTCGGTAACTATATAGCTCCGGCACTCTTCGAACCCCCGTATTCCCACGTCTCTCGGTGTCTGATTAAGCTTCTCACGGCATCAGCTAGCCCCCAGTCACACCAAGCAAATACCACCCACCCATCTTCTGGACAAGGGCCACCACGATGGCATGCCACCGCGACCAGGCCAAATTTGACCGGGCCCAATGGCGACTTATGGTCCTCGTGCCCTCGTGGTTGATACAGATCTCGCTTTACATAGTCCTCATCGGCATATCTGCATATCTTCTCGCAAATGCCATAGGCATCTCAGATGAAACGAATGGAACGGCAATTGCGTGAGTATTCCAGCCCTTTCACAGTGAGGTTACATATTTGCTGACGGCAACATTAGATGGGAATCCATTACTATTGGCTTCGCAGCCATCTCGATACTATGCACAGCTTTCGAGATTTTCAGGACGTTTGCCGAAGCCCTGACACCGAAGGAGATGGTCATCTCCAGCCTTGTAAAGCTTGTGGGAATAATTGTGTCCATGATAATGGGAGGATTAATGTCAGATACGGATCTCTCCAAATGGACGACTGGGACACAGGTCATTCACGGCCTCTTGATGTAAGAACAACCCAACAGGTTCGCTGTCCAGGAGTTTTATGCTGACAGCAAGTAACAGTATCCCCGTTCTTGTTCTGGGCTCATATGCGGCCTGGATCTGGAAATGCCTCGCCCAATACGACGACTATGACCACCCAGGCAACGTCAAACCTTTTGGCTTCAAGAGCGACCGCAAAGAGAAATTTCTTCACTCCCGCAATGAGTCCGATGACTGGGATGTTGAGCTTCGTGCATCATGGGCTTCAAGAGAGGCAGTACTGGGCAACGCGGTCGACATCACATCACCAGCCCCAACGTCACCGCCAGCAGAGCCCGCTCCTACCGAAACCCGATCGCGAGGCTCCTCGTTCGTCAAGGTCGGCGGACGCCTCAACTTCAGCCTGACGAATGATGTGGACGCAGCGAACGAGCACGCCGGTCGGAGCAGGGCCAACTCATCATCAGCCCTCCTGGGCGGTATCACCACAGTCTCCGAGTCACGACCCCAGTCGCCGCCCACCGCGGCAGCTGAGCTGGCCATCCCCAAGCGACCGGTATCCTACATCTCCGTGACTGGTACGGGGCTGGACCGCCGCGCCTCGTACAACCACACCCGCGACACGGCCTTCGAGGAGTACGTCAAGCAGCATCGCGCCAGACAACAGAGCCAGGGGTCAATCACCTCCAGCGGCGGCGGAGCACGCAGCAGCAGCGCGCCCCTGACGCGCAGCCGCGCCGCATCTTACACAGACCGCACCGCGGCACAAAAGCAGCAGCAGCAGTTCAAGAACGACGTCGACGACGCACTCGACGCGGCATTCGGCTGGGGCAAGGGTACTAGGTCGTCGAGCCTGGACAGCGTCATGGCCGGGGGCGAGCCGCCGGCCATCGCCGTCGGCGGCGGGGCGGTGCCCAGCGCCAAGTCGGTCCGGAACAGCCTTGGGCGGGCGCCGAGCGACGGCAGCCAGACGGGCGCGGTGGGGTCCATGAACGAGGAGGAGGATGAGGCACACGCCGACGCCGACGACGGCCGGGAAGATGTTGTCGACGAGGACACGCGGCGGAGGAATGTTAGCGAGGCGAGTCTGGCTCTGCTCGGCGGCGGCGCAGGAGAGGACGTGGACATCCATGCGATTCCGGAATCATTACGGCCTGCCTGTGGCGGCATTACGAGGCCCAGGGCTCTGAGTGAGACGATTGAGTTTATCGTGACGCCCCCGCCTGCGACGCCTACAGCGGAGGGAGACGGTGGGGTGAGGAAGACATGGGGGGCTGCATATCAGCTGTGAGGGAGTTTGAGGCATGATACCCATTTTTGACAAGCGATATTTCTTAATTATAAAAACCACATTATGAATACACTTCTCCCACTTTGTATGAACTAAAGCGTGTGGATTCCTCAGAGTCTCATCAGGGACAAGGCCATTGTCCGGCTGGTGGCGCAAAACATCCCATCTGGAGGGCCCCGAAGTGTGGCTGCCACATCCTTGCACAAAAGAATGACAACACAAGTGAATGTGCATGCAAAACTCTGCAACAGCTGATGGGCTGGAATCAGAAAATGACTGTGAGAACGCAAGGGCTGGCTGGAAATATGGCAAGCAGATATTTCCACAAGCACCACCATTTGTGACAAAGGTTCAGAGAATAACAAGCAGATATGAGTGAATTCCTTCCTACCAAAGACTTGCTCATTGTCATTTGCTCCAAACCCAGATGACCAACTCAATACCAACTATTATGACGACAACAAGGAGGGCAGTCACTATGGCTGCTCGTGACAACTACACGGAAAAAAGAAAGTAATAAATACAGGCCAGTCCCAGGAGAAGGGAGTGGTGTGAAACTGAAAAGGCAGATCTTGAGCAATGGAAAGTATCACCACCAAATCGATCCCTTGGTACTAGCACAGCTCCCAGGAGCTCTGAAGTCTTGACAGATACCCATATATATATAAAGAGGCCAAGAAGACTGTGAACCCAGGCATCATTAAAGTATTCCATAGAATAGAAGAGATCATATCGTAGAAGTCATACTGGTGAAGTTTATTCAACGTGCACTGAAGTTCAGTGATTAAGTCGCATACATGTATAGATACACATACCTGTTCTCTTCACCTCCATGGCCACTGGCTTCATTCACAGCTTCGGCCTGGGGGCCAGCATGGTTTGGATGACAAGTGGCTCGCCTAGAAGAACACTCAAGGATGATGCTAGATCTTGTCACAGGAACATGTGACTGAGAGCTGCTGAGACCAAATTCAAGCATACCCGAGGGTAGCAATAGTCTCTTGTAGACCAGGCTCACATGAACCATGAAGTACCTAGATATGTGTTACAGCATTAATTAACATCTCTTCTTCACTCATCTTGGTGACAGACTCTGAACAGTTAACTAGATTTCGAAAAACTACTTCAAGCCTGCAGATTCCAGGAATCCGTTCTGCTTTCCGTCCTTCTCCCTCATCACGACAGACCACCACAACAAAGACTTGGACACTTGCAAGACCGAGTCCACGCCACTACAGACAACATCAACAACATCACAGTCATCTGAACTCAGAAAGAGATACAGACAACATGTCGGGACAGAAGAGCACTCCCCAGCCACCGCCTCTCCACTTCATGCTGGATGTCATCGTCATGCAAGTCAAGTCCGCTAAGAAGACGCATGACTTCCTTTGCGAGGCTTTCGCTGAAGCCACCCCTGCGGCACATTGGCCGAACGACAAGCAGCAACCTCCCCAGGGTTCTCAAATTTCCCAGGACAGCATGCATACCATCTTCAGGATGGGCAATACACGCATCCAGTTCAGCACAGCCACGTCGTCGAAGCACTCTGCCGACGACAACAAGGTCAGCATCGCTGTTTGCGTCCAAGACATTGATAAGGCCAAGAGGTTTCTTGACAAGCGTGACCATCCGTACAAGCTTGGAGAGTGGAAGACACTCCCTGGAAGCCCGAGGTGGATCGAATTCAGGGACTTGGACGGCTACACCTGGAATGTTAGTGACTTGGTGAAGGGGTGAACTCGCTTGGAGACCGAGTCTGAAAATTTCTGTACATTCAGTCAAGGGAGGGTGGCAGCAATACAGGTACTAGGGAAATGACAGCAATTTGTACCTGAAAGGCACCAGCAATGATGTGAGAATGCATCTGAAGTCTCTGTATGTCCTGGTATATCGCTTGTAAAACAAGGTATCTGATAACCTTCCGCTCGATGCCGCCATTAGACTCTTCCAATGACTACATACAGTAGCATTCAAGCTCTTATTTGTCTTCCTCTGGGGCTTCCATGTCTCCCAGCTGCAATGTCGATAACCTTACCCAGTCGAAATCATCATGCCTGATCTCAAATACCAGTGAGCTGCACGGAAAAGGTGGCTACCCTATGAGGAGAGACCGCCACAATGTCAGGTGGAACAATTTCTGAGCCGGGAGGAAAGAACACTGCCTTTGTTTTTAGCAAAGCTGATTCCCAGTCCTTCGATGCTTAGGAGCAGAGAACAATGCCTTGTCTCTTTTCTTTGACTAGGTTGACAGTAACAGTATGTGAATGAGCCGATTCCGCTTCAGACCGTTACTGTCTGTATGAACATCCGTATTAATTCTACACTGAGGGAAGCAGCCATTACAACAATATTCGTAGAAAGCAATCGTTTTCTGAGCATACAGCCCACAAAGATCATCAATGCCCGGCAGAGCTCCCGAATCAGACGTGTACTTACAGCGGCCAGATAAAACAAAGCATTGTTTCAATCCTCCATTATTTTATTCATTGAATTCAACAATGTCCTGGTCAAATAATATCCGTGAATGAAATGGTCTTATATATGTACCTCGATAAGTTGATCCTACCTGGCTTTCCAATTGCAACTACTGGACATCATCACTGACATCCACGCGATCTCAGCCACACACTAAGATCATCTTGAAACTCAACTCAGATTTTAGCCACCAAGGTAAGCATCAGCACAATGTCTTCTATCTTTCCCTCGGCCTGGGTGCTGGACCCCGAGGAGCCCATGGCTTTCGAGGCGCCCGCGACTTTTGTTGAAGTCCCTGGAAAGCCCCGCGGCGGTGAGATCATGACCTGGAATTGCTGTGAGTGTTACACCAACAACGATACTCGTTACCATCCTTACACTTGCCACCGCACCGAATGTCGCCACACCAGATGCTCGGCTTGCACGACAACCACCAACTATTTTTAAATAGGTTGCCTGGGGATCTGCTACCGCCATATCTGACAGAGGATAAAAACACACAAAAAAAGGTAAGTGAGAGAGATGGGGGTTTGATTTGGAAAAAGAGGGCGAGAGGAAACGGGTAAAGTGCAATAAATAGTCCACAATTTACACAGTCACTACCGGCCAACTTGAATCTAGTATGCTTGATCTTGTGCCTTGAAGACACTTTTGCTTGTGCTCACAGTGCACATGCAAGATAACCAACCAAGGGAGCTAGCTCCACTATTACTACTACAGGCTCCAAACCTCGATACCACCATTTTTTGTTCTTAGATTTGTATAAATATTGATCCGTAATTTTGCGCTTGATTCATTAGCACTTTGGAATAAATGACGGGATGAGTGGGTGTAACTTTGATGATGGGGCTAATGCAAAGTACCTTTCAGAGTACTTGACAACCAGCGTTGTCTCTAGTTGCTAAAAGCTGGATGCGCGGAAACTGGTGTTGTGCTCATGGTCGTGTCAAGGAGGGTGGCCTAAAAGAAGGCTTACACAGACTGTCTTCTTGATATGTGGAGAACCAAATGAATCAGGAAATGGCTTATATGTGTATATAATATGCTTAATGAGCTCGCTATGTATGGTGTGGTATTCAAAGTAACCGCTTCAACAGACTCCTTACGCATGCAATGCTGACGTCTCCCCCTCAGAGAGTCGCGTTCCTCACAAACCCATTCATGCCGGTCCCCAGCAGTGGCGGCTTCTCAACCGGGCTCCTCCCATTCCGGTACTTCCACAGCCGACTCAGCTCCTTCACTTTCACCTTCTCCGTGGGCAGTCCCAGCCTCCTCCTCAGGGCGATGGGGCTCTCCCCATTATGCATCAAGACCTCCCCGGCCACCACGGCCGCCGTCCCAGACTTCTTGCCCTTCTCCCCCTCCCCGTCCGAATCGTCGTCCGAGCACCCGAGGTAACTACTCGCGAACGCCTCCCTCTCGTTGGCGCCGGCGTCGCCCGACTTGCCGACGACGATCTCGCTCTCCATGAACTCGTTGCCCACCTCGCGGCACCCGATCAGCTTCCCCGTGGCGTCCTTGGCGAGAGGGAACATGCCGTCCAGGTAGTGCTGGATGAACTGGTGGCCGCCCCGGCCGTCGGTGCGCGAGAACAGCCGCCCGATGAAGCGCGGCATCGATCGGTCCGCCGTCGCCGACGTCGCGAAGTGCAGCACCCCCCACAGCGCCACGAAGTCTGTCGTATGCGCGTAGTGCTCGATGTGCCCGATCGCCCGCTCCGACTGCGTCGCCGGGTCCTGGTGCGACGTCTCTTGCTTGGCCAGGCCATGCGCCGCTGCCGCGTGGGCCCCTCCGTTCTGGGCCAGCCCGCTTGTGCTTGTCCTGATGACCGGCGGTGGGGATGCCTTCGGGGTAGGTGGGCGGCGGGTGCGATTGCGAGGGGACTTGTCAGGGTTTACAGCCTGTCCGTTCGCCTTCTCGGCACCGGCCTTATCTGATGCCGGTGCTTGTTTTTCACCAGCGCCTGCCACAACGTCTAATGATGCCTCCAGGGGCTTTTCTTCGGCCTTGCACTGAGACCCCACTGTTCGATATGGATTGTTGAAGTGATTTGCGGCGTTGCCAAAGGTGTATACTTCCAGCTTGCTGAGCAGATTCTGGGGTAGCTCCTGCAACAGCCAGTCGAGAACCAGGCCGCCCTCGATACCTCCTTGTGAATGCAGGACAAAGACGATCTTGGAGTACTGCGGGTTGTACAGCTTCTCCTTGACGATGCGGTAGCACACCCGCACGTCGTTGGTAGCGTAGCCGAGGTTCCGCTGGATCAGACACTCGATAACATCAAAGACGACTCCATCGGTCCTATTATGAACCCCAATGATGGGCCTGCCGAACGTCAGGGCCAGCCGGTTCAAGCAGCTCTTCATCCAGTGCTCGCCACAGGCCACCCCGTTCAGGAATATCCACTGCTCGTGGGCGAACTTCTTCTGGTCGGGTGCCGCATACTCGGGGTCTGAGTAGAACAAGATTTCCTTGGCGTTGATGAGACTGCAGAGGCCCTTGTTCACGCCCACAAAGACTGCTACAATCGCTAATGTCGTCCACAGCGGAAGGATGAGAGCCACGGGTGGGAGGCAAATTATCATGACTAGCTGGAGGATGGCCAGGACGACGTGAATGAAGACACACCACAGGTTCCCCCTGGTGGGCGCTAGTTCGGACAGGTCCCCTGAGTCGAATGGCTTCCAAGGCAGAATGATATATGGGAGTGCCCAGATGTAGTAAAAGAAATAGTAAACGTCCCACAGCAACAGCCTCGAGGGCTTATCCGTGTAGCTGTAGTTGATCACTGTCGGGTTATCGACCTGGCTGCCGTAGAAGTCGACCGAACTCGACGAGGCCGTCGACGAGGTGGAAGCTGAGGTGGCATCGCGGCGGAGCGCAGGCGACTTGAACAGGCGCCGGACCGTGGGCGCGTCGGTGGGCTCCATGCTCGAGGCTGGCGAAGGAGAAGCTGGATCGAGCCCGGACTTGATGCCGGCAAGGTGAAACGCCCAGATGAAAAGAGCAGATAAGAGAAAGGAAAGCACGCAGAACAAGAAAATGGAAATCATCGAGGCAAACGCTCGAGTGCGTGGACGGCGCTCCTTTGTATGACAGCTGAGCTGTAGTGTTGAGGGCTCGATGTAGGCTAACTCAGGTAGCTGGTCACAAGGCACAAGGAGTGCTGGTGTCTCAGAAAGGAGTGAACACCATATTTTTTGCAGCCTGGCTGCTGACCACCTGCAGGAGACGCCAGCACTTGCGGCCACCTGCACAGCCTTCAGCCTTCAGCCTTCAGCCCACGAGCCCACAGGAACAGTCAGACCTCCAGACGGCAGCGCCCTGGTCTGGTTGTCTGGCTGTCTGTCGCTGGATGCTACTGTAGCACCATGCTGGATTCTGGGCCATCTGGCCCCTGCGAGGGTTTCCGGCACAGCTGCACGATGCAGGCTGCAGATCGTGCTCTGCTCGCCTGCGTCTCGACATCGTGCGCTGGCCAATGAATACTGACTTTCATTTCGAGAGCCCGGTCACAGCCCCCTTTATTCTCCTAGCGCTGACCCATGCTTGCGGTCCATGTTCGGTGCTGCCCGTTGGGCGATCCGGTCTGTCGGCACTCTTCCGTGGCGGGTCGGTGAACGAGCCGCCGTTGTAAGAAGTTAAAGGGTCCAGAGCGTTTCGGAGCTGAGTCGAGCCAAGACGTCATCTCAGTCAGCGGTTCCATCCACCCGCCCCCCTTTCTGAGGCTACTGCCCAATCGAGCCTAGCATGCTGAGTACAGGCTCTCGTCCTAGAAGGCTAGCCTTGGTTGGGTCAATGCTGGGGGAGTCTAAGTCGCCATCTGCGCAGGCCACAACCTCCAAGAATCACCAGACCATGACAGCAACTGTAGGAAAGAGTTAAGAGAGTCTTGCTCAGATATCATTCCCGTGCTCGGGTAGCCTTTCATTCAGTATTTCACGCTCAACAAAGGTCGATCGGGCACTTTACTCCACCAATCCAGCGCATTACTGACTACATGGGCACATCGGCGCCCAGGCAAAGTGCAATATGGAATAGTGACGCAAGAGCGGATGCAACTACACACCTGGGCACATTTTCACAATGTCGTCTCCGTCATATTCCATGATCGGCACGAAGGCATGATAGAGGCATATGGCTCAGTACATCGTTAGAAATTCTGTGAAATCCTAGGAAGAAAAATACTGTCGTTGCCAACTTCCGCTTTCCGACATTATTCGCACAAACCCAAGCACTTGACGCACAATGTCAAACGCCATCAACATGTCTTTCCGTCTTCCAGTCACCCGCGCGTCCAGAATCAATCCCGTCCAGTCTGCCCGGCTGATTGTCACCAGGCAACATCTCGCCTCCCCGCGCTTCGCCTCATCCGCCTCAAAGCCCACAGTCAAGATCGACCAGACGAAAAAGTCAAACAACCCGGACGAGGCCCCCGAGCCCGAGCACCACGAGCACGGCACCAAGGCCAGGACCCTCGAGGGCGAGAAGGGCGCCGCCCAGTCCCACCCGGCGAAGCAGCCCGACCCCCAGCCAAGTCCGGAGAGGTCCACCGGGGTCCAGCCCAGCGGGCCCGAGTCCAGGGCTGGCGAAGGGAGAACGGGCGCTGTGCACAGGGAGAATCTTGAGGGGAGGAGCATGGGGCATTCGGTGGACAGGCCTGCTCCGCATGAGGGAACGACGGCTGGCGGGCGTGGAGGGAATGCCATGTAGTTGGCAATCGGCCTGTTATATACGTTGTGGATTTCTTCTTCGAATTCAAAAAGACTGGGTGTTTGAGATGAGGCTGTTCGAGGCAGGGAAGCGGGCATTGGAAGATGACGAAGTCAATCATGTAACGAACACTTTGGATATGAAATACCCGGACACGTCCTGAGAAACATAATTGAAAATGCACTTGGCGGCTCTCTCAAGCTTTCGACCATTTTCCCTCCTTGTTACATCATCTGTCAATTCAACTCGATATCAACCATTAGGCATTGATTGGTTTCTCATTACATCGTTGGTGGATGCCATGTGATTAAATTCCACACAGTAATCCATGCAACAGAGCTCACGCCTGCCGTTCTTGGTGCCAGGTTATACTCTACTGACGTGGTGCAGGCACTCTGCATACATGAGGCGTCTCAATAAAGATCCGGCAAGAAATCCACGAAAGTTTCTCCCCCTGGGGCGGATGAAAGTATGCTCAGATTGAGAGTCGGGCTGGCCGAACATTTCGTTGGCTGTTCCGAGAAGTCAAGTACTTAAGTAGCAAGTGCATAGTTAGTTAGTTGGACCTTCTATTTGCTTGTTCTCGAAGGTCATATGTGCAACCTGTACAGGCATTGATCACATTACATAGATGAGACGCATGCTAGTCTTCCAAGATCGGAAGGGGAGACCGAAATCTACACATGGGCCGGCTACATTACACCGGTCGGCTATGTAACGACTTCAAAGGTATGAGGTCACACGCGAGAGGCCGTCTGCATCTATAGGGTGAGACCAAGAGGCTGGCCTGCAGGCGAGCCCCCCAGCCTGCGATGCAAAAAGTACGATGAGGCAGACAGAGGAGTAGGCATACGAGGGGCTCAAAATGGTAATGTGGGCATTCCCAAAGTATGCCATCAAAATCATGATAGTATAAGCAGCAAGCAGCGGATTCACATGTACTAAGTTGATGCTGAACAAAACATACAGACCGATCTAACATACGGCCATCGTAGATACGACGCCCAGGCTACAGATGATAACACTCAGTAAATCGCAGGGACACAAGGCAGTATGACGGTGAAAGTGTTCACAAGGCTCCACACCGAGATTTGACATTCGTGATGGAGATACATTCCGTGCCTGCACATAGCAGGACCCAGGTGGCTTACGATGTGTGAGCAAACTTAGCAGCAAATGCGAACAAGTGTACCAGCCGCCTGATTAAGTCTAGTGCGAGTCAGCTCGGCCACTGAGACCACAGAGAGCGTCGACAGTGGTGCATGGAATTTGTTTGGGGGCTGCGGCGCCTAGTTGCAGCTGCTCAGTTACACGGCATATGCGCGCAAGTAGAAACCGCATTAGCAAAGCCGTCAGTGTTGCCTTGTGTCTGCCTAACCGGGACAAATACTATGCATACCCCATGACCAGGTCAGCACAACAGTCAACAGCCTTGCAATCCCGCGGTTTTTTCTTTTTCTGTCCTTTTCTCTCAGATCAAACCAAACTCATCAAGAATTGTGGATTTTAAAGCTTCCCCCTCCGCCTCTGTAATTATCCCAACATTTGAACGGGCAGTGCCATTTTCTTCAGCCCAACTTGACGCCCACTCCAAATTAGGATAAAGTTCATTTCGTTTCACAGAACGGGGGCCATGGACGTCTCCTCCCTAAGGGGTCTTTCCTCGGTGGCGATCGGGCCAGTCCTGATGATGAACTGGCGTAGAATCGTCGCTTACTTCCCCGCCGTCGAAAGACTCATCGACGGGCTAGACTCGGAGAAGCTGCTTCACGCGCTCTTAGGGACGCGGACTGGTCTCTCTATGCTGGGCGTCCTTGGTTCAGTCGTGGCTGCCCACTTCCTCCATTTGGCCTGGAATGGCGCTTGGCGCCTCGTGATGGGGACTTTCTACACAAAGTGCTCTCTCTCGGAGCACAGTAATATCCACGACCAGGTGCTGAGCTGGGTCACCAAGAAACCAAAGTTTCAATCCGCCACAAGGGTCAAAATTATGGACCGAAATGAGGACAATCTTGAGGTGGACGTCTCGGATACCGAAGACTCTATCGACATTGAACGCATGGTGAATGAGATCGTACGTTATTCCAATCCCGAGACTGACTCGAGCTCTGAATCAGTGAGCTGATCCCGCATTAGCCACCGACATTCCGGCCCGATATTGGCCAGGTCCGCTTCTGGCACAAAGGTGCATACTTCTGGATGTACGAACGCAAGGACAAAAGGCTCGAGTATCACGGCAAGGAGGCGCCGGACAACTGGCTGGACATTTTCTGCTTCAGCTGGAATCGAAGCACAAGTGAGTCTCCTGTCCTTTTCCACTCCCACACTCTTTGCTTTAAGAGCATGCCTACGGAGGACCGGAATGGATGTGCTAGCCTTGACTGATCAAAATCCAAAGAGCCTCTGAAGGACTTGCTTGTCACAATTTTAAAGGAGGACGCTGCTGAGAATTGCGGCAAAACACTCATATGGAGTCCCGTGCAGCAAATGAGTCCATATGGGAACATGCCTTTCTGGTCTCGGTCCCAATCACGCCTGAGGCGGCCTTTAAGCACTGTCATTTTGAACCAGCAGCAGAAAGACACAGTAGTCGACGACATCACCAGCTTTCTCTCGCGCTCAGGGGTCCTATGGCACAAGGAGAAAGGATTGCCTCTGTGAGTGCTGGCTATTCCAAACTATAACAGCGATTTCTAAGCTGCACAGCTATGCTAACGCACGACTGAAGCCGTTTAGGGTATCTATTCACTGGCCCTCCGGGCACGGGTAAATCATCCCTGGCCTTCGCTCTTGCGAGCAATTTCGGTCTTCCGGTCTACATGATAAATCTGTCCGCCCCAGGGCTCAGCGATACCGACATAGAATCTCTCTTTGGCAGCGTTCCTCGCCACTGCATTGTCCTCCTCGAGGACGTCGACGCGACTCAGCCACTATCAAGGAAGCTGGCAGAGCCGAAGAGTACCGATGAGGAGAATGCCTCCGCTTCGTTGCCCGTCTTGGATGACGACGATATGCCAATAACGCCAATGCCGCCAGGTCGCAGGGGCAGGCGCGCGGGCGATAAGCGCGGCAACACAGTCACGCTGAGCGGCCTACTCAACGCCATCGACGGGGTTGCAGCCTCGGAGGGTAAGTCGACGTGTTTTGTCTCCCTTCTCCTCAAATTATACAACTACGGTGAAGAACGCGCTCTCTGACAGGGAAACACCCCGCGCTGGGTGTGATACAGGGCGCATATTAATCATGACAACAAACCACATCGAGAACCTAGACGAGGCGCTGATCCGCACGGGCCGCGCCGACCGCATCGTGACCTTTACGTACGCCACCCAGCAGCAGGCGGGCGAGATGTTCGCCAACGCCTACACGGGCGCCCGCTGGGGCCAGCACATGTCGCGCGGGGCGGTGGCCCGTCACCCGGAGATGGAGGACTGGGAGGACGCAGACATCGCGCCGCTGGCGGCCGAGTTCGCGGACCGCATAAGGGGCGGCGAGTTCAGCCCGGCCCTGCTGCAGCAGTACTTCAAGGACTTCCGCGCCGAGCCGCGCCGAGCCGTGCGCGAGCTGGAGGCGTGGATGGAGGACCCCCGCGCGTACCGGAAGCCCTCGCTTGGGCGGAGGCCGGCTGCGGCCGCGGGCGTGGATGCTGCGCCGGCGAAGGTGAAAGAGGAGGGGGTGCTGGACAGAGAGTGCAATGGAGAGTGCAATGACACCGCTGAGACTCCGAAGGTATCTGAGTAGACATGGCGATGCATTATCCCGGATACGTACGTTACAACGAGTTGGAACTGGGTTCTCATTACGGTGCTAGAACGTGCGAGACATTGTACGATCATTCCTTACATACTGGATAGAAGACACTTCGGTCGATACCATCGACCAATTGCACTTGCAGGAAGCGCAGCTCGGACTGGACATTGTGGAGGAACAATAGATGACTTGGGTCTACTGCATATCTCACCAAGAGAAACAGGTGATCAGTCGTATGTCTGTGAACCTGGAAGAGATTGCACTTTAGGCTTCTCAACTTCAGTCTGAGAACTTGATGGGCCAATTTTCAACTCCGCCATACACCCTTGGTAATTACCTCATCCAGCTGCATACCCACAGTTCCTTGAACACCCCATTGCATGAGTCTTGTTCAGTCTGGCTATTCTACCCAGCCGGGTACATCTCAAAAATAAGTCCTGACTTGCATGATCTTGAGGCAATAATTCATTTCATAGGCGGGACTTTCTGTATCAGCATCAACAGTGGAAAGGAGAGTGATGTAAAAACCAAGAACCTGTCGGTTGAGTCCTCATCCACCCGCCCAGAGCAACGACTCATGGCAAAGGAGAAACCCCCCGGCCCGGAGGACCTGCTTTCGGGTCCGCATCCCGACTGTGTCCTATATATAGGCCACCACAGCCTTACCGTAGTTCCACTTTGTTTTGGAGACGGTTGACAAGCTGGCCGTGGGTTGTGGACGGTGGGAGGGTCTGTTGGCTAAGGGGCATCTATCTTGAGAAACCTCATTTCGTTTACCACCGGCGTAGGGCGAATCTGAGGATGTGTCGAAATCTTGATAGGTACAGAATGCTGTATATCAAGGTTATAAATGTGAGCGGTGGGAAGGGTATTGAATGACGGGTTCACTCGCTCAAGATCATCATTCAAACCAACTCCACCGTCCTTCATTCAGCCTCATCGGCATCACTCTCTTTACAGACCGTACTCTCATTCGTTTCCAAAAAGAAGCTTTCGCGTTCACCTTAAAGCATAATCAATAACTAAGATCCTTCATCATGTCTCTCCGCACTGCTCTTTTCAGCCTGGCCGTCATGGCCGGGTCCACCTTCGCCGCACCAGCCAAGCTGTCAACCCGCCAAATTATCGACCACAATGCCGTGGCCTCGTTCCCCGAGACTGCCCCAGACAGCGCCGCTGGCAAGCTGATCAAAAAATACGCGCCACACCTCCGGATCGCAGACGGCTGCGTCCCGTTCCCGGCGGTTGACTCAATGGGCAACATCGGGTAAGCAGCTTTTCCCTCACAGGTTAACGGGCGAGCCCAAGGCTCCCCAAGGACCGAAAAATTCATCTAACATGCCGTCTTTCACAGTGATGGCCTGAAGCCAACGGGCGACTCGGAAGGGGACTGCTCATCCAGCCAGGGCCAGGTCTACGCGAGGGCAGCGACCTTCAGGGACAGGTTCGCCATCATGTACGCGTGGTACATGCCCAAGACGGAGGCGTCGGCGCACCTCGGGCACCGGCACAACTGGAACAACGCTATTGTATGGCTGTCGGACGACAGCGACAAGGCGTCGCTGCTGGGGACGTCCATCTCGCAGAAGTCGGACTACGACCAGAGCACGACGCCCGCGCTCGACGGAGCGGCGCCGCTCATCTACTACGAATCCAAGTGGCCCAGCGTGCACAAACTGTACTACGATACCCTCGAGGGCCAGCAGGAGAGCATCCGCGTCGTGGACGTGCCGCTGGTCGCGTGGGAGAAGCTGCCGACCGCGAGCCAGGAGGCCCTGGCGACTGCTGACTTTGGGGACAACGAGGTGGTGCCGTTCATCGATACCCACTTCAACGAAAAGCTGGGTGCCGCTTATGGGGCTTAGGATCATGCTCTAATTATGAGGGACTTTGGACTGGGGGTTCGGCGTTCTGGCGCGGTGGTTTTGGAAAACTGTTGGTTTGGGCTTCATTTTGGGAAAAGTATTGGGTAAGGGCACTTGGTTTTGATGATTGGATAATGGCAGCCGCTTGAAATTCAACTGCACCTCTGTCAGTATTGCTCGACTCATCGAAAGACGTGATGTGATTGTGTGAGAGGGCGCAGCTTAGCTGGATCGAGTGAAAGAGTCATGTGTGTGTATGGTCAGAAAATCAGTCAATCACATGTATTTCTACTCACATTGCCCGTAATATTCTCAGAAAGAGTAACATCATTGTATGGATGATCCTCGACTGGCTTTCGGTCCTGTCCATCGCCTAAGTTGACTCACCTCAGGCGACGTACTTGGTATGGCTGCCGGTGACCAGGACCTTCTTGTCCTCCCCTGCCTTGACAACCTTCTTGATCTCCATGCTCGTGTATGCCAGGTTTCTGCCGAGCTTGTTGAGCCAGCACTCGACCTCAACCGTGTCGCCGACCTTGGCACTGGCGACATAGGAGATGTGGATGTCTGTCGAGACCCCCGTCTTCTGGCCACCACTCTTCGCAACGATGGACATGCCGGCGGTGAAGTCGACTATTGCGGCAGAGGTGGTGCCATGGATACCACCGAGCGAGTTGACATGCTTGTCCTCGAGGACCAGGTGGCCAATGACACGGCCGTCTGAGGTGGCGGAGACGAGTTTGATATCCGGGATGAGTAGGTTGTATGGCTGCGAGGTTGTGATCTTTGTGGCCCAAACCTGCTCGACATGGCTGAACACCGACACTGATGCATTGGAGGGTGTTGAGTCTGCCATGTCCGTTGTGAGGTTGCAATATGTCCAAGGCGGATATCAGAGAGCGTTGGAGGGAGGAGGGAGACCGGTTGCAAGGTCCCAGGCTAGATGAGATGATTGTCTGAATATGGCTAGCAAGACTTGGGGCGAACCAAAATATATGAGACGGAACAGAGGTGTAAAGTCGTAAATACTCAAACACGTCAGAGGAATTTATCACCTTTCTGACTCAATCTCACGACATGAACGGGTCCCGGAGTGACTTTGTTGAGACAGCAGCCAGCACCAGCAGCTCAGTGGCTTTACTGTGGCTTTGCTGTGGCTGCGGTTGGCATTCACTCTCAACGTTCAGGGGTTCCGTTCCTGAGCCGGGACGAGCCCAAGCTAACCCCCAGCTTCGTAGGCGGGGGTGGAGCCTCCCGGGTCCTTCCAGGGATGCTGACGTACCTCTTGGCGCTAGGCGCTGTGATCCGTCATGGCAGCAGCTAGCTGAACAGGCGACCAGGCGGACAGGCGAGCAGTGGGCACCCCGCGGCTCGGCCACTGCGACCTAGCTCACTCAGGTGGACTACCTCGGGTGGACTACCTGCCTTAGGTACGCAGTAACCCCTCCTCCAGCTGAACCACACGCACCCGTCCATCGTCTCACCACCAACCCTCCCTCCCACTCCTCGCCCCGTCACTATTACCTGCCGGTACCACTTGGACCACAACAGCAAGCGCCCTTGGTCAGGCACCGTTGCGACTCCTCTTCCCCCGCCCCTCCCACATCTCTTCTACCTCTCACAGGCAGCTCGACGGCGCTCTCCGCGCTCCCCGCCCCTCCACACGGCCTTGTCCATCTCTCGCTGTTGTTGTCCGCCTGCTGCTCCTGGCCATCCATCCTCCTCGCCTTCAGTCTGTCACTCAGCCTCCGTCTTTCTTTGGACCAAAAAGACAAGCCCACCAAAAGAGCAATCCACAGCATACTAATTATGGCCACCGTCGAGCACTGCCTCTTCTGTTTCGAGACTCTCGCCGCCAAGCTTGAGGGCCGCAAGGGCCTGGACCTGGATGACGTTCAGACTTCCTTCGCCGAGTATTCCGCCTTCCTCGCCTCCGACGACGACGCCGCCAAGCCCAGCAAGCCCGCCAAGAAGCTCCCCGCCCTCCGCCGTCTGGTCGGGAGCTCCGGCTCCTCGAGCTCGTCGTCCTCGTCTCTGCAGTCCCCCGAGTCCGCCTCCGGCAGCTCGAGCTCGACCTCGCTGTCGGCAAACACCTCCGCGACGTCCGTGGCGGGCGGCGCCTCCGAGCCCGTGACGGACCCCGATGCCGAGTACCCCCTCTTCGTGACGTGGAACAAGGCGGCGGGCGGCAGCGACGAGTACCACCTGCGGGGGTGCATCGGGACCTTCGAGGCGCAGCCGCTGGCGGACGGCCTCTCGTCGTATGCCGTGATCGCAGCGCTGCACGACAGCCGCTTCAGCCGGGTGTCTGCACGCGAGCTGCCGTCCCTGCAGGTCGCCGTGACGCTGCTGACCGACTTCGAGGACGCCGACGACATCCTCGACTGGGAGCTGGGCACCCACGGCATCCGCATCTCGTTCCAGTGGGACGGCCGCCGCCACGGTGCCACCTACCTGCCCGACGTCGCCACCGAGCAGGGCTGGACAAAGGAGCAGACCCTCGTCAGCCTCATGCGCAAGGCCGGCTGGGAGGGCAGGCGCGACCGCTGGAAGGAGGTCGCCGACGCGGGCGCCATGAAGGTCGTCAGGTACCGCGGCGACAAGGAGCAGGTCGTCTACGACGAGTTCAAGGGCTGGAGGGACTGGGCTGACGAGCACTGGGGTCAGAAGTGAGCGATGGGGACTGGGAAATAGAGTGTGCACCGTCTGCGTGCTCCTGGAAGACGGCGTATTCGGAAATAGGATGGAGTTAAACGTGGTATACGGTATCTTTTCAGGGCGTCGGTTGATCTACGATTTGGGGCGAGAGGTATGGATAGAAGGGGCTCTTTCCCTTTTCCAGCATGTCAGTCAGGACGTGAGTGGATAGATGCAATGGTCTCAAGAGGCAGCTCAACAGCACCAAGATGTTCGATATTGGTTGTGATGTAACAGGTTCCGCGTGAAAAAGCCCGAGCCGGAAATTCTATTGACACGAGTACTCTTATCACCGGCTCATTTACATGGCCAACAATTCGCCCTCAAGCAGAACCTCAAAAGGCAGAAAAACACAACCGCAACAGTAGATCCGAGAACCCCAAAGAGCTGAGATCCGTCCTGCACTCAGCTCGGCGAACAACCTTTGCTACGCCTAACCCTCCGGAACGCCTGGCCACAAAACCGGGGGATATAATGGCTTCAAGGGAAAGGAGGGGGAAATATAGGTAGAAACCAACCCTCCAGACCAAAACAGTGCATAAACACGTATACAGACAAAAGGAAACGGGGGAGAGTAGGGAGGTAAAACGAATCGATCAGAAACGAGATCGAGTGGACTTTGGCCGTGTGAGGGGGAACCAAACCCAGGCCCAGTGCGAAACACAACCCATTTGAGAACCAGCCCAGCCGGGCTCAACCATATTAGAAACACCCACACTTTTTGCCGTACCATACGCATCATCGCCAATGGTAGACAAAGGCACGGACGCAGATCGGTCACATCTTCCCTCCCCTTCCCACTGTCTCTTTTCCTCGCTCAGCCTCTCTGTTCTTCGCTCTCTGTTCTCCCTCTCTCACCAACACCTCAGCTTCCTCCAGAACCCACCGCCTGGCCTCCTGTCATCCCCGTCCGCAGTTGCGCCATCGCCCGGCTTCTCAGTGGTCCCATCGCTCCTCGGCAGCGGGCTCAGGGGCTTGGTGGCGCCCCGCCTGTCCAGCTGCCCCGGGCCGGCGGCGCCTCCCCCGGCGCCCGAGACGCCCATCTCGGCTAGGCGGCGGGCCTCGACGACCCTCCGGACGATGAGGGCGAACGTCTCTTCGATGTTGACCTCGAGGCGGGCGCTCGTCTCCATGAAGCCGCAGCCGCGGCGGCGGGCCCAGTCCAGCCCCGTGGCGGCGCTGACCTGCCTGCTCTCCTGCAGGTCGCACTTGTTGCCGGCGACGATCTTGACGGGGGCGACGGTCTTGGCGGACGAGCTGCTGCCGTACTCGGCTTGCGGGCTGACGCCGGCCTTGCGGGCGCGCTGGGCGTTGTCCATGCGCGTCTCGGCCTCCATGTCGATCAGGTCGTTGAAGTAGCCGAGCGAGTCGAGCGAGTCCTTGACGGTGATGTCGTAGACCATCAGGAAGGCGTCGGCGCCCAGGTTGGAGGTGGCCCACATGCCGCGGTACTCCTCCTGGCCGGCGGTGTCGGTCAGGTGCAGGTGGTATATGGCGCCGTCGATGCGGCGGGTGATGCTGTAGCTGTCCTCGATAGTGGGGTCGTACTCGGACGTCCACTGCGACCGCACCAGCCGCAGGGTGATGGAGCTCTTGCCGCAGCCGCCGTCGCCGCAGATGGTTATGGAGATGGGGATCGGGGGCTGGTTCTGGGCGGCCTGCTGGTGGCCGTGCGTCGTGTTCTGCGAGGCCGCCCGCGGGCGATTCGCGGAGCTCGCTGAGGAGGGCATTTTGCGCAGGGGCGAGGGTGTGAGGTTGGGCGAGGCGGCGGCGGCGGCAGAAGGGGCGGGCGGGGTGAGTGTGGAGCGGTGCGAGAGGTAGAAGGGCTGGTTATGCGACGAGGAGGAGGGGGTCGTCGGGACCAGGATGGAGTGCTTGCGCGAGATGGAGAAGAGCTCGTTTGCCGCCAGATTGCCGTCGATGTCGGGGGATGTTGTCTATGTGGGGGTTTTGTGGTGTTGAGGGGACAGGATCGGGTTCAAGCACCAAAGCGAGATGGCATTCGACCGGCAGGAGGATGTGCGCAGTAGGAGTAGTGTTAAAAAGATGATCTGATCCAGGAGGAGATTGTTGGTTGGTCTGGTTGTTGAAAGTAGAATCGTTTGTTTCGACGCCGGGCCGAGCAGTGTTCCAAGCTTTAGAATGAAGTGAGCGATCGGTGGATATCGAGAGAAAGGGCGGTTCGAGAGATGGTCGGACGAAGAGAGATAGATGGCGTCGCGTTGAAACGGGGCAGTCAATTGATAGCCGTGGTTGGTGGTGGATGTCGGGCAGGAGATGCGATTGGAACTGGTTGAAACTGATGAAGCTTGGTTCGCGATGAGGCAGGCAAAGAAGGTCCGAAGTAGAGGCTCTCTCTGTGCGTTGTACGTGCGTGCGTGGTGTCTCTGGTTCTGTTGTCTTGCTGCGGGGTGGGGCCGATGACAAGTGCTCCAAGTAATAAGAGGTGATGAGGAGAAGGGAAGGAAGGTAGCGTAGAAGGCAATGGATCGACTAGTGTCTACTGGATGTGGTAGCGTGGTGTGCTACCCAAGCCGATCTAATAATACTAGGTAATAATGATAATGACAACAGCAGCAATATTAATAACAAGAAGAGGAGGCGAGACAAGTGCGCCGGTGATCGATAAGGTGCAGTAGCAGCAGCAGCAGCAGAAGCATCAGCAGCATGCAATGCAGTTGTGCTCGAGCTATGCAGAGCTGGGCCGGGCAGGATAGAGTGTCGGGCGAGCGAGAGGCGAGGAATAGGAAGCAGGAAATGTTAACTTGTATCTAGATCTAGCTGTTCTTTTCGTCTCGTTAGATTAATTGTGCACAGCAGCAGCAGCATATTTGGATTGATTACCCACTCTGGTGCCTTCCCCGAGATATGACAGGACCCAAACGGGAAATATGCTCGTGCACTGTCGCAGGGGGGGGTTTGGGTGGATTCGAGTGGATGTGCGGTACCAAGAGCAGATCTCAAAGTGTCAATGGCAATCTTGTGTCACTCCTCTCCTCTCCGTCTCCCTCCCTCACCTTTGCTTAAACCACCAGAGCTTGCAAGCATGGTCTAGCGTTTACTCTGGCCTACCACCCATCTTGTCTGTGATCGGGGTCATGTGTGTGATAACCAACAACAGTCCAGCCCAATGACAAGTAAGAAGAACCAGACATGACCCGAGGCTGGACATCACATCGGCCGACATTTTTCATCTGTGCTCTTCGCCTTCAACCCCGTTCACCCACCCCCCTTGCTCCCCACTTCGCCCCTCACCCACGGACTCTCGATTCCACGTCCTTGAGGGAAAACGGGGCCTGCCCTGCAACACGGAAAATAGCACAGGACTGCCGTGGAACGATACGAACAAATTGGGGGCCGCCGAACACCTGTCCGCCCTCCGCGGACGAGCAAACTGATTTTTTTTTTCTCTCCCTCCGTTGTATTTTTGGCTGTCGATGAGTCGTCCATCGTCCGTCGTCCATCGTGCGCCGTCCGTTCCCTCCTGATGATACGGTCGCCCTGTAACCTTCCAATTGGTGAACCTTGGTCAGTGCCCACTGCCTACGTTGGTTCGCTATCGGCACCGGCTGCTGCGGTGCGTGCATGTGTGATGATACTACTGTATGATATACTATTGGCGCGTGCCTCTCTCTCAGCGATGCAGCCTATGGTCGCCCGTCGTCTCAACCTCAGCCGTCCCCTTCCGATTTGTCGGCATTACGCTTGCCCCGTACCCCAGATGCCACCTGCAACAGGCAATGCTATGCGTATGCGTATGCGTATTTGGGCTGGCCTGGCTGGCTTGCTGGCTGGCTGGATCAGCATGCAGATTCTGTTACCCCTATTTTTGGTTTTTGGGTTTTCTATTTCTCATCCTTTGGATTGATGGCTCTGCAGGTATGTATCAAATATAAGGCACCGCGGTCCTCCTTCTGCAAGGGGCAGGGGATCGACGGTCGGGCTCTCGACAAGGCTCCATTCCCCTTTATTAGCACACACTACTCGGCGCGATACCATCTTGATGATGGGATTAGCCATCCGCACAACCTTGGAAGGGCCACGTCGTTTCCACGTGTGGCCAGGGGATCGTCGAGCCGCCTACGCCACGCCGCGCTCTGAACAAATGGTTCAGTTGATCCCTGGTAGCGGCCGTTAGGGGGTTGGGCATCCGTCGGCGCACTTAATAAGGCTTGTCTTGCTTGCCTGCTGTAAATGACTATCTAGTCTACCACTCAGCTGCCACTGCATCTGCACCTAGGTTCCAAAATAGGCAGACTCGAGACTGGCTAGTCTACATACTGCAGTTGCCACCTACTCTGCCCTTTTAGCGTGAAACAAGCCCTTTCGACGTGCGTAGTGATTCATGTAGACAGGCTACACCACGCAGCAGCACAAGGCGGGGCAACGGAAATGGCAGAAGTTCGTCCCATATCGACTGTGGTCGACTGTTTCAAGCGCGCGAGGCACCCCGATCTTCCACTCACCCGTGGCCTCCTGGACTCCTGGGAGCCGAACATCAGTATTTGTCCATAAAATCTATTCGTGGCCACTTGATAACAGTGCGGGTTCAATTGATCGTGCCACTTGGACCGAGACGGACAAGTTGTGGGCGAACAGTCGTACTCATTCTCCTGGTGGTTTTCTTTGTCTGCCAACAGAAGGCGTGGTGGAGTGTGGATTGGGGTTGGGGTTGAGAAGAGCTTCGGGGTCAGAACACCCCCCCCCCCCCAAGGCGAAGAAAAACGAATGATCCTGTGCAGGCCTCAAGTGGATGGGACACAGCGTCTTGGTCACACTGCGAGATGTTGGCTTGACGTTGTTGGTGTAGGAAATGTAAATATATCTTAGTCCTCAATTTACTCTAATGTTCTATGGGCCCCAAGATGAGACACTATCATAGTTGCTGCCCACGCAAAAAACCTCTTCTCGGGACTGTCCAGACGCCAAAATCACCTCCGATACAGGACCTGATCAGTCATTTGCTGACGCCCTAGTCGGCCAGACGGGTAGGATCTGTGACCCGACTGAGAAAACAACCATCTCTGGTATTTGGAAGCTGTGAAACAACCGGGTCCTCAGCACTTTTCAGATGAATTGGGACGGCCAACAGTCCCCCACTGGGGCAGGACGAGCAGACGAGGTTGCGGAAGTGAGCATGACTTCTCCAATCACACCCCACCGAACCACAGATCGTCTGTGACTGACACACTGCAGCTCATTGATGCAGTCAAGTCTCTCATAGTCCCATTTGTCAGGGAAGCAGACGATAATGCACCCTTCAGGGCCTCGGGAGGGGACTCCCAGGTCGCCTCGCGGCCTGCGAATGCTCTGATCCACGGCGACTTGGTCCCGGCGAAGGACCTCCACCAGCACCTACGCAACATCCTTCCGGCGGACGAGGGCCTGGGCAAGGACGGCCTCACAGCTGCCATCTCGCAGATTCTCAAATTCAGCGTCAACACCTGGGACCAGGGTTTCCTCGACAAGCTGTACAGCTCTACCAATGCCGTCGGCGTCGTCACGGAGATGCTCTTGGCATCGTTGAACACAAACCTGCACGTCTACTCTGTCTCACCGGCTCTGACAATCATCGAGAAGGTCACTGCTAAGACACTGGCCGGGCTCTTTGGCTTCGATGGACCGCACGCTGGTGGTGTCACTGTCTCGGGAGGCAGTGCGTCGAACATGACATCCCTGGTCATCGCGCGGTCTTTGCTCTACCCAAACACCAAGGCTTGCGGCAACGGCGTGTATGAGTTTGTCATCTTCACCAGTGAGCATGGCCACTACTCAGTTGAGAAGGCCGCCATGACCTGCGGAATCGGCAAGAGCAACGTCTGGCTGGTACCAGTGGATAGGACCGGGCGGATGATCCCAGCGCGGCTCGCGGCCATGATCCAGCAAGCGCGCAAGCAAGGCTTCACTCCTCTTTACGTCAATGCCACCGCCGGGTCTACAGTTCTCGGGTCGTATGACCCCTTGGAGGAGATTTCCGCCATCTGCAGGGCCGAGGGCCTGTGGATGCACGTGGACGCCTCCTGGGGCGGGCCCGTCGTCTTCTCCGCGCAGCACCGCCACAAGCTCAAGGGCGCACACCTCGCGAACTCGGTGACGATCAACCCGCACAAGATGATGAACACCCCCGTCACGTGCTCCTTCCTGCTAGGGCCGGACATGCGCGTTTTCCACAAGGCCAACAAGACGGATGCCGACTACCTCTTCCACGGCGATGGCGCGGATAGCGACGAGGTCTACGATCTGGCGGACCTGACGCTGCAGTGCGGTCGTCGAGGCGACAGTCTCAAACTCGCCCTGAGCTGGGTGTACTACGGGCCCAAGGGCTTCGAGAGGCAGGTCGACCACGCCTTTGAGATGGCTGCGTACCTGGCTGCGGAGATCGAGACTAGGGAGGGCTTCGCGTTGGTCTCGGAGACGCCGCTGCCATGTCTGCAGGTGTGTTTTACCTACAAGTCTTCAGACGCCGCGGAGGAGAACACGCAGAGGACAGCCGAGATGGTCAGGAGATTGAAGGGCCGAGGCTTCATGATTGACTATGCTGCCTTTAACGGCTCGAGAAAAGATGTGCCCAAGGGGAGCTTCTTCAGGGTTGTGGTCAATGTGCAGACCCGGGAAGAGACCTTGGCCGGGCTGATCACGGCCTTGCAAGGAATTGGTCGTGATATCGACTCAGGGTCATGATGAAGAGCATTCGGCTTGGATAAACGGTGCAAGGCAGGGCCAATGATCATACACATGGGTAACTGAATAGAGGGAAGTTGTAGATCACTCACTGCTGGGTTCCTAGACATAAATACACACGTAGGTAGACTGCAGCAACGACTTTTAGAGGCATGAGTAGGGGACCTTGGATGCAAACCCGAACACCCCCCCCAAAGGGTGCTCGGCCAGGGTTACGATAACGATTGCGATAACACCCCAGACCAAAAAGTTTCGAGAATTAGCAACGGAGAAACTTAAAGCTTGCGCAAACCAACTGCATATAGCAGCACCAGTTCAAAAATGGCCCGAGACAAGAAATCGAAGCGACAACTAATCCGCGACGAAAAGAAGGCCAAGAAGCGCCAGCGGGAAGCCGAGAATGACGAAACAAAACAAGAAAGGAAGCGCCAGCGCGTCGAGGCCGCGGAAGGCGATGGCGAGGAAGGCGCTCCCTACCACGACAATGGCTACGACGGCGGCGCGGAACAAATGCAATACAATGGGGGCGGTGGCGGGCCAGCTGCAGAACCAGAGCGCGAGTTCTTTGGTATGCTGACCGACGAGGAGCAAGAATATTTCCGCAGCGCCGACGAGAAGCTCGAGACCAACGACTTCGAGTCCGATGAGGACAGGGGATACTTCCTCCAGAGCATATACACCGAGGCAGTGGGCAAGGAGCTAAAACTTGCGAGCAGCCAGTCTTGCTCTAGGCTGATGGAGAGGCTGATACTGCTGAGCAATACGAGACAGAAGAAGCGGCTTTTTGAGGCCTTCGCTGACCACTTTGTCTCGCTGGTCACCCATCGGTTCGCGAGTCACTGCTGTGAGAAGTTGTTCATCCAGTCGGCGCCTGTGGTGACCAGGGAGCTGAGCGGCACTGTCGAAGAGGAGCAACAGGTTGAGGAGGGCGAGGGCGAGGAGGGCGAACAGAAGGCAGCGAAGGCATCAATGGAGAGTCTGTTCTTGTTCACCTTGGACGAGCTTGAGGCTCACCTGTCATACTTGCTGTCTGACAGATTCGGATCTCATGCCCTCCGTGTGCTACTTGTGGTTCTGTCAGGACGGCCGCTTGACCAGGTCACGACCAAGTCATTACTACAGAGCAAGAGGAAGGAGCACATCTCCGTACAGGGCGGCCGGACCGAGACGGACGAGATGAACGGGCAGACCAGGGTTGTGCCAGAGTCGTTCACTCTGGCAACTCAAATGATACTGGAGAGCACGACTGCGTCTATGGACTCGACTGCCCTCCGAGTACTGGCGACACACCCAACGGGCAACCCTGTGCTGCAGCTGTTGGTGGACCTGGACATATCACTGCACGGCAAGGACAAGGAGAAGAAGGACAAACTGCTCCTTCTCAAGCTCCTTCCAGGGGCGCCAGAGAGCTTGAGCGACAATTCAACGCCAGCGTCAGACTTTGTCAACTCGATGATGTACGACCCAATCGGCTCGAGGCTTCTCGAGACGATTGTGACCCACGCGCCGGCCAAGATCTTCAAAGCCCTAAACACGAACTTCTTCAGTCCAAGGATACACACATACCTTCGCAACGACATCGCCTGCTACCCGGCGATCAAGGCGCTGAACCGCATGAGCAGGGACGACGTTGCCGAGTCTGCCCGGAAGATGGTACCGGAGATACCAAAGGTCGTTGCGGCAAAACGGTACAACGTCTTGAAAGCGCTCTTCGAGCGATGCAAGGTGCGCCAGGCCACGGAAGAAATTGAAGCGTTGCTAGGCGCCGTGTGCGCTGCATATGGCTCTGATGATGGCCTCAATCTAGTTCCCAGACTCTGCGAACTGGACGATGAATCTACCTCCAAAGATGACGACCCAGCAAAGAAGTTTCAGCCATCACTACAAACCGACAAGCAAAAGGCAGCCACACTATCACACGGCTGCCAGCTAGCCACGGCACTGCTTAGCATCCCTGGCGCACCGGCGAGTACTGTGCAAAAGTCAATGCTGTCCCTCTCCGCGGACCAGCTCCTGCACCTCGCGACCTCGACCACGCCGTCCATGATCGTCATCAGGACGGCGCTGTCGTCGCCTGCAGAGGTGCCCAACTTCCACAAGGCGCTCGTGACCAAGCTGGCGCCCAGCGTGATGGAGCTGGCGCACTCGCAGATAGGGCACAACGTGGTCAACGCGGTAGTGGGAATCCCTTCCAAGGCGGCGGGGCCAGAGGCGCAGTCCGGGGTCGTGCCGTTTCACCTCAAGGAGAGGATCATGGGCACGCTCGGGGCGGGCGAGAAGGGTCTGCGGGAGAGCTGGACTGGCCGGAGCGTGTGGCGGACGTGGAAGGGAGACCAGTGGAAGTTCAGGAGGAGCGACTGGGTGCGTTTTGTGAAGGAGGTCGACCCCGAGGTGAAGCCCGAGGAGAAGCTGTGGAACAGGGTTGCTGAGAAGGAGAGGGGAAAGGGCAAGAAGAACAAGGCTGGTAAGGAGAGGCCGAAAGGGAATGACGGGGAAGGCGAGTAAGGGGTAGAGTCGAAGATTCGAGGAGTGGCAGCGGTCAGTGGTCAGAGATGCCCAGGCAGGAGCGTGGGGGGAGTGGACGATGCTTCATATCTGATGATACCCAAACAGAGAACAGGTTAAGACCGAAGCCGAGCATGTCAACCTGGCTGTTTCCGCACGTCTCCGTACCCAGTGAATAGAGTTTGAAACCCAGGCAGCGAATCTTATTGCAATAATATGATACAGACGCCAAATTTGAGGATGCGAGGTATACCATAAACGACGTCCGCAGCCAGAAGACCTGGGATCTGACGACACGCCTCGCTACCGACAGCGCGGTACCAAAGCGGACTGAACCGGACGAAACCGAACCAGACCAAACCAAACCAGACAAGATGCGATATATCGATCGATGGCCGTGGCCGTTGGCCGCTTGTGGCGCCTGCTGTGGACCGTAACACAACCGAAGCACGGCATTACAACTGTGGGCGAATTCACGGCAGGGTCAGCAAGGGGCCGCCGCATGGGAAGGGCCACATGGGGGGCACATGGAGGGAAAGAGCAGGGGTCAGGTCGCCTTGCAAGGGGGCAGGGGGAGGAGCAGGTAAGGCGCGATGGGGACTCGTTGGGGCTCCTGCCGAATGAGGCGGGCTGCTCGCCTCGCGGGAAATTATGGACGCTGTCACACTCGGGTACCTCGGTATCAGCAGGGGTGGAGGGGCCAGTCGAGGTTAGGACCGTCAGGGCCGCCGCGACTGGGCGGACCGACCTGGACCAACCGCAGCTACCACAGTTGTCGAGCAGGACCAGGTAGTCCAGATCAACTGCTAGACTAAATAATGCGACTCTGCAGCTGCGCTACTCCCCCAGCTGCGCTTGCTAGCTCCTTCCCGACGACGAGACGAGACGGAGAAGACCACTTCGCTTGTTTGGTGTGAGAGCCACTTACTGCCATTGCGCTCGCTCGCCTCCGAATCCAGCCCCCATCAGACATACACGTTTGCTCAGCTCGGCTTCTCTCATCGCACACACATCTACGTCGGCTTGCATATCACCATGTCCTCCGCCCTTTGATGGCCCCCCGAGCTGTTCTGGGCTCCGGGACACCGCGACCTCCGACGCGACTTGCCCCTGACACACACCCTCTCTTTCATCGCGCACACATACCCATACTCGACCTGCCACCAGCGCCATTGGGCCCAGAGAGCATCGCATCTCATCTCAGTCGTCAATTGCACCCTCCACCTCGAGCAAGAGAAGCACCCCCACGGCATTTATGTGCCCTGCAACGCCTGGCAGGTCCCCCAGTGCTTGTGCTCGCGGACTGCTGCACGCCCCCGACTGCCGAGACAGCAGGCTGCAACATCCCCCTTTCATGGCCGCATGACACCCAGCCGCCGACATGGAACGCAGTCCTGGATATGTCAATGTCATGGCCTCTGCATCTCTGCCGCCCATGCAGCCAGTCCATCATGTGGCCTGGGTCGAGAGGCCCATCATGTCCACGCCCTCGCCCGATGGGACGACTCCCACCTCGGCCTCGTCCACGTCAGACGGCCCGCCGCTGCACGACCCTCCCGCCGTCGCCCCTGCGCCCCTGGACTGGGAGGCGCATAAGCAGGTCATCAAGGACCTGTACATGGGCCAGAACCTCAACCTCAGTGAGGTTGTCGAGAGGATGAGGACCTATAATTTTCATGCCACGTGAGCAGAGCCTCCCCCCATCCCCATGTGCCACACTCATATTCGATATGAATGCTCATCTTCCGCGACTACCCCGCCACTCAATACAATACAGTGATCGGGCCTGAGCTGACCAACTTACCTTTATGTGTTCAGTCCCAGGATGTACAAGGCTCAATTTGCCAGGTGGACATGGAGCAAGTACAACTGCAAAAGGTACTGTTCAGATGAGTCACCCTGCCGTCATTGTTCCAAGCGACAGCAAGGCTAAGTTTGTTTGGCTCAGGATGCGACGTGATTTATCTTCTGGCAAGGCCATCGAGAAGTCGACTGGCAAATCGTGTCACAGGGTCAAACGGCAACGTCCCACCAAGGCAGCCAAAAGAAAGGACCAATCGGCATCTCAAACCACACAAGAAGCCTCTCCGCCTGCAGAAGTAGCTGCGGAGCCAACAGCAGCTGTCATTCGCAGGCCACAGTTCCCCCAACTAAGCGTCCTCTCTTACCAAGTAGCCCACGCCGACGATGGCACCCGCTTCATGCAGTCTGTTCTTACTGATATCAGGAACCATGTCTACAGCTTCTTCTCGCGCAAGCCCGAGTGGCAACGGTCTTCCGGGACCGGCTTGATATCCGTTTACAATTATGCCTTCTATGATTCATTCCGCATAGCAATGGACAGCTTCGTTAAGAACGAGCACTTCAATGGTGGCGAGATCCTCCGCCAGGCTTTTGTTGAGGTTGAAGAGGCCTTGCAGACTGACTACTCGTCGACCTTCTACTTCTTCTTCATCGACCTGCCTGACCTGTTTTTACACTATGGAAGACACGACATCTTCGTTATTCTACTTGCACACATCAACAGGCTGACGGCCGTGGGCCTGAGGGACAAGATTATCGGGGCAGGCTTTGCGGCCCTGCATGCCCTGGCCGAGCGGAACCCGACTTTCCTACGGCATTATATCGGCTGCGCATCAGGTCTTTGGTGTGATCTCCTGGCCGAGCTACGGGGTCCCAGGGACCGCAGCACACTGCTTGCGAGGAGGAACCATATACGACACGCGCATTCTACGGACCTTCCAAGAGTAAAGGCGCTCTGCGATGACTATGACCACCTTCTGGGCGAAGTCCAAAAGCACTGGGGCTCAGGTCATACCGCTTCCAGACACCTGCAGGATGTGGTACTGATGACACAGCTCAACTATGACTACTTCGCGGACAATTTCGCGGAGAGGAATGAGAGACTGATAGAGGACGTGGGGAGGAAGTACCAGCTCCCCTCCAGCGAATCCTCGAGCCCCGTCACGCCCGTATCGATCGAGAGCACAAGCAACGCTGGCGACGGAAAGTTTGAGACGTTGCCGCTCGAGGCCTGGGATATGCTCGACCGAAACATCCGCTCGAACTGTTACCATCGATTGGCGTGCTACTTTGCTCATGAAGGGCATATTCAGCGTGCCGCTCTTTGCAATGCAAAGGCAAGGGAGGGATGGAAGACAGACTTTTGGCAGCTCGAGGTCGAAGCCGCGCTTGTCAGCGCCGGGAGGCTGTTCGAGGCGGAGACGCTTCGGCGCTGTCGGCTTGAGGCGCAGTACTTCGGAAAGCTGCTAGAAAATGACTGGACTGTCGCAGGTATGCTATCTTCTTGTGATTTTGTTCCTGATTAAAAGACCGACATTTTTTTCATCACTCTGATGAGATATCCTCATCTTGACCATATGTGTGCCATGTTTTCCTGTTTTTGGTTTCTTCAGCTTGATTTCTCCTTTGCCATCCGTGACTGTCGGCCCCAACAGATGTCTGACAAGCGCAAAGCAGCTGAATTAGACTACTACCTCAATATCCGGCCGTCTGTCATGAGGAAGATGCCACCCACGACTGGTGGCTCCTGGGCACCGAGCTTGGGGTACGGAAATATGCCCGGACTACGAGCCATCTCTAAGAGCTGAAGATGAACTGGCCGCAGCACGGAAAATCGAACCTGAGGCTCAAGTCACTAGCGGTTGGTCACGTACCAAAATTGATAGCTCCCGCGGCCGGTCCACCGACTGTCGCGACCTAGTACTTTGATGTGCTACTAGGTTAATGTCATAACCAGTCAGGTGCTCAATGAGGCGTATGGTTAAAGTGCCGGAATATTCACTAAGGAGCCAGTCGAATCGCCAGGATTAAATTGTGGGCTTTACAAACTCATGCTATAAGACACTTCCTGACGCCGTCTGTGCATTCTGGAACAGCAACTTCGCAAACGTTCTCAAACTCTAACACATGTGGAGCAAGCAGCTCTTTCAAAAACCACCAACTACCTAGGAGTCATAGAAACGCCTCAGGGCATACTGTGTGACCAAGTCATACACCCAGCAATCCTCCAAACGCACATGATGGCACACAAACTCCCAAATGTCCTGGGCTCTCTTTTCATGGCCAGCAGCTCCTTTCCGTGGGTGCGACCATTCGCCCCCATCACCAAGGAATCTCAAGCTAGAAGAACGGTTAACCGCGCCGAGATATTGTGCAGATGCCAGTCTTCCTGGGGGGCTCCTCACACTTGCCGACCAAGGCTCTACCCTTTCGTGAACGCGGGGAGGTACCCACGCGAGTCCATCGATTTGGTCCCTGCGACCTCCAGCCTCATATCCCGCCAGTGGCAGGGAGGTCGAGAGTCGCTCCACGCGCTCACTCCATTCAGCAATACTTCGCATCTAACGCCCAAGAGCCGCCAGTGGGAAGGAGCCCAAGTTCTGGAAGAAGACTGTCACTGTGGAAGTCACGTCTCAAGAGCAGCGGAAACTGGTCTCACCAATCCCAGAACACAGAAAGGCCAGAACTCCGTGCAGTTGCCAATTATTAATCGTTTGGATCCTACCACTCCTTCGTCTCTCATAGACCGGTCACACCAACGGCGACGAAACACCAGCGCAATGCCGCGCTGCGGATATGACACGACCAATATGCGCGTGGCGGCGAACCCGCGACTGGCGGGTTCTACTGGGGGAAAGGGTCGTCCGAGAAATGACAAGCCGAGGAGCGATGGTAACAATGAAGGCAGGGGTCGTAACGGAAGCGGAGGCAGTGGCAAGTGGGAGGACTGCGGTCGAGGCGATGACGATAAGGGCTCTGAGAAGACGGCAGAGCAGGAGCCGGAACGGGAAGGGAAGGATGAAGGAATGACCACCGAGGAGCTCATCAAAACCATCGATGAGATACGCCTTCCGCTGGAAGGCCGTGGATGGACGTTCTGGCTCTGAGTTGCCTCTTGACCGAGCCCGCTGATCATCATGGCGAAATTACGATTGGCTGATTTACCAGCTATCCACCATTACGGTCATGGCTTGCTAAGGATGTGGACAGGCCAGTTTTGGTATTCCAGTCTATCGGGGGCATGATATTGTCTGACAGTTGAACCCCCCAGTCGAGCAACAAGGCAGTGGCGCAGGTGGTCGGAAGAGCACTCGGAAGCTACGAGGCATACTGGGCGACTGGGATGGAAGGGAAGACTTCAGGAGTGGACGCAGTCTTTGCTAGGATGGCGTCGCACTCGCACTCGCACGCGCCACACTCCTAACCATCAATCACCATCCAAGCCATACTCGAGAGCCCTGCCCCAAGCTTGCAGCCAAGGATTGACTGGACCAACAATCAGTAGTGAGAGGCAGGAAGGGGACAGTGAGATCTACGGCGACGTCGATGATGGAACGTTACGGAAGAGTGTGTATGAGTGCGTGCGGGCTTGTGAGGATGCCGTGAATGAATGAAGATATGACAAGGCGCACCAAATGTTGTGCAAGTCTTGGCCGTATGTAGCAGTTGCGAGAGGCTTTATCTAGCAAACAGATCTTGCATGTGTTAATCAAGACCCTTACTGTGCCGCCACCCCACGACTCACTCTTCACTTATTTGACCTGTTTCTTTGTCCAATACCCTTACTTACCCGCCTTGGTCTGTGTATCATCATGTATCATCACGTCAAGGCAGGAGACGGCGGACCTGGCAGTAATGAAGCGCAATGTTTTGTAGAGCGGGCTTTGAGGGGTTCTGAAGTGTTTCAATACCCGCGCACACTTTGACACTCGTCGCGTTACATACATGCTTGAGTACATTCTGATTCTACAATATCTTCTTTAGACTCCATGGTCTTGTTCATTCACACCTATGTTGAGGAAGCAGCTCCCAGGCCGAGTGGGAATGCTTCCAGGTGGCCACGAACAGGTAATAAACCACACGCACAGATGGCGGTGGGACAAACACCTCACCTTGTCTACATGCTTCTTTCTCGTGCGTGAGTAGGAGGGGGCACGTTTCACCGGGTCTGACCGCCGCGCTCGTAGCAAGCAGTTCAAGATGTATGCACACGGTGAGCACCCTCATGCTCAACTTAAAAAGAATGTTGTTGCGATTGAACGGAAATCAAGGAGGCGTGGGTATCCTATCCAATTTTCCCGCGTTCCTGGACCGTCCCTTGGGCCAGGCGCGAATATCAAATCAATATGTCGAAGATAGCAAAACAGACCAAAATATTTGCAAACACCGCTGATGCCTGGCTTTTCCTTTCACAAAATACACTGCCACAAAGAATTGTGCCCAAGCTCATGAAACGCCTCCCTTTTCGAATGCCCTAAGAGGTTCGAATGCTGTTTTCGCTGATGCCTCCCCTCGCCAAATAGAATAAACCCCCGACCAAACTCATGAAACGCCATCCCTTTTCGAATGCCCTAAAAGGTTCGAATGCTGTTTTCTTCGCTACCGGATGGGGATGATTCGACATGCAATATTTCCACGGGAGTCTGAACCCCCAACACATTTGATTACACAAGTCCCAAAGTGATTCGTCAAATCGACATCGGCTCTCTAGTCCACATGACATTGAGTCTGTGGACAGCCTGTACATGATACCAAACCACTTGAGACTGAAAGCTGGTCCGACAACACTGCCAACGGTTGCAACTGGAAAGCCGAAGGGTATCTTCGAAGCACATTTCCCCAACTCCATAGAGCCAGTTGAAAGAGAAATGCACCTGGTTGTTTTGCTCTGTCCCTTCTTTTGTTCTTATTGTGTTTCGATTTTGCCTTGTTTTTTGAGCTTTTTGGTTTGGAGTGGTGTTGCTACTGAAATCAACTTTGGCCACTGACTTTGGTGCGTCAGTAATACGGCGCCACCGGGCGATCGTGGACTAAAGGCCTGTCCTTGTAGAGAGTGTTCAGCTCTTCTACCATGTTGCACAGCAGACTGGATGATTTCTGACCATCGTGATGGCAATTATTCGTTCTCCACTTCCGGCTGGGATGCAGGAAGCTGAAGAAAAGAATCGAAGTCAAACTGATCGAAATTAGAAGTGCTGTTGAAAAAGTCCGTAGTGAAGTCATCCGCATCGTAGAATTGCTGGAAACTGTGCGCGTCCAAGTTACTATCGCCGAGACCGTCGGAAGCCGCGTGTGTTACTGCATCATCCGAAAGACTTGTCTCGGCCTTGACGGCTCCAACAGACTGGCTCGGGGTATAGAGATGCAGTGGGTCACTCCCGTCGAATGGTTGATCCTCCGTCGTGATCTCGTTCTTCACGAAGGACTTGTCTGTTGGTTTCTCGGCCTTGACGACTGGTGTTGACTCTCCGTCGGTCTTTACCGCTACCTGTGACTCCTTCTTGGTCGCTGAACTCTGCTGGGCATTCCGGCCACGGGACTGTCTCCTGGCACGCAGCTCACGTAAATCTCCGTGCTGCTGGAGTTGGAAAGGAGCCTGGGTGGCGTTTGATACGGCGGTGGCTGAGTCTTGCCCGCCGGCGAAGAAGCCGGCGAAGTCAGTGTCCTGTGGAAACATACCGCGCAGGTTGCCTGGTAATTCGCTGGTGAAGCCTGTCCCATAGGTCGGCTGGAGTGAACCAGGTGACATGGGTATTGACTGCGATGACATGCGGCGCTGAATATTTTGCTGGTGGGGCGTTCCCATGGGGGCTGGCATTCCTGGAGAGGGCATGCCTGACACCTGGCGGAAAGCGGCCGGCACTGATGGCGTTGACGAGGGGGAGTGTGCTTCAGGGAAAGCTTCGCCAAAGCTTCGGCGCTGTCCCGCCACTTGGGAGGCCTGAGGCGCGATGACGGGTGAGATACTTGAGGCTCGAGACTGAGCATTCGTGTTCACCTGCAGAGCGTCCATGTGGCCCATTGACATGCTCCTTTGATGCATAGACATTTGCATGGTGGGCGAGGGGAAGGCGCTGCTGGGGGCCATGGGATTGGCTGTGGCTGGGCTCCCCACATGGCTGCCCACAGGACTGGCGAGTGCGTTCTGAGGGCTGGGATAATGGAATGCAGGCTGGTGGGACGGAGTGGTCGGCGAGAAGGGAGCGGTGTTCATCTGCGGCGAAGACTGTGCCTGTTGGACGCTAGCACCGGGCGTTTGGAAGCCTCCAGCCGGGCGGGTCGAGAATCCACGGGGTCCGAAGAACTCGGCAAACTGGGCGTTGACGTCGGCCTCTCGTTGAAGGTCCCTTTGGAGGTTGGGAAACCTGTCGTATGCCGCGGCCCGCGTGCCGAGAGTTGCGATGGCATAGGCCTGGAAGCGGGGCATGCTGGCCAAAATGTCGTTGTTGTTGAGCAGTGCGGAGTATCTCGCGGGAAGGTCGTCTTCCTCCTCGTACATTTCCTCGTTCAGGACGATCTGCTCCGAGACCTTGAGTGCCTTTCCAGTGCGCTGCTTGTGAATCTCGGAAGCCGCGTACGCGGACTGGACACGGGCTTCGAGGCTGCGGTCGCCTCTCCTGGAGGCGGCAATGTATGCCCTCTCCTTGTTCTCCGACGCGGTTCTCTCGCTCTGGAGGTACAGTCAGATGAGAAAGCCCCGACCAGCGGATATTGGTTCAGTACACACCTGCCTGGGGACGCCCACGTTGGGGCCGGCACCCCCGGTTGACATTCGGGAGCCCTTAGGAGGCATTTTGAACGTGATGGCGGAGCAAGCTCAGCAGATGTGGGGGATGGAAGTGAACGGGTTGCGGGCGGGGACGGCGATGCGATGTGATGTGATGTGATGGAGGCCGGAGCGAATTAATAATAGAGTTGATTAGATGAATGGTTCTATCACCCTGTATGCGTCCGAATCGTACAGATTTGTTTGTCGTGCATGTATGTATATCTGCTATATGTCCAGCCTGTGCAAGATGAGAAACCTGGAAGCTCGGGTTCGAGTGTGGGAGTCACAGGGCAGGGAGTGGTGGCGGCTGGGGTTGTTAAAGAGACAGGAAGTAAGTAGGTTTACTACCGCACCCTATCTGCGTTGTATCAGGACGCGGGCGAGTAGCGAGGACGAGGAAGGAGGAGGAGGCGACGTGAGGAGAAGGACAAGGACGGACTGGCAGTTGAGCTAGCGATCCCGTAGGCCAATGCCAATCCCACTTCAGCACCCGCACCTCGCACATCGCCAGCCCACAAGCCCGCTCTACCCACGGCCCAGGGAAGGCAGCAAGGGCGCGGGGGAACTGCCTCCCGTCCTCGTTGCTGCGGTTTCCCTACCAGCCCGAGCTGCCCCTGCCCCAATGGGTACTAAGGGGCCCCACTGGCCATTCACCCGAGCGTTAGTGTTGGCGTTCTACGTTGCAGGGATGCTCTTGGTCTTTTGCTCTTTGGTTCTTTGCTCTCTGCCTGTCTGCCCTCTCTGCCCCTGCTCTTTCGCTCCTCGGTCTTTGCTCTGCCGGCTAACCAGATCGGGAAGTGTCCTCAGTCGCCCGGCCAGATCCGCTCGACGATCGCTCATTGTCTATTTGCTGTGTGAGATACGGTGCCTGGATGAGGGAAGCGAAGCAAGATCCGATAAGGCACGACTCCGCCCATGCAATGCAGTGTTTCCAGGCTACTGGACGAGGGGTGGAGGCCCTGGGAGAAAGTCTCGACAGCACAACGGTGTTGCAAACATAGTTCAGGCCCAGGGCAGAACGGTACCTCGCAGCGACTCGACTCCAGCGTGGATCAAGACCGCCATGGCAAGTACCGTCCATTATTTCAAAGGCCCGCACAGCGCATGGAGCTGCAGCCACATGCTGTAGTGTGCAGCAGTGCAGTATAGTAACAGTAGGGGGAAGTCGGAAGAAAAGTGTTTTCGATCTTTAGTTTTGTCGATCCCGGTCCGATACGGCGGTTGGGAGGTTGCGCAGATCGATCTCGATTTGCAGGGGCCACACGATGGGACAGTGACCAGTGAGCCCGCGATTCTCGGGCCAGATATCCATCAGGTAGGGTCAAATGGATCGCAGAACCGCACCTAGGGCTCATCCTCGTCGTCTCTTAAGTCCAAACCCCGATCAAAGGTCCAAGTCCAAGCTCACGACCTCCTGCCTCCAACAGGGCTGGCGTGACCGTGGCGCTCTCGTTGTTTGGAAATCATTGTTTGTGGAAGGAAGAGAGAGTTGAACAGCGCAAGGGGGGGTGGGACACCTGGTGGTGCGGCCCCCGCTCCGCCACAACCAAGACTGACGAGGCAAGTATAAGGTTATTCCAGGTATGAATGGGTGCAACGGGATTCGGGGTCCCCCCTCTCGGTGAGGAGCTCCAGCATCAATGCTGGTGATGCCGGTCCCCAGGCCTGGGCCCCAACCGGTGGTGAGTGGGGCCCGGAGTTCATTCTGTGCTTGCCAGGTCCGAGCCAGGCGTACAGTTAGTTACTCGGGCATCATCAAAGCATCAGCTTAATCCAGCCAGAGGGCTGGGCCATATGTGCTGCATCCATGGTGTTCTTGGACGAGTTTAACTGCCTCTTTGGTCCTGATAGCCGCAGGATTGGGGTTTTATTGGTGTACAGGACAGCAAATGAGATCAACAGACTATTCATTAGGCAGCGAAGCCCCCGCATTGCTGGCTCGGCCAAAGGAAAGCATGTTGATTCAAGTAGCGCGGGCCAGTCCCAGCGCGGCGGTTCGTTGGGCGCCCGTCGCTTACTTGTGGGCTTATGGTGCTTGAGCTTATAAGCTTGTGCCTGCGCCTGTGCCTGTGCTTGTGGGTTCTGGGCTGTGCTCTGGACTGCACGCTTGAGCAGTCTGTCGGCCACTTGGCAGATTGGATTGAGCTGGTCCGCTGGGATCGGGACGGTCTGACTGGCTTGGACAGTCCTGTGCGGGCACCTTGATGTTGCGAACAAACCGCTGAATGTTTGGGCATCTGAACGGGGGACACAGAGCGAAGCCGTCGTACGTCCACTGTTGATCATCCAGGCCAAAAACGTCAGAAACCTCGAACGCCAGACGGCACGTCTGGACGGAACGGAGCGCCAGCGCGGGAGCGGCTGCAACTGACGGAACAAACTGTCCGGCCAGCATGTGCGGGCGAGGTAGACTTCTACAACGATAGATCTGGGGAAGGTGCCACACCAAAGGGTGCAACAAAGACATCCTGCAAGAGCAACCAACCCAAGGCCGGTCAGGCAAGGCGAGCAAGCTCAGCACAGCTGCAACTTATTATCACCAAGTACCTAGGTAGCCAACCAACGCTCGATTCCTGGGGTCCTAGCTCTGGGGTCCTACAATCTCATCTCATCTCGTCTCATCCCTCAACCTGCCCTGCAGCTGTCTCAGTCTCACCTGGGCTGGGACAGCAATTTCTGCCATTTCTGTCTGCACAGCATGGTATTCCTCCTCCCGTTCCCCATCCTCCGTCAAGAGGGAGATGGCCATGGGGCATCCCTTTGGCCCTTTGCACCCTCCCAACCTCGTGCCCTTTCACGCCCTCCAAGGAATCGGGACAGCACCTGCCCCACCGTCACCTTGATCTCACTTTCCCATCAGCTCCTCCACAACTCCGGCACGGCCGTCGCAACTGCAATTTCTAGACAACAACAACAGCAAACAAGCTGGACAACTATCACACAAGACCATTCATCACGTCAATTCTGCCATCACCGGCCAAGCCAGCGCCATCGTCATAGTCTCTTCCCCAGCTTCGCACTACTGTCATGTTCCAAACTTCAACTGCCACACAGGACGTCCCGCCAGGCCCCGCTTGGCCCATCCGCCCCTCCATCACTTTCTTACCTAGACCGACTCCTAGCAGCCCAGCGCCTCCTAGCAACGCCCCAGTCCACTTCAGTGCAAGTGCCGCGCTGGGGAACCAGGGAACTTGTGCTGTGGTGTCACCCGGTCTTTGTTGTTCCCCTGCTAGCCGCCAGGAATTCTCGGGCCAGACGCACGGATGGGAAATCCCCACAATCCCATCCCAACAGACATGGCAATCTCGTTCACCCCCAGCCACTGCCTCAGTCTCCTCATTCACAACCTGCCCGGCCAAACCGCCCTGTCCTGTCAACAAATTCGCCACATGCCGATCCCTCGCTTTTGTATTGTCACACCACTGCATCCTCGCCTTTGCTTTGGATTACAAATGTCTCCAACGGTCCGTGGCAATTTCATATGTACACTTGGTGATCCCGAGCTGCGGACTGCACTGCCGACGTGCTTACCGATGCCGATGTTTCTCCATCAACGAACCCAGCAGCCGAAGTTCTGCCTTCCCAATTCTGTTCGCCGGCTTATCGCTCGACGACACCCGTCTCTTAATCGCCGAACGTCACAACAGAGCACGGAAAAGATGCTAGTTTATGGCTCCGGGACGGTGGCGTCTCGGCTATGAAACGGCTTTTCGATTGCATTGTTCAGTAGACATAAAACCGGACACACCTGGTTGTCGTGTGAGTCACGAAGCGGCGTTGTTCACTTGACTAGGTAGACTACGCAGTGCAGGTCAACTCACATCCTGAGCCCGAGTCTCACTCCGAACGTGAGGGATTGGCTGTGAATTGCTTATCCCAACCAAAAAGACTCACTCATTTACTTGTGCTAGATTACAGTGCATTCCAGCTCTGCAGGTTCGCTGTTGATGCCATCTTTGGTCGCACCCATCGACACAATACAACGCGCTGTGCCAGCGCCCTGGACTGCCGCCCTGGGCAAAACCCCCAGATTGTCTCAACGTATTGGTTCCATGGCGGGGGAACAGAGCAACCCTTGGTGAGTCGGCTTTCCTTAATTTAACAAACACGGCAACGTGAACGGCAACGGCGACAAGACGCAATGGATCACACTGTTACACTGTTTCAGGCCCTAATTTTCAGCTATGGGTATTGAGAGAATAATGATGCTGCAGTGACAGATATTGGTCGGACAAGTCTTAAGCCGCCACTCAGGTCTTCAGCTTTACGGATTTGCATCGCAATTCTACCAGCCATTAGGCTTAGCCCTGTGGGCCGTTTGGTTACCGCTAGTTGTTAAGACCTAAGTCCGACTCTTTGCTTCTAGAAAACAAAGGTCCCTTCGCCCGCCAAGCTTTCGATCTATCATATGCATCTCGATCTCCTGCTCCTCCAATCGCAGTGATTCCGGGATGAGGAAGCTGCATCGCCGGGGCCCCACCGTGATCAGCGTACCCTTGCGCGGCACCCAGACACGCCAAACAGCCAGAACAGGAAGGCTGCTCGTCTGGTTCGGGTTTCGGGGGCGGGTTTGGGACTCTACGCCTTCACTGTATCGCACGCCTCCCATCTGCCGCAGACGCGAAGTCAGGTGCGCTCGAGAGGTCGAGGCAGGTTTCCACGTCATTCTACGGAGAAACAAATCCCACCCACCTGTCACCACAAAGGCACCCCGACCCCTGAACGGCCTGCGGTCCTTTCGGTCGACGAGTGTACCCTGCGGGCAGCCGCCGCAACGTCAGAACGTGCGTTCATGTAACATCCGTCCCGATCTTTCTTTTGTTCACTGGAATCGACATTGCCCACACAGTCGGTATTGAACCCTTCATACCGGCTAAACCTGCACGCAATTGTTTCATAGAGTCAAGCTTCCAGCCTCCCGGTGCCACGCTTGGACAACCCTGCGCTGTGGGACCCTGACCAGACAACAGGCTGCGCTCATGGGAGCTGAACCTGAAATGCGGCTGAAATCATTTGAGACGCAGCCTCACACTTGTTGTTCTTCCTTCTCCCGAAGAAGAAAACAGAGTCACATCATACGCCCCTGCTCTTCGCCCTGAGCCATCTTACTTAACCCCTTTTGCACTGGGCCTGATTCCTGACCACGATGATCCAAAACAGCATCTATGGTAAAGACACCGATCGAACTCGCGGGTGGGTCCTCCGCCGAGATCACGGAGCCGGGTGGTGCGGCGCGGCTTCGATCTCCTATGTGACAGCAGCATGCCTCCAGATCGGAAGACTCCAGCCAGCTGACCCGGTCATGCCGACGTAGCCCCACCCGTCTTTCTCACGACACTCTTCGCCTACATTTACGTCACACTCTCCCAACACGCGTATCTTTATTTTGACTATCTCTTGGCTGCAGCCCCTGCCCGAGCACATGGCGTAACCATGCCGGCCATGCAGAAGGCGCCCCAACGGATCTCCAGACGCCAGCCTCCCCGTCCTCTGAACGATCCCTTTCAGACTCATGGGCCCTCCACTCCGTTGCCAAGCGTGCCCAGCGAATACGCATTTTGCAGGCAAGTATGCCTTGTGGGAAAGAGATCTTCTGTTCATCCTGTTCTCAGATCGTTTGGGCCCCACACACCTCCGCGCCCGGTACATGCATGGCCCAGATGAGGTCGGTTAGGCACTAGCCAGTCTCGACGGGCCCGTGGGCCCTGGAGCGCGAAACTCAAGGACTGCACATACATACGTCGCCGAGCACAGGGGTCAGCACACAAGGCCCGATTTCAATCGCACATTTGCTTGCTGTAGTTCCGATCTCCATCGTGGGGCCAGAGTGTTTCTTGCATTTGGGGATCCTGACATCAACACAGGGGTCTACCTACGGCGTGGTGCGGGAAGCCTTACAAAGTCAATATCGTTCGTGACCGCACAGGAACCAATGGTGTGATACAGGACCTAGTGATATCGCAAGACCTAAATCCCGGCAACCGCCTCCCTCGCGAGAGCCAGCGTGTTGATCCTGATGCCAGGGCTGGGGCATGTTCAGTACGACTCTCGGCAACCAGCCAGCTGTTACCGTCGGGAGTGTAGAATAGCACATCCTGTCACTATGACCGCATGCTCCGGTCACTACCAGAAGAGTGGTAACCATGGACGGGGCCTACATGTCACGTAGGACCTCGCTCGAGACTCCAGTCTACTAATATGGCCGCGTAGAGGAGGGGCGGTCGTGAGTAAGTTGAGCGGGCCCGGTCGCAGGAAATGGGGTGGTAGTAGGCTCGTCCACGGAGTGTAATCAAACAGGTTTCTTGATACTCTGTAACTTCGTTGCAGGAAAAGGATACAGAAATAAGCATACCCGTGAGAATATGTGGCTCACGTGTGGGCCCTGGAGGGTATTCTGTCACATTTACTCAGTCTTCCACCGCATTATGCATGGCCTGCATGAGAGCGCCGCCGCTGGTCAGGTCCCCGTAGACCGTCCTGTCCTAGACATTTGTCCTTGAGGCAATTCCTCCCAAGCTGAGACCCAGTGCCTGCCCTCGGGCTCCTCCTTTTGACTCTTACGGAGTGAACCGGTGTACATGGCAGAGAAATACCATGTCGAGTTGCTGCGGTACTTTCGAGAGACCCCGTGAATGCACCTGTGGCGAGTTCCTCAGGCGGCATGACATGGGATGTCAAACAGGGCAGACACTCAAGAAGTCACTTGCCATGTGTGTTCAGACAGCCAGCCGCTTTCAGCTGGGAGGTCACGGCCTGGGGTCAGCAGACACACGCCCCGTCGGTGTGAGATACGCGCAACGAGTAGAACTCGTGGGGATTCAAAACAGCCGCCCGCGAAAAAAACAACCGCAACACTAGATAGATAGGTAGGCGGGCATGTAGGAGGTCTTGCTTGTTTCAAGGCCTTCAGGACAGGACAGGACAGGGAAGCACAAGACAGGTCCCCCCTCCCCGCCTCCTTTTTGACCAAGAGGAGAGAAGTCGGTCCCAGCCCGTCTGACGTGTCACGCGAATGTCAAGGCTCCAACACATCTCGCCTCGGCGCGCGACAGGCGTCTCCGGTGGCAGTGACGGCATGCCATGTGCCTCAGGCGGAAGGATACGAACCTACATGTCCCCATGGCGCACGTTCATCTGTAAATGTGTGCGTGCGTGCGTCTGTGTGTGTAATTGCGCCTGGTTGAGCTGGACAAAACGTGCTTTTGGTGCTCCTGCACAAGGGAAAAAATTAATGGCGAAACGTGCGCATCCCGCCGTGACTGGTCTGCCTAAGTTTAGTTGCACAGCGTCAGGGGAAAAGAAAAGGGGCCTTTTTCTCTCACGCAAAGGCTGTATGTGAACTGTAGAACCGAATCGGGATGACTTCCTCATGCTGTTGTCGCACAACAGAAGGATATGGACGAATAATGAACACGACGACATGATCCTCGCCAACGCGGATCATTGGTTTGCCTTCGCAAGGAACTCAGGATGGGTCAAGATGAAATGGTCAGCCGTAGTTTCAAAGCTCAACGTCAATGGTCTCTCCAACCGCTGGGATTTGGATTCCGCTATCGAGTAAAATCATTGTACAGAGACACAGAGAGTCGTCATGTAGGCCCAGGCATTATCGACGTTATGGACCACCCTCTTGATCCATCAGTCAGACACTCGCAACCTGCCCGACTGGTCTGACCGATCCCCCTACACCGCCCCAAGGAACCATTAAAGGAAACGCCAATGCAATGCTGAGTGATGCCTATATCCCCTCCCATTCCGCACTCCCCTGCGCTATCGTGAAGCCCAACGAGTACGTAATAAACGAAAATGCATGTCAGGGGAGAGATGTGGGTGTGGAGTAATGGGTATGAGTATATGTATGAGTACGACGTGTATGGGTACGAGTATAGTATATCCAAGAAAGGCCCCCCATCCATTCCCCTAACTCGCACATCCCGTGAGCGAGCTTGGGGAATGAGCACACGGTCGCCCGCCGGGGATATCCAAAATAGTCAATGTTTGGTTGGTTTGTTTCTATACGACGCCGCCGATCTCGGGCGGCTTTGATGATGTGTGTAGGCGACAATGTCCTAAAAAAAAAAGAACACGTCGCGAGAGACGGGCTCATTTTGCCCTCCACGACCTTCAAAAATGGGAGTCGTTGTTGTTGCGCGACAGGGGAAAAAGGATATGCCGCTTCGCTCGTCTGAGATAGCTGATGCTTTTTTGTGATTCGCAGGCGGCAGACACGAGAAGTGTACGCGCGTATGCGGGGGTTACATTTGCCGGGGAGGGAGTGAAGGCACGACGGATCTCGACCCCCTTATGCCGCGGTCTTCCACGTCCCTTTGATTTTGGCATACAAGTCCGTGTGGTGGAAATCATAGTCGTCCCTGAACACGCAGAACGGGTGCTCGGCAAGTAGCTTGGTGGCAGTCGGGCGTTCCTCGGGATTTCTGGAAAACGGCACCGCAGCGTCAGCAAGAGATCACACCCCACAGAAAAAGAAGGGACCAGTGGTTCCGGGGCTAAATCAGGGAAAAGGGGGAGAACTTACACGGTGAAACAATCCCACATGAAGGCCAGCGCCACTGGGCTCACTGCCGCAGACACCTCCTCGGGGATCGGCGGCGTCTCTCCGTTGGCAATCTTGTATATCGCACCGACGGCCTCGTCCTTGGACCACGGCCTGCGCCCGGCGAACATCTCGAGGACCACGCAGCCCAGCGACCAGATGTCCACCTTTGCGCTGTAGCCCTCGCCCTGGCTGCGGATCACCTCGGGGGCCATCCAGAAGACGGAGCCCTGCATCGAGTTGGTCTTGTCATTGCCGTAGATATTGTCCGTCTTCTTGCTGATGCCAAAGTCCGAGATCTTTGCCGTCCCGTCCACGTCCAGCAGAATATTGTCTGCCTTAAGGTCGCGATGCAGGATTCCCTCGCGGTGAAGATACGCCAAGCCCGACAGCGTCTGCCGCGTGAGACTCGCCACGACGGACTCCTCGAACTTGCCGTGCTTCCTCACGCAACTGCCCATGCTGCCACCGGGAATATACTCAAGGAAGATGGAGATGCTAGTCTCCTTCCTCTCGCACCCAAGGTACTGCACGATATTCACGTGATCGAGATGCTGCATTGTGTCGATTTCCTGGTCTAGCGCGGCGACGAGCTCCTTCATCTTGGCTTTGTCGCCTCCTGCGGCCTTGGGGTTGACCTCGACTTCCTTCACCGCCAGGAATTCACCCGTGGTTGCGTTCATACCAAGGTAGACCCGCCCATACGTTCCCTTGCCGATGAGCTGGCCCTTGAACCACCGGAACGTCGTCTGTCGTTTGGGAATCTGGTTATTGGCATTGTGCGGCAGACTAGGGAGGTGGTCCTGTGGGATCTGCGGCAGGATCATCGAGCCTCGCTGCGGCCGGATCTGCACAATGTTGGCGTTGAACATCTTGGTAGACTTGCGTCGCATCAGGTTCGTGTTCTTGTTCGCGGCGGCTGACGTGCTGCTGTTCGGAGTCGGTGGCACCGGCGGCGCCATTCCGGCTCCTTGAGTGTAGCGCTTGTGAGCCACTTCTCTGATGGACTTCATCCTGCCCAAGCCCTGGGAACGCCGCGTGCTTCTTTGTGCCGCGCTGACAAAAGATGCTGGCCGCTCCAGCGCCTTAAGAGTGGATTCATCGCTGCCAAGGGTGTCACTGTCGTTGTATATAGTACTGATCCTCGAAGATGTCACCGGTTTCGACTGCTGTCCCGATTGCTCCTCCGTCTCCTCGGCTATCGGACTGGGTGGCAGATCACCTGGGAGTTCGGTGCCTTCTTCCAACACGGGCTGGTCCACGTCCAGGTTAGGGAAGAAGTCCTCGAGGTTATTGATCAGCGCATCGGTAGGTGGACGGTTAGCCCAGATCGAGGTGTCCTTCTCCATGAAACTCTTGCGTCTACTAAGCTTCACATCATTGTCGTTGGAATCCCATCCCTCCGAGTGTGGCGTATTAGGCGTTCTCTTTGAGCCTTTAGACGAGTGGTCATCATCATCGCCTGCCGGTGTCTTACCCCCAGACGAAGTGGGTATATTGGGATCCGTGAAAGATACCGAAAGGCCCTTCTTGCCGCGCTTGGTTTGCACAGTCAAGCTTGGGCGCTTGCTGAGACTGCTGGCTCCATGTGCGGGCTCTTCCTCATCGCCATCACTGTCCTCGTCGTTCCAGAAGGTGCCGTCCTTGCTCACAGGCGACGCTTTCGCAACGGGTTGGCTGATTAGCTCCTTCCCCTTCTTGGTGGTGCTAGGGACCGCACGACCGGCCAGTGGTTTCGCAAATAATCCGTCGTCTGAATCGTCCGAGTCGTCGTCATCATCGTCTTCACCCGAAGAGGAGTCCCCGTCGAAGATCCTGGGTTTGACGACCACCTTCGGCAGTTGAGGCGGCTTGTCCGATACGGTCCTTGCTGTTGGGCTGACCTCGCCTGCGGAGGCTGGTCTTCGAGACTTGGCGTCTTCTCCTGTTTGTCGTTGTTTAGCTTCAATGTCAATCCTGAGTGGGTACCTAGTAGATCTGGTGCTGTTCCTCGTCCCGTTCCGTCTCCCAAGGGGTGATGAGTATGTTCTGGGCAACCGGGTTCCGCCAGGCGAGTAGTCGGGCACATCAAACGCCACGCCTCCCGGGCTCATGGTCGAAGAGCCGGGGGTGGGTGGCGTTCGCGGTCGCGGACCACCGTCATTTCCACGTAATGAAATGCTCGATTGAGCATCCTTACCTGCTTCTTCCCCTGATCCAGCTCCTCCGAACTCGTTGTCGCCTTCAGCTTCCGCCCTGTTTGGTGAGTTGCCCCTTCCTCCGGCACCTCCGGGGTGTGCGATGCCGCCCAGACCGCGGCCGATGCCGGCCAGCGCGGCACCGATGCCACCAAGAGCCTGGCGCTCATTGTTTGGTCGCCTCTTCTCGGCCATCTGCTTTGGGCTTTCGGATATCCCGGTGCTCTGTCGCTTAGAGGGGAACCCATCCATGCTTCCTTGGCTCGTCCGTTGATGTGAGCCACGTTTGGAGAGCGAGTTCGCCTTGATGAGGGTCGCTGATGGATCGAGAGGCGCCGCGGGAGCACGTCTCTGCGGTGCAAAAGCACCATCGAACGGCTTCTTGTCCTCGAATGGCGAGTTGCGCGGCTCGTCAAAGTTAACAACGCGGCCCACGATACCGCTGTAGGTACTTGTGCCATTGTCTGAGGGTGAGTGGCCGCTCTCTTTCGCTGCCTTGCGCTTAGCGAGATACTCCTGTTGCTTCCTGATCATCTCCGCCTTATATGCTTCTGCCTGCTGCGTAAGGTTGCCGTCGTCGCTCTTGTCGTCATTGGCCCCATCATCCGCCCCGGTCGCCGAGTTCTTGTCTTTCTCCCCGGTGAGCGTGTTCTGCCTGGATGCCGGTGGAGATGAGCTAGACCTCCTGCGCTGCCCGTTCAGCCGTGCATACGTATCCTCGTCCATCTTCGCACCCGCAGGGAGGTAGGCCGGCGAGAGCGCATTCTGCGATTGGCCGATCTGCACTCCCAAGCCCCCCATGTTTCCAGGCCGAACGAATATCTTCAGAGAGCCGGCTGCGTCCGCCCTTGATTTCTTCTTGGCGACAAGTTTGCTGTCGTCCAACGCATCATCGTGATCAAACTTGCCAAGTTCCGTGAGAAATAGTTCCGCGCCATCCGCATCTGGTAGGCCAAGATTAACGCATATTAGTTGCCTAAGGTCCGAAGCGGATTCCACGTCCGATACGTCCACCATGCGGTAGTTCCAGTAGTCCAATGTTGCGAGAATAAATATCCTGTGCCTAGTGATGCGCCTCGACCTCATCGACGATGCCGGCCTCTGCTGCTCTGTAGAGAAGCTCGACCCCGGTCTGTCGAGCGAGGTCTCACTAGGGTTCCCTCTGCTCCCCAGCGAGTGCGCCTTCAGCTGCATCGGGCTGGTAGGCGACTCGGGATCATCGTGGTGTTTCTTCTTGCGCGGGTTGAGGAACGAGAGGAACGACTTGGTCTCCCTCGCGGACCCTGGCGGCTCGCTCGCGCCAGCGGACCGGTCGCCTGTCGAAGAGTTGTCGCCGAGCGGACTGGGCCGGTTGCCGCCGTCGTGGCCATATCGACGAGTGTCCTTGGCCATTTCGGCGACGTTCATCTGGGACCGCAGAGCCTGGCTCGCTTCGGGCGGCACCCCAGACCCATATATAGCTGCGTTTGACGAAACCGAGTCAGTGGAGTTTCGATTTCGGTGGCCCCCAAATCTCCCGCCGGGCGACGAAGCGAGATTGGGTGCCGTAGAAGACGAGAAGAGGCCTTGGTTTGGTGCCGGGCTCGCCGCGGGGCTGTAGCCTCGGTTGCTGCTGCGCTCGTTATTGTTGTTGTTGTTGCTGCTGCTGCTGTTGTTATTGTTGGTCGTTCCTACCTCTCCGGACTCACTAGCGACCGGGCTGTGGCGGCGGGAGCCTTCGTCGTCGATGTTACTTAACAGTAATTTCCTATGGTTGCCACCGGGGTCTGAAGAAGTGACTGAGTTACTAAAACCGTTCCAAAGAATGGGCATGGTCTGAGTCCGTATCTGTGATGATGACCTACGTCCAACTGAGAATCCTGGGCCTGGGGCCTTGATAGGGGTGTCCGGAGAGCCGCTGTCCGGACCTGCACTGGTGGGCACGAGTGAGGTATTGCTCGTTGAGTCTTTCCTCCCGTGAGATGACAAGTTCCCCGTGGTCGTGGGTGTCTCGCCCCTTACAATGCTGCGAATTAGCCGACGCATCCTCTTTCCTTCCTCTCTCTCTCGCGACTGATCCCAGCCGGTCCCACTGCTAGTGCACTCCGTTGCTAGTCGTGGGTACACCTGCTGATGCATCATGCCAAAGTTGCCGCGTCCACCATGGCCGCTCCCGAGCTCGAGAAATCTGGAACCGTGTAAGTCCAAAGCGCGGAAGGTCGAAAGCCAATCCTTGCTGAAGTTATTTGCTTGGAGCCATGACAGCACGCGGTCCAAGGGCCACTGCGAGGCCAGCTCGGGTGGGATGCCCGATGCACCGCCAGCCGTGGTCGCGTTTGAGGTCGTCGAATTGCCTCTGTTGTGGTTTCCGTAGCTGTCGACCGGGGTGGATATCGTCGTGTCGCTGTTTGCGGTCCCCAAGCTGCCTAGACTACCCAGCCACGAGCTTTGCGAGGTAGCAGACCAAGTCGACATGTCATCCATGCCCAGACCGGGAATACCAACCCCCTCACCGTACGTGTCACCCTGCGGGATGTAAGTAGCCGACATCTGCATGCTTTCGCTGGGAGGTGGGGGTGGAGGGATGGCGATCTGCTGCCCATTGACAGTCTTGTACGGCTGTGGGTTATACGGGCGGGGCGCTGACTGAGAAGGAGGAGGAGGCGGAGGTATGTAGGATCCGTACGCGTTATTCCAGGTGCCTTGCCATTGTTGTGTGTTGCCCGGAGGCGGACCTGGGGGAGGAGGAAGCCCGCTGGGAGGTGGTCCGCCTGGTGGGCCTGGTAATGATATTGCGCCGGCCGGCGCGCTGGGATAGCGAGGAGGCGGAGGGGGGATGTTGGTCATGATATTGTTCATGGTGCCTATCGCCGCGGGTGGCGACATGGGAGGAGGCGGAGGAGGAACCTGGAAAGGTCTCGAGGGGTCGACCCCCGACCCCTGGCGCTGTCCATACATGCTGCTGATGTTGCTTGCGCTCGCGGACGAGTTCAGGGACGGGGCCGGAGCGGTTTGGGACCTCGACTGAGGAGGCGACACGGGATAAGGGGGGCTCGTGGCCTGGTGTGTCGGAGGAGGCGGCGGTTGGGCAGGCGGGGACGGGACGGCAGCGGACACGGGAGTCCGGCGGGTTGGGGGTGGTCGCGTCGAGGGAGGGAATGCGACGCCGCGGCTCGTAGATTTGCTCGGAGAATCGGCGGGAGAGTCGGGGGGCGGTGCAGGCGAGAGTGGGCCGCTGGCGGTGTTTGCCCTTCTCCTCGGGCCGGCGGGCGATGGGGCGGAGAGATATTGCGAGGTGGGCGAGGAGGCGTTGTTGATGGAGGGATAGGCAGAGCCGGCGCCTAGGCTGGAGAGGAGGGAGCTGCTGGAGCCGAGGGTTGGGACGTCGTCGAAGAGCACGCCGTCGAGCTTGGCGATGTCCTCGGTGGCTTTGCGGTCCAGCAGGAACGTCGGCCGGGAGAGCTTTGTGGAGGTGGCATCTAGAGACAAAGGCGAGTGAGGGAGGCCCGCGAGGGGGGATCTGCTGTTGTAGGGGCTCAGCAGCCCAAGTCCGCCGTTCGCTTGTTCTCTGTCGCGATCGACTTGTCGTGAGGAGAGACTCGAGATGGAGCGTTGGCGCTGTATGCTCCTGCTCATTTGAGCGAGAGGGTGGTTTCCTTGGGCAAGGCAAGGTCAGAGGGCATTCTCACTTCTGTGCACGGGAGATGGCGCATCCGGTTGCTGGGCAGAAAGGCCGGCGAGCCGGCGCGACGGAGGCGAAGCAGGCTGGTTCTGGAGCCCAGGGGAGCCAGGAACGAATCAGAGATGGGGCGCAGTGGTGCAGTGCTTGTTTTCGTGCCTGATGCCGGGGTTCTGAGTTCGGGGTGCTGGGTGCTGGTGGAGATGGGATAGCAGTATCTGAGGTAGTCTACTGCACGACAATGGGTCGCAAAAAAGAGCATGGAACTGAAACCTTGGGCGATCGACAGTAGAGCCCGAGGCAAGTTCCGCCGTGGGGATTTTTGGGGGGGGGGGGGAGAGGTCTCAAAATTGGCGTCAGGCTGCCCAACCCTACCAAGCCCAGTCTCCAGAAAACAGCAGCGCACGCTCACAACGGGCACGCACACGCAATAGGCACAACCCACTCGTGTTGTGTCAATGTCAATGTCATGTCGTTCGTATCGTGTCAATTGGCAGGACAGAAAGAGGACGGAGCTGCACAGCACAGGCCAGGCCAGGCCACACCGGAGCAGAACAGGACAGAGCAGGACAGGACGTAGGACTCGACAGTACAAATGCGCGCGTTACTCACAGCTAATACGAATTATTGAATGCCAAGCGTGTGGCACGGAAGGAACAGAGTGGAGACGGCGAGGTCCCCTTTCTCTGTGTGTGCACCCTCTCCCCTGTGCGTCGGCGTCTATGTCGCTCTGTGTGCAGTATCCGTGTCCGTGTCTGCGTCTGTGTCTGTGTTCCTCCACGTGCTTATCGTGACAAGCAGATCGATCCGAGCACGGGCACGGGCGGGCTGGGCGGCCGTGGAGGGAGGGGGCTGCAGCTTGGAGCTGGGGAGCTGGGAGCCTGATCGGACACACCACACACGTACACACACACACACACAAACAGCGCACGCCTGCTTCCTGTTCCTGGTCCTCTGTCGGGATGGGCGGGTTGAGGCCCCCAGGCGAGGCGGAGGGGATTGGCGGAGGAACGAGTCGAGACTCGAGGCTAGGCTGCGGCGGCGTGGAGTTCTTCGCCTGCTTCTAGTCTCGCTAGCTCTGCGGGCTTGTAGCTTGTTATCCAGCTTGTTAGCTTCTGGGCTTGGCCCTGCTTGCTTAGCGGCTGGCGTCGGCGGCTGGGTGTCTGCGTCTGCGTCTGCGACCGGCGTCTGGCGGGCGAACTGGTTGCTGGGGCGAAAGGAAATGGGGGCAGCACTTGAGAAGTGAAGGGACTCGAAGGATGGATGGATCAAGGACTTAGGGGAAGACACGGCTGCAGATGCAGCCCAACTCGCGCGCCGAGGAAGAAGAGGAGCTGGACGGGATGCCGGATGCCTTGCATCTACCAGACCAGAACGGACCAGACCTGACCAGATTGTGACTTGGGTACTGCTACCTCAGGTAGAAGGAAGGAAACTCAGGAAGGAAAAGGGCGAGCGGTATGCGTACAGTATGCGCCGCCAATCTTGCCAGTCCGTCAGGTCGGTCCAATCGACTCGTTTCTTTGCCTTGTCAGGTCACGTCGCACCGCAGTAGCTCGACGAAAGTGCTGCTCCAACCGTCTGAGTAGAGTTGACCGTAGCCTGTAAGGGGGGTGGGGTGGTTTGGAGGGGAGGTACTGTAGATCTGCAGACAATCAAACGCCAGAGGGCTCCTGAGGAGCGAGTATATAGACAGATAGAAGGAAAATTAAATAAACAAACTTGCAACAACACAACGATTTCTGTCACGGGAGATTAGGGAAGGTAAAGAAGAAAAAAGAAAAAAAACCCAAACACGGCCTGACATGACACGCAGACAAGTACAATCTGTCACTCAATTGAATCAAACAATTCGTAAGTATGTCTGGCCTTCAGGGGCAGAACCAGGTTCACATGCTAGGTACACACAGATTAATCAATTGGGCTGCCCGACCTGTCAGTCCCTCGCAGTCCTCGGGCAAAATCGTTGTCAATCGGGATACCTCCCAGGTGCTCCCGTCCTCCCTGCCTCCTTCCCTCCCTCCTCATGCCACAACCTGGGCTGCCACGATCAACAAGCTGTCACTGAAGCTAGGGTGCACATTGCAGGGTCGCTCTGACAGGGATGTCCTCCCGAGGATCCCCCAGCAGCCGGCGCAAGATACGCTCTGCAGATCCATCTCATCATTCACGATTCGCAAGCTCCGTGTTTCTCGTCCCTCACGTGTGACACGGCGAACCGCGGGACAAAACACGTTGCTGGGAAGGAATGGCTTGTTCTCCTCTCACATTTCTTTTCTGTCCAGATTCTCAAGTATCTACTCTGTGGCTTAATTCTGTTGTGCCTGATTGAGATGTCACCCGCCTTACCGGATTTATTCCTCGGTCACCAAGTCAGTCGTTCAAGGAAAAGGTCGGCAACGTCACCACCTGTCAACTCTATAATTACCATCCCGGCCCTCTTAAACGATGCAACCTACCAACGCGGTTTATAGCTACCCAGAAAACACCCTAGAGCCCTGTTCCTTGGCTTCGGCACTTCAATGCCCTACCTTGCTCGCATATATGAACATACAAACCTACCACACCACACCGCGACCAGGCACCCCATCTGTCAGATCAAGCATCACAGTATCAGGCCTAAATGGGACGTCGTCCCTACCCCGAAACAGAAACAGGCTGTATGGTGTGCATGTGTACGTGTGTGTGTGATGCGCCGCAGGGCGGGCTGGGCCCCCACAAGGTTCGCGCGTCACGAAGCCAGGGGGTGGGTGCGGGAATGTTTGGGATCAACTTGCTCTGAGCTGAGAGATCCGGATCTGATCGCCTGCGCCTGCGCCTGCGGCAACAACCTGGTAGACTACACCCGGGACTTCTCGTGCATAGGTGGTCGGGACTTTGTTTTCCCCCTGCAGAGACAGAAATACGGGACACCACCAAGTAAGTACAGCTGCATAAGGAAGCACAATGGTCGGCGGCGGCTGGTCCGGGCCTTCGCTGGGGATGATTCTTCATGGCTTCGGAGTGGCCGCGTGAGCACGATCCCCTTGCAATGCGCGATTCCTGCCCATGTTTGAAGCCCCATAACTTGGATGAACGCTGCTGTAGGGAATACTAATCAGGCCAGAGCACTGCCCATACCGCCCGTACTATATCCGCTTTCATTCAGCTCCCTCAACCCGAACCGAACCGAACCATTCCAGAACCGTTGCTGCATTCTCGTTACAATTTGTTATATACGAATTGGCCAATAATACTAGCCATGCTTTGCCCGCTTAATATGTACGCTCATGTCGACCCAGCTTGTAGAATACGCCCAATGAACCCTGATCAGAGCCCCAAGAAAGCCCAAATTCACATCACCACACAGCCGTTACCCAGCCAGTTATTGACCATATCATAATAACCTGGCTCCTCGCCTGGCGCAGCGTCCTTGCCATCCCCAGCATTATACCTCCGGACCTGACCCACGATCTTGATGTCCTGCTCGCCCTTGCCGTGCCACCACCGCAACCGCTGGATGCCGTCCTCGCCTTGGCCAATCTCCCACTTGCCGCCGGACACTTCCACCACTGAGCCCTCCCGTGGGAAGTGGGACTCCGGCAGGAACACCACAGTCGGCGCATCCTGGCCCGGCTCGTTCGCGGTGCGTAATTTCAAGACGAAGGTGCAGGCCCTCAGGTCGAAGGTGTAGTGCGTGATGTCCCCGCTCACGGCCACCGGTGCCGGCCGAACGTATGCTTCTGCGGCGCGGTAGCCGGGCGTTGCTTTTAGGGAGGGGTCGGTGGTGTTCATGAGCTGGGACGAACTGCCACCGTTGGCCATGGGGCTGGAAGTCAGGGATGCGGAAGGAGCGTCGTTGGTGAGCGTTTTCTTGAGATTATTCGGCGTCACCGCCACGTCTTCAGAGAGCCGAGTCGTGGACGAGGTCGAAGACTCGACCATTGGAGGTGGTACAGCTGAGATGGCCAGAGGCTTGTCGTCGAGAGAGTGGATCGAAAGGTCTTCTCCGTTCCACTGATCGCCCCACTGGTGGACATTCTGTATTTCAAAGTCAGTACTCCGTGCTTTACATCTGGGTCAGGGCTCTGGGAGCAGGCTGAGCTCACATTAGTGCAGTAGACCCATAGTGAGTAGCCCTCCATTCTACTGCCCTCCACAGCAAAGTGGTTCGCGTCCATGGCTGCACTCTGGCTAGAGTAATCTCCCGTCTTGTAGGCGTACTTGTCATCCATATCATATGGAATGCCAAACTCTGTCAAGACGCATGGGTGGTTACCCATGTAGTCCAAGCCTTCTTTCCTCATCGCAGCCAGTTGGTCTCTGAAGCAGTTGCGGATAGCAGTCTCGCCGATTTTGATGCCAAATGCAGGTGTGAGATATCTTCCCCGGAGTATACCCAGCACATCCACATTCCAGGTCCGATTCCATTTCTTGGTCATTAGAGTGATGCCGTCGTAGTAGTGTGGTGCGTACACCATATTTGGGTCATCGTCCACAGTCCCCTTGATACTGGGCGGTAGCTCCAGTACGGGTGGCTGGCACAGCATAATCGCCTCAGGGTGATGTGAGCGGATCATATCCCGGTACTTCCTGTAGAACTCCATGAACCAATTGTTGGTGAAGTAGGGGTAATCCGCTCTAGCTCCGTTCTTAGGATCGTGCGCGAAGTAATCCTTGCGCAGCAGCGTATCCGAGCTGGGTTCCCATACCCCGTGCTGCGCCCATATACACTCTCCCAACTTCCACCCAGGATCGCGCTTCCAACCGTACCGCGAGTCATCGTAGTCGGCGGGCAGCCACGCCATCTCGCCACGGGGATCGATCAGGGTCCTGCCGACTTTGTAGGGACCTAGCCCACCCATATCCCAGGTGTCGACCTCACAGGCACGCCCAGACCCGGTAAGTATAGCCTGCCAGATGGTCGGGCACGTGCCCTTCTTGAGTGCCTGCTCTTTGGGGATGACACTCATGTCTTCGAGTCCGATCAGGCCCCGTGCCGGCTCGTTCATGCTCTCCCACCCAAAAACAATTTCATTGAGCACGTCGCCGGCAGCCTTTATCTTCTTTGCCAGGTGCTCTATGGCGCTGAAGAAATGGCCTTGTAAGTAGTCTTGAACATTTACGCCATCCACGATGCACTTGGGCGCAAACTCCCTTCCCGCGAAAAACAGCGTGAATATGGTCGCAGTAGCAAGGCGGTTGTAGTTGGTAGACCATATCATCTTGGGGAAATTCTCGGGGTCAGGGTAGGTGTTGTGGACGATGGCTGCTTCAGTAGCGGCGAAGGATTGTGGGTTCAGGCCAGCGAGGTAGAGCGTCCACATCGGGGCGCCAGAGCCGCCAGAGAACCGTGACCACTTTGCAGAGTATCAAATTAGCTTGTAGACCAATGTCGCACCGCGAGAGTTGAGGCCGAACATACCACATCCTGGTGGGGGTCCATATACACAAAAAAGCCATAGTCCTTGGCTGCCCTCAACACCTCGATTGTATGGCTTATCCACTCCTCGTCATATATTCCAGGACCTCTGGCCTCGATAGCCTCCCATGTGAAAATGTATCGTATTGTGTTGTAGCCAAAACGCCTCAGCCTCGCAAAGTGGACGTGAGCATCCTCCTTTGTGAAAGGTCTCTTATGAAAGCTGACGTTGTCTCCGTCGAAGAAGTCGTCGGTGACCTGGGAGGGCTGGTCAAAGGGCTCGCTGGGGTATTTGGCGTCCCCGGCGACGTTGATGCCACGGAGGATGACTTGTCGCCCGGAGCCATCGACAAACTTGCCCTGCTCAATAAGAAGACGGAGTGGGGCCATGGCGGTAGGACGGGAGCGGACACGGATACGGAGTTGGTGAATCAACGCAAGCCGTTGCTCCTCAGCACCGAACGACAGGAGCTGCGGAGGTCATGCAGGAACAGACAATGGCTAGATCTGCACAAAACACAGCCTCGGACTCGGACTCGGACTTCGAACTCGACCTCTTGAAGCAGTGATTGGGCTTGAATTGATGTAGATAGTCGGTGGAGCAGAGTTGATGGAAGGTAGTGGCAGCCGGGGCAGTAAGTCAGTCAATGCTGCAGTACAAGCAACGGGTCCTCGGCCGACTCAAGCTCCGGCTCTCGATGACGTTGTTTGGGGAAAGGATCAGGACGCTCGAGGACGGGGCGAGCTTCCTAGTCGCACAGCGGACGCCTCGCAATTCAACAAGGATGTTTCTCTTCAGCCGTGCACCGCCAGGAGAGATCGTTCGAAGACGAGGTGCTTTCTTTCATCCTTTGAACTGGAGCAATCGCCATTCAGTAATCTAGCTATGGATCTTCTGACAGGTAGACCGCAGCGACAATCCAGCCGCATGTGACGTCGCCGCCCGAAGATTTGCCGCTTCTACAAATGCAACGTCCTGTCTAGGCCCCGAGCCCCGCTTCCCATCAGTACCCCAAGAGTTTCTAGGTGGTCAACCCGCGCTAGCCCGCGTGCACCAAGTCGCGTTGCACCGTTGCACCGTTGCACCAGCACCCGAGTACCTGGGTACATCCATTTAGGCACTCAACGCGTCCAGACGCGTCTCACCAGCGACTTTTCTTCCATTACATTACAGCCACCGCACCACGTCGGGACCATTCCAAGCCTTCAGCCAGAACCTTGCCTTGTTACGTGTTTACCGGTAAAGTTTTGAAGCATCTCGCTGTCATCATGCCTCATTCCACGTCGCCTGCATCCACCCCTCCTGTCCCTACACCAACAAGTGAGGACGAGCTCGAGCAAATGGAACAGGACTCGCCAGCCAAGAATGGAACTCAGCCAGATGAAAGCACCACTGAGATCACAATGGCCGAGGTGAACGCACTGCGCCTAGAGGAGGAGCCAAAGAAGGAGGTCAAGCTGGACGACCTATTCGCAGATGTCGACTCAGACGACGATGAATTTCCAAGTACAGGCAAACCGACTCAGAGCCAGGTTCTGCCTACAAGCTCTCCTGGCGAAGACTCCTTTGGCACACCGGAGTCAGTATTACCGTATCCAACTGCCATCCCGTGGCTAAGGCTGACACAACTTCATCAGTGATAGCGCCCCGATCAAAGACAGCGCGAGCGACCCCGAGGTCATGCGCAGCTTCTACCAACGTCTCTTCCCGTGGCGATATCTGTTCCAATGGCTGAACCATAGCCCCACACCAACCAACGACTTTGGCCACCGAGAGTTTGCATTCACGTTGCAGAACGATGCCTACTTGCGCTATCAGTCATTCCAGACGGCAGATCTGTACGTATTCCATGGCCATACCCGTTGATGATATGACAACCACTGATACGGTCACAGTATCCGCAAAGACGTCCTGCGCCTCCTCCCCTCCCGTTTTGAAATCGGGCCCGTCTACACCACCAACCCACGCGATCGGAAACAGCTCAAGAACTTGTCCGCCTTCCGGCCCCTGGCTAAAGAGCTCTGCTTCGACATCGATCTCACGGATTACGACGACATCCGGACATGCTGCGACAAGGCAAACATTTGCATCAAGTGTTGGCAATTCATCACAATGGCCATCCAAGTGGTGGACAAGGCATTGCGCGACGATTTCGGCTTCAAGCACATCATGTGGGTCTACTCGGGTCGACGTGGTGCCCACGCCTGGGTCTGCGATAAGAAGGCGCGGACTATGGAAGACCAGAAGAGGAGGGCCGTGGCAGGGTACCTGGAGGTTCTCAAAGGTGGTGCGCAGAGTGGCAAGAAGGTGAACGTCAGGAGACCATTGCACCCGCATTTGACGTGAGTCCTGTTATGCGCTACGTGACTTAGAGCAAGACAAGCTAACATTGGTCGCAGACGGAGCCTGGATATTCTGGCGCCGCACTTTGCAGAGGATGTTCTCGAGAAGCAAGACCCCTGGGACACCGACGAGCGAGCAGAGAAGCTTTTGCAATTGTTGCCAGATAAGACGCTGAATGACTCCTTACGAAAGAAATGGGCTTCTGCGCCAGGACGGTCTTCTACGTCAAAGTGGGCCGACATTGATGCCATCACCAAGGCTGGCGGTGCAAGCAAGAACCTCGACACGAAAGACCTCCTGGCGGCGAAACAAGATATCGTGTTGGAATATACGTATCCCAGACTCGATATCGAGGTCAGCAAAAAGCTGAACCATTTGCTCAAATCCCCATTCGTTGTACATCCTGGCACTGGAAGGGTTTGTGTACCCATTGATACGCGCAAGCTGGAGGAGTTCGACCCTACGGCTGTGCCAACTGTGCAAAATCTCCTGGGGGAAATCGACGCGTGGACAGAGGAAGAGGGCACAGGAGACGCCAAACCCAGTATTCAAGACTGGGAGAAGACGAGCCTCAGGCCGTATATCGAGCAGTTCAGGACCTTCGTTGGTGCACTGTTGAAGGATGAGAGGGGGGACGTCAAGGTGAAGAGGGAGCGGGAAGAGCCCGACTCGATGGAGTTCTGATCTCTTTTTCATGCGATTGAAGTGCGTGATGACGGTCAAGCAGGGAAAATACGCGACAGCCCGTCGGGCCTGCGCAGCCACACTGCCACATGGGCAGCATTTGATGGGGATTAGAACACTAATGGGCTGGCGTTCGGTACAATTCTGGATTATGTGGTCATATTTTCCGTCCATCCGTCCTAGCCCAAGGCTGGGCGAAATCAACAATGTTTGCGCCGGCGTGGCGGGTGCGATGTTTATTGGTGCGCATCTTCCGCGCTGGCCACCGCGCCGGCATCCCCAGAGTTTCCCCAGACTATCACTGGCTGTGACCCCTGAATCCCGGCCCAAGCCCACCTCGGATGCTACCTTCTCCAACGCGCCCACCAAGCCTCTCCAACTGGCGCCGCCCGCATTTCCCCCATCAGCGAGAAACCGCCTCGGCACCCCAGGGAAACTCTCGCTATAGTGCGCGAGAGAGTCATTGACGACCCCGTCTTGCGCCCCGGTGAGGCGGCTCAATGCGACCAGGCACCCACTTCGCGAGATACACCGAGGTCTGATCATGCGGGCACCCTGTCCCAGTCAGGAACGTGGGCTCCGACAGGCATGCATGATGCCATCATGGGCAAAGGCGGGCGCGTGTAGAATGAGTGCCGTGCGCCAGCCAATCTATATAAGTATGCGAGGTTCGCGCGCCGACCTGCTTGTGATTCCTGGATCTGGTAAGAAGGTTGCATCTGCAGTTTTCTCCTGACGATCCCGTCTTTATTTTTATTCAGAGGTAGCAATCCGTCCTACCCTGCATATTCCGTCAAGATGGCGTCCCTCAAGCCCATCGTCTTCCTCTCGTCCCTTCTCTCCCTCGCCCAGGCAAGCCCCCTGCACCAACCCCGGGATGAGGTCACGACGTTCGACAACAATGTGATCTTCGTGCCGCCCTCGGACTACACGGACCCGCGGGTCCTGTACGCGCGCACCGCCGAGCTCACGCTCAACGACAACGTGCTCCTCGGGACGTGGGAGAACTACTCGCCCGAGCCGCCGGCCGTCTACTTCCCCATCTACAAGTCGGCCGACCACGGCGTGACGTGGGAGTACATCTCGAATGTGACCGACACCGTAAACGGGTGGGGGCTGAGGTACCAGCCCTTTATCTACGAGCTGCCCGTCGACTTTGGCGCGTACAAGGCCGGCACGGTGTTGGTGGCCGGCAACAGCATCCCGACCGACCTGAGCGAGACCAAGATTGATGTGTACGCGAGCACGGATGCCGGATACACCTGGGAGTTTGTGAGCAGCGTCGCCAGGGGAGGTGAGGCGCTGCCCAACAATGGTTTAACGCCTATCTGGGAGCCATATATCGAGTAAGTTCATACACCCCCAGCCCCACGGTCCATCGAATGGATGTCCTGACTCACGGCCGTCACCTAGGATCTTCGAGGACCAGCTCATCCTCTACTACTCGGACCAGCGCGACCCAGACCACGGCCAAAAGCTTCTCCACCAGACGACAACTGACCTGCTCACCTGGGCCGACCCAGTGGATGACGTCGCGTACGATGAGTACACCGACCGCCCCGGCATGACAACTACTGCCCAGCTGCCCACCGGCGACTGGATCCTCACCTACGAGTGGGGCCACAACTTCTCCGGCAGCTACTCCTTCCCGGTGACCTACCGCATCAACGCGGACCCTCTCGACTTCGACAACAGTGAGCCCACGGGCATCGTGGCCGCCAACACGGGCACCACCCCCACCGGCTCCCCCTATGTCGTCTGGAGCAGCGTCGGCGGCGAGAACGGCACCATCGTCGTCAGCTGCGGCAACCTCGGCTCCGTCTTCACCAACCAGGCCCTCGGCGCCGCCGACCAGTGGTTCGAGCGCGAGACCCCGCAGCCCGCCGCGTACACCCGCCACCTCCGCGTCTTCGCCGAGGACCCGGACAAGCTGCTCATCATGGGCGCTGGCAAGCTGCCGCCTTCCACCACCAACGAGGTGTCATTGTCGGTCGTGTCTATCGAGGATCTGATCTCGTCGTGAGGAAATGCGGAATTGGATCGGGGGAACTGATAGCTTACTTGTAAATATAATTGTAAATACGAGTCAAGTGCACCATCATGATTTGTGTGCTCAAAAGTTCTTTTACTATGTGTGCCAGCGCTTGAGTTCCTCATATGTGACTGGATTTTTGAGCCAATCTGGAAGGTAATCATTGAATGCCGGCCGATTGTGCGCATGAAGACTAGTGTACTATGCCGCAGCCTCGGTCGTACTCTCTTCTTGCTTGTCGCCTTGCTCGTCCTGTTCCACGTCCTGCTCGTCCTGCTCATCGCCTTGTCCAGCCTCGACCTCGGCATCTTTGCCGTCCTCCTCGCCACCATCTTCCTCTCCGTCCACGCCCTTCAGTTTGCCGCCCTTCCGCTTCGGAATGACCTCGTCGAACGCCTGGCCCCAGTCACCAGTCTCGAGCCACTTGGACATGATCTCGACCACGTGGTTCGTCGCCAGGACCTGCCGGCTTGCCATCTGCATGTAATCGCCAATCGGCAGCTTGGCCGTACGGATGCCCTTGCTCTCGGCCCGCTTCTGGCACAGGAGCTTCTCCCTGTTCCGGTCGACGAGCCCGCCGATCACGTAGCTTGTGTACGGCTCGAGCTTCTCGAGAACATTTGGGGAGTCGGCTGAGAGGTAGACGATGGACTCTGTCGTGAAGTCGGCGGTAGGCGCGGACTCTTTCTCCGTTGACGCTTCGTCTTTCACAGCTTCCGCTGAGCCTCCACTTGGCTTATCGCCAGACACCTTTTCCGTGTTTTGTTGCTCGCCGCCCAAAGCAGGACAAGACCTACCACCTTTGGGGCCGTGCATGATCTCCCACGCGGTCTTGCCCGCCTCCAGAAAGTCGTAGTCGACGAACCGCACGCCCTTGTAGTTGAGATGCGTATTTTGCAACACCGTCGCGAACCTCTCCTTCAGGTAACCGCCCCAGGAGCTGACCAGCACGTGCGCCTGGTACTGCCCAGCCCTGTTCATGGCGTAGCACCTCGTGATCTGGGCGCCCAATGAAACAAGCTCGGGCTCGCGCATGTATTTCTCGAAGTCGCAGTCGATAATGAAGGCGACGGGCACGACGACCTTGGGCTTGGGTTCTTTCTGCTCGGCGGCCATGATCTGTTTCAGGGCCGCGCTCTTGTCAATGCCCTGTTCCTCTGCGAGCTTGACAGCCTTCTCTTCGCGCTCCAGCCGTCTCCTGTTTGACTTCTCGTGTCGTTTGTCCTTTCGGATTGCCTTGCGGTCTTCCCTCTTTTGCTCCCAGAGCTTTTGGCGCTTCAATTTCTTCAACTGGTTTTTTGAGATCTTGGGCTGGTCTGTTGCGCCGTCTGCTGGGTTTTCGGAATGTTTCGACTCGCCATTGCCTTCTGTTGGCTCGTCCTCGTTTTCCTCTGCATCGTCGTCGTCTCGCGCCCGTTTCCTCGGGTTCGCTTCGGAGAATTGTGCTTGGGCGTCGTTCACCCGGGTGTCTGAGCTTTGTGCGGCCACAGAAGCTGTGGCTTGATTTCCACTCTCCATGTTTGCAGTTGTTGATAGTGTCCTGCGTACGGAATACAGGATGTGATTTGCGCTTTTGACAGAGTTGGAGTGTAAAGACGGCCGAGCCGCGGGGTCCACTGGAACTTTTTGGGAGTATCGGACGGCAGAATACGACTGGAGTAGGCGGTGTGGAGCTAGGAGCTTGGGGTCATCACCTAGGCGGGCTCTTCCAGTTGATCTGTGGAGCTGTGACGGGCGGCAGCTTGGGGCGGGGAGCTTGGGCGGCGGATCGTACCGAGCGATGTTCTGGGCTGGGCTGGACTCGTCAGACGAGCTCTGCCGGGTAATGCGCGACTGGATTTGCCTGCTGCTTCGTCGACCTTGCTTGTGGATGATTGAGAGTACGATGCTGGTAGTGTATGCAGAAATTGGCCTGCACATGAGCAATAGAGCATGCAGTTGCAGGAGACTCATAGTTACGCTGCCGGAAGAGCATCACATGTCTCGACACAAACAGCCTCGTGATAGTGAGCTGCAAGGTGTTGACCGATGCTGTGTCACTCTTCACTCTCAACTCTCACCTTCTTGGTTTGAGGGGGTCTAAACCTTGACACACTTGGGGAACTAACTGCCCAAGACGGATGAGCTGTAAGAGATGCAGTCGTACTTGTGTGTACTTGGAGGTTCGTCGAAGCCGTGGATGTTGCTGCAATCAATGCTTAGCTTGATATTGCCGGAGCATTGATTTCATCTTTGGAAAAGATGTACAACGATATACGAACAGATGTAGACCCAATTCCTTCCAGCCACAGCCACCAAATTTAGAACATTCTCACATTGTCAAGCCCACATTTTGAAGACATTCCAATTTCTCAGCGAAGCATTCGATTTAAGTCAAAAATCGCTCTTAAGCCGTATGCCTCACTTGACTCCGAAAAGAACCTCGTTAACAACACACCTAGGGACGGATTATGCTATTATATCTCTATGGATGATCCCACGTACCAACTCATGATGGGGTTCATAGGCCCAGATATTAGACAGACCGTACTAAGAATGCAAGAGAAGCGATGAGAGCCCTTACTTCATAGATATGGTCGAAGAACTTCCACCGTATGGTCCCAGATCTTGTCTTGAGCCTTCTCCCGGAGCTGAGGCAGGACCTTCGCGTTCGTAGTACAGTCACACTTGTAATTGGCGAGAAACAATCCGTTAGCCTGTTTCTCCAGCGAATTCACACCCGGCTTGCCGTTCCACGGCACGCCACGACCACCAAAAGCAGCGCTGGTGCTCATAAATAGATGCCTCTGCGCGGACTCATCGTCATTGAACGAAAAGAGGGCAATGAGAGGTTCAAGAAAGATCCACATGACCCAGGCCAGGATCGAATTCGGATCGTGGCCCCTTCTCACGTTTCCCGTGTTGACCCAACCGGGCCACGAGTGAATGAACGTCACATTGGGATTCTCGCCGGCCATCTTTTCCAAAGCCATCGTGTTCATGACCGTGTATTGAAGCTGGGCTTTCACGCCGCTAAAGTTCCCAGGTTTCTTGAGGCCCAGGTCGTCCAGGTCGACGGTCGACCTCTCTATCCCGCCCGCCAGCACGCTGACTACCCTGGGGGCCTCTGCCGCCTCCAACAGGGGAAGAAGGTGTATATTGAAGAGAATCCGCGAGTAGTACTCGAGGCTCTGGGCGATCTCCACGCCCTCGGCGGTCTCCTGACGCGGGCCGAACGGTGCATAGCCTGCGCTTAGGAACAGCAGGTCGACGTGTGTCTCCTTGCGCTTGATGACTTCGCACACTCTCTTCGTCTCCGCGAGGAGTGAAATCTCGCCCTCAGTCCAGATGACCTCGGCCTTTGGGTTGGTGGCGCGTAGCTCCTGGATGAATGCGAGCGAACGCTCCTCGGAGCTCTTGCGCCCGACCAGGTAGATTCGCACGCTTGCTCCCGTAGCGACTAGGGCCTTGATAGTGAGTTGCCCGATGCCTGATGTGCCACCTACGAAGACGGCGACTCGCGGCGCCGTGCCATCGTTGATCAGTGTGTTGGAGGCTTGTATCTCTTTGTAAGAGACCATTGTAAGGGTTGGGAAATAAGGATGGTACGGTTGACTTTGGACTACTGGCTTAGAAAAGTATCCTATTCAATATCAAGGACAGGAGAACATGTCAATCAGGTATCAACCGTCGATACCAATTAGTGCTCGCTCACAATGATATATCACTTAAAAGTGTCCGAAAGCGCAAGGGCTCGGGTTGTTTTTGAGCCGTTGACGCGTTTGTAGGATCATCTTCCTGCTGCCTGTAGCTGGCGGTGTAACAGGAGGGATTGGTCGGTTGAACAAATCTATAACACATGAGAAAAATGTCATGGCGGTGACTTGCATGTATGTCTCATGTAATGTACGGTTGAGGAAGACTTCGGGGTCATGGTGAGGTGTGCTCGTCAGGTACTCTGGTACCCAGGACCGTTGGTTCCACCCTGGATTGTGGGCGACCCCAGGACCCTTGCAAGGCCCACTGAAACTTAATGGAGTCGCGTCGCGGTACGCGTTGGGGTGCTTGCTGCTCTTGAGCGAGCTCCCAATTAATGCACCTTCCTCATTTTTAGACTCTCAACACATGTACTTCCGACTTTTTTGATCAAGACGCGATAGAGGGTGGTCAGCACTTGTCTCTCTCCTTCTAGTCAATTAAATCCCTGGGTCGCTCAATATGTCTTCCAGACCAGAGTTGAAGGTGCCGCCTCCACTTGCTCTCTCCAATCTGGAAGAACGAATTCTAACATGCACCCCTCCTTAGGTCGATGACGAGCACGGGTTCATCCGCTTCTTCAAATCTCTTCCCACAGTAAGCGACGAGACCGTACGGATATTCGACCGAGGCGACTGGTACACTGCCCACGGCGACGATGCCAACTTCATTGCCCGAACCGTTTACAAGACCACCTCCGTGGTCCGCCAGCTCGGCAAGAATGACCACACCGGGCTGGCATCAGTGACAATGACCGTCACCGTCTTCCGACAATTCCTTCGAGAAGCATTATTCAAGCTTGGCAAGCGGGTCGAGATCTGGTCAAGCGTGGGAGGCCGTATGAACTGGAAGATCGCAAAACAGGCGTCACCGGGAAACCTCCAAGACGTGGAAGAAGAATTGGGAGGCCAATTCGACGGTGCGCCCATGATTATGGCTATCAAATTCTCGGCAAAGGCTAGCGAAGCAAGAAGCGTTGGTGTGTGCTTCGCGGACGCCAGTGTTCGCGAGCTGGGAGTCAGCGAGTTTCTTGACAACGACTTATACTCCAATTTCGAGGCTCTTCTGATTCAGCTCGGAGTAAAGGAATGCCTGATACAATTCGACAAGAGTGACAAGGAAAAGGACCCCGAGCTGGCCAAGCTGAAGCAAATCATCAACAACTGTGGCATTGCCATGTCAGAGCGACCTGCGGCAGACTTCGGGACCAAAGACATTGAACAAGATCTTGCAAGAATACTGAAAGATGACCGTTCCGCCTCGATGCTGCCACAGACAGACTTGAAGCTAGCTATGGGATCTGCAGCCGCTCTGATCAAATATCTCGCTGTCCTTCAGGATCCTTCCAATTTCGGACAATATCAGCTGTATCAACACGACCTCTCGCAATTCATGAAACTGGACGCTGCTGCCCTGAAGGCTTTAAATCTGATGCCCGGGGCACGAGACGGTTCGAAGACGATGAGTCTGTATGGACTCTTGAATCACTGCAAGACGCCAGTGGGCAGCCGGCTGCTGTCTCAATGGCTGAAGCAGCCTCTTATGAACAAGGATGAGATTGAGAAGCGCCAGCAGCTAGTCGAGGCTTTCGTCAACGACACTGAACTCCGACAGATCATGCAGGAGGACCATCTCAGGTCTGTACCCGATCTGTATCGACTGGCCAAAAAGCTGCAGCGGAATAAGGCCAACCTCGAAGATGTTGTGAGAGCATACCAGGTTATAATTCGACTGCCCGGATTCATTGGCACGTTCGAAGCAGTCATGGACGAGGCGTACCGTGATCCTTTGGATGCCGCCTACACCACCAAACTGCGCGAGCTTTCCGATAGTCTCGTCAAGCTTCAGGAGATGGTTGAGACGACGGTGGATCTTGATGCGATGGACCAGCACGAATTCAAGATCAAGCCCGAGTTCGACGACAACTTGCGCGTCATAAGCAAGAAGCTGGACCGCCTCCGAAATGACATGAACAGGGAGTTCGTAAACGCGGCGAACGACCTAGGCCAAGAACAAGACAAAAAGATATTCCTTGAGAATCACAAAGTACATGGATGGTGCATGCGACTCACACGAGCTGAAGCTGGGTGCATCCGCAACAAGAAGGAGTACAAGGAGTGCTCAACGCAGAAGAACGGCGTCTACTTTACCACTAATCATCTTCTCAGCATTCGCCGCGAATTCGACCAGTTGTCACAAAACTACAACCGCACTCAGAGTGGCCTGGTCAATGAGGTCGTCGGTGTTGCGGCATCATACTGCCCAGTCCTTGAGAAACTGGCAGGTGTCCTCGCTCACTTGGACGTCATTGTGTCCTTCGCCCACTGCTCTGCACACGCTCCGATCTCGTATGTCCGGCCCACGGTCCATGAGCGCGGGCAGGGTCAAACGATTCTCAAGGAGGCTCGTCATCCGTGCATGGAGATGCAGGATGATGTGCAATTCATCACCAACGATGTGGAGCTCACGCGGGACAAGTCCTCATTCCTGATCATCACGGGCCCAAACATGGGCGGCAAGTCCACATATATCCGCCAGATCGGCGTGATCGCTCTGATGGCCCAAGTCGGCTGCTTCGTTCCATGTAGCGAGGCAGAACTGACCTTGTTTGATTCTATCCTCGCACGAGTAGGTGCAAGCGACTCCCAACTCAAGGGCGTCTCGACCTTCATGGCCGAGATGCTAGAGACGGCCAACATCCTAAAGTCTGCGACGGCCGAGTCCCTGATCATCATCGACGAGCTGGGCCGCGGTACATCGACCTACGACGGCTTTGGGCTGGCATGGGCGATTTCTGAGCACATTGTCAAAGAGATTGGCTGTTTCGCTTTGTTCGCCACGCACTTCCACGAGCTCACGGCGCTGGCGGAGCAGTATCCACAAGTCGCGAACCTGCACGTGACAGCGCACATCAGCGGCACGGGCGCCGACAAGGACAGCAAGAGGGAGGTGACGCTACTGTACAAGGTGGAGCCGGGCATCTGCGACCAGAGCTTTGGTATTCACGTCGCCGAGCTAGTGCGCTTCCCAGACAAGGTGGTACGCATGGCGAAGCGCAAGGCGGACGAGCTGGAGGACTTTACGACCAAGCACGAGGAGGGCGCGGTGGGCAAGTATAGCAAGCAGGATGTGGAGGAGGGGAGCGCGATGCTGAAGGAGGTGCTTGTCCGCTGGAAGGAGCAGGTGCAGGGCGGGGAGATGAGCAAGGACGAGATGGTGGCCAAGCTGAGGGAGTTGGTCAAGGCTGATGCGAGGCTGACCAGCAACCCGTTCTTCGAGAGCGTCCAGGCCTTGTGATCTTGGCTGACAGATGCTTAGCTGTTTTCTTATGGTATGTATGGGACATGGATGGGCTGACATGATGTCTGGCTCTGGCGTTTGTAGGCTGGTCAGGGTTCCCTTTCTACTGTAGTCTGTAGATGAACTTTGCAATGGGATAATTGATTTGCTTGTAGCCCCAGGGGCAGCGACGGGTGAGCATATTCACTCTGCTGTGGCTTCATTGTGCTTTCGCGCTCCCGTGGTGCAATTTGGACAGGCATCGGGCGAGTCAGTGTAAGCAGGCGGGCCGACGGGTAGGTTTGGACTCGAAACATCGTTTTGTCAACTAAAGTGCACCATCATGCACTTGACTTTTCGATGATATTAAACTAATTTAACATCGAAATCTTAATGATAATGCGGCTCACGCAACAGCAACGAGGCTCGATACTGGCCGGGCCCAGATATCGTGACCTCTTAGAGGCACAAGCTTCGGTACAGAAGCGACGCCGTTGCACCGTTTTCGATCCGACCGTGGTAGCGAAAGCGGCTGTATCCGCACCTAAGTGGATTCGAGATCGGCGTCTTCTGCAGTGCAGTCGTGGTGCTGCAGATTGCGCGTCTCCATGCGACTAAAGCAGGGCATGCGAAATGACGACCCCATCCAACATGTGCAGAACATGACTTCAGTTGACGAATTTGAGCCGCCTCTTCCCAGTCTAGCCCCCGCCTTGGCAGCCCCTTATATCAAACCCTGTGCTGAAGGAACTGCTTCCTACTGCGTTGCCCCCATCCAGCTCCTACCGGGTGGCCATCCAGGCCTGGCCAGTTGCCGACGTTGCCGATTTCCGTCTCATGCTCCACGGTTTTCAGATCATCCACCAGTAGGAGCAAGCCCGCCGGCACCACCCTTTGTAAGATCCAACGTTTCTCCTTTTCTGCAGCCTGGCAAAGGGTGGCCATCATGCCGCCCCCCGCAGCTCCATGGACGAAACAAAACGATCGACAATGGGCGGTCCAGAAGTCAAGCTTCCGCGAAGCTTTGCCCAGGCGGGAACCTCGTGGGGCCCAGCAGGTCGGGTCGAGCCACTCACCTCTCACTGGACATCCCAGACCTCATGGGCCGCATCCACCGCGCCCCAGCTGCGGAAATTGACAATTGCTTAGCCGATGCTTGACTCAAAGCTCGTTCCATGCTCGAGGCTCTCTCGCCTCCGTGGCCATGCTGACAGGCCTTGTCCCAGTCCACAGATCCGGTCCTGACTCTAATCTCAAGCAATACGCGGAGGACTGCTGTAGAGCGCAGGTCGTCGAGTCTTAGGGCAGCAGTGCCGATTGCCAGCCTGGTACTCGGTCCTCGGAGCATCTTCCGAGGTGTTCTGGGGTCATGCCCACTTCTCAATCTATCTCAACCCGATCTACAGAGCCTACCACCATCACACCCGTCATGCTCGATGCCAGAAACGGGATGTGGGTCAAGTAGCCCTCACTCCCATCTCCGACCCCTGCCTCCTGCACCATGTGGACATCTAGGGGAGATCCAGATGCAGTTCTAGGTAAGGAGTCGACATATAGACAGCCGACAGGCTAATGGTTTGTATAAGTACACATGTATCGTCTGCCGCTCGCCTCCCTCCTCTTTTCCATTCCTACGCAGCTGTAAGACAAGTCTTGAGAGTGTTGTGGTCATTCTTTCCCCTGTACATATCTCCTTCAGTCACCTTCCGGCTTGCAGAGCAAGATCGTGCGTTATATATCCAAGCATATTACCCGACATCTGAGACTGTCTACCTCCGCACTCAGCAACCATGAAGTCCTTCGTTCTGGCTGCTGCTGCTGTCCCAGCCGTGCTTGCTTCTTGCAGCAGCGCAGCCGCCGTCTCCAGCAGGCCTACCGGTGCCTCATCTGGTGCTGCTGCTGCCACAACAGCCGCCCCTGCTGCGACCAGTGCTGCTGTGACCGGCAGCGGCGGGACAACATGTACAGTCACTGCTGCTGCCGGCGTCGCCTCAGCGGTCGCCTCGTGCTCCAACATCGTCCTCGACAACCTGTCCATGCCCGCCTCGTCGACTCTGGACCTCCAGAAGCTGCAGCCAAGTGCTGCCGTCACCTTCAGCGGAACCACGTCTTTTGGATACACAGCAGATGAGGACTTTGACCCTATCGTTGTGTCAGGCGACCATATCACCCTGACCGGCGCCCCGGGCCACGTTATCGACGGCAACGGGCCGGCCTACTGGGACGGCCAGGGCAGCAACGGAGGCAGCAAGAAGCCGGACCACTTCTTCGTTGTGAAGAACACCAACGATGCGACCATTTCTGGCCTGAACATCCAGAACTGGCCAACGCACTGCTTCTACATGACGGGCAACCAGCACCTGACGGCCCAGAACATCCTCCTGAACAACACGGCCGGAGACGCGCCCAACTCAGCATCCGGCTCCAAGGCCGCCGCGCACAACTCTGACGGCTTCGACATCGGCGCCTCGGACTACGTGACGCTGAGCGACATCCAGGTGTACAACCAGGACGACTGCGTGGCCGTGACCTCGGGGACGCAGATCACCGTGTCCCGGGTGTTCTGCTCGGGCGGGCACGGCCTGTCCATCGGGTCCATCGGCGGCAAGTCCAACAACACGGTAGACACGGTGCTGTTCGAGGACTCGGAGCTGGTCAACAGCCAGAACGGCGTGCGCATCAAGTCCAACAGCGGCACCACGGGCTCCGTGGCCAACGTCACCTACCGCAACATCAAGATGTCGGGCATCTCCGACTACGGCCTCGACGTCCAGCAGGACTACCTCAACGGAGGCCCAACCGGCGAGCCCACCAACGGCGTCAACATCTCCTCCATCACCTTCGAGAACGTCACGGGAACCGTCGAGGCGGACGCGTACAACTACTACATCCTCTGCGGTGATGGGTCCTGCAGCGACTTCACCTTCACGGATGTGGACATCACCGGCGGCAAGGAGAGCTGCAACTTCCCCACAGACACCTGCCTCGCCTCTGCATAGGACACAGGATGTATATCTGTGGGGGTGCATGGTATGAAATGACGCGGGTGTGCGTGTATGAGTTCATGTATATAGTTTCTTCGATTTGGATCAACCATCCGGAATAGATAAGAACATTCTGCCATCAGGGGGCACATTTCCCTGGGAGTCTCATCCTGTTTCTGATACTTCCTGCATTGACGTTCTCTACTTGACCTTAATGCAGGGCCTTTCAAGTGTCTGTGTTTCCAAAGTCCTTTGCAAGTACTTTCGCAAAGACAAAATCGTGACTATGTACGCTGAAGTCTGTCTCAATTGCCCATCCATCACTCTAATGGCTGTGAGATTAGACTAATACCGGATTATATAGCAGGTTGCATAGTCACTTGTCTCACATTAGTGATGTGTTGAATTTTCCAGTAGTTCTTTGCTGTCAAAGTCAACTCTTCCACACAAACAGAAATGGTATATTCGCTTAGTGAAGCGAGCCGGTAAATTTGATTGAGATGATATAGAACTACTTTCGGTCTTTCTCGCTGATTTATGACCCCCACGGTGCTTGTCTGTAGGACAAGCCGGACAATTCTGTTGCAGCGACCTTGATCCGAGACGGTGTCTTACATCAAATGGCATTTTTTTCTGAAAGGGGGATGATGCTTATGAAAAAATCATTTGTATACTTCGGTGCATGACCAAGGCTTCGTCTGCACAAGTAGACACACAGCTAATTATGTACCATCCAGGGAAGCAAATTGAACCAAAGACTGTCAGAATATGACCCGAGGCCCCCAATCGTACTCAGGGAGGCTGATGTTTCGCCTGAGATGGGGCCGAATGTTATACGAGTCTCCGAGAGGTGAGGACGGCCAATGCCCGAACTTTTGGTTATTGCGGCAGGGAAGTGCGATCTAATTTGTTCGGCGACCTGGCCGGGCGTACAACCAATATGTACGTAAGACCACCAAGTCGGTGTTGAGCTAGACCAGCTGCTTACCGCTGTGCGACTGTGAATTCTCTCGAGTGTGCCTGGGACATACCCGGAACCCAAGCATAATTAGCTGTGCTGAGTCTGAGCCAGCTGAAACTTATCTATTATTATGTCCTGTCAGCGCGAGATGCATGAATATCTTGTTAGTGGGTGATGAACTGCTGGCCTGCCACCCGCTAGCAAGCATTTTCCCCTGAACTTCTGCTTCATTCGTTCATATTTTCCGTCTCCCTTAATATAAAGACCTATAAAGATCTTAGGGCTGAAGAATGACGACGCGAGGGCTGGGGATCCCGCCGGGCCATGCCGAGGAGGACATCGGCAGCCGTGTCATCGTCTCGGCGTCGATTTTCATTGTCCTGGAAATTGTGGCCGTCGCCCTGCGTTGTGTGGCTCGCCTCAACTACAAATCGCAATGGGGTATCGATGACTACCTCATGGCTCCAGCGCTACTGTCCTGTCTAGGCGTTTGCGTGGTTGGCATTGGTGAGTGAGATAGCTATATCCCTATTTTGTGCCTTCAAACCTCTGGTAAATTACCACACCATTCCTACAATAGCTGACGAACGACATATCTTGCCAGTCGGAGTCGAGATAGCCGGTGTCGGCCGACACATCAACGTCCTCGCAGACACCGATCCGGAGGCCGTCGTCAACTGGGCCAAGTGCGGATACGTCATCGAACAGCTGTACTGCGTGGCAGTGGCATGTCCCAAGCTTTCGATCCTGGCCGCGTACCTCCGCATCTTCGTCGAGCGCCCGCACCGTATCGCCAGCTACCTCGTGGGCGGCATAGTCATCGCCGCCGCCGTCGCGGGAATAATTACCTCCCTCGCGTCCTGCCGGCCCTTCTCGGCTCGCTGGGAGACGATACCGTCCACGGAAAAATGCATTGACTCGGTGAGCTACTGGCAGAGCATGAGTGTACACAACATTGTTACCGACGTCGCCATGCTTATTCTCCCTCTGCCAGTAGTTTGGAGGCTCCAATTACGAAGAGGTCAGAAGGCTGCGCTGACGGCTATATTCCTGTTGGGGAGCTTGTATGAATCCAACCCCCTCTTTCTTCAATCAGGATGTACCTGGTCAACGCAAAGCCAGACTGATTAGAGAACAGTGGTATCGTGGCTAGCACAATCCGTCTCGCTGTCACCTTCAGCGTGAGTGCCAGGTTCGATGGCACCTTTGTTTCGGCCGACCTCGTTACTTGGTCCCTGGTTGAGCCTGGCTGCTATTTGGTGGCGTCCTGCCTACCGACTTACCGCCCACTGGTTACGGACATGGTTGAGAGGCTGAAGACAGCTTTTGAATATGGCTCGAGGAACTTCTCCCCTCGTCATTCGGGTAACGAGCAGAGCGATACATATTTAGAGCTAGTGTGAAGTAAGAGTTGAAACTCTGAGGGGCGAATGTCTTGTAAGCATCGTGGTTGCGTCTCGCTTCTGCTTGAATCGGTGTGGCGTCTCTTCAGGAAAAGGCAAATGATAATCGGGGCAGGGAGTAAACTCTACCGACAGTATTAATGAACAGACATCATTTTACATCACTTTTTGATAGGGCTTGGCCACTTTGCTCAGCTCCGGGGTATGCTGGGATCGACCTTGTTCTGCCATCTACAGCTTCTGGCGTGTCACAACCCACAACGTGCAGCGTTGCCTGATCCATACAGTTTTCAACCGTCAATTCTGAATTGTTACATACAGTTTATGCTGGAGTACTCCGTGTATACACCGGATCGCCATACTGCTAGTCAAAGGCCTGGCCAAATGAAAGAGTGAGTGACCGCTGAGAGATCAGACGTCATGAACAGCATCGCCTTACCCATCAACCTCATCAACTCCATCAACTATTCTATTCATTTCCTAGCCCTCTTCTTCGGGCTTTTGGGAGTAGGGCTTGAGGCCATCAACCGTCTGAACTTCTCCGCCGGAGCTGAAGACTCAGCTGCACCCACCAGGTCGTCCTCGATGTGGATGTCAATCGTCCTGTTCAGCGCTGGGCTGCTGCGAGCATTCTCTCGTCGTTTAGAGGAACCCTTCACCATGATCTGACCTCTCGCATTCCGGATTTCCGTGATACCGAAGGCTGATGGGTCGTCGCCAATCACAGTGCCCATGCTGCTCATAGGGCCAAAGGCAAGAGCACCACTGTAAGGGTCATTGCCATCTCGATCAAATATGTCATCCAGTGTGAAGAGTTTCCCTCGACTGCCCAGGCTCTCATCACTCATACCCATAATCGCTTTGCTCCGGTTGCGCCGCGACGAGCCTGAACCCTGCGGACCCCGAGCAGCCTTTGCTTTCGATTCACGCAGGAAACGAAGTGCTTCTTGCTCTCCTCTGCGTTCAAGGGTTGCCATGAATTGATCGAGTAAATACTCGGGGACGTGTCCATCATCGTCTGGAAGTGTCGTTTCAGGAAGCTGAGCAGATACAGTGGTGCTGACAGATTGGGTGCCCGAAGCAGACTGAGTAGGCTGAGCAGGCTGACTGGATTGCCTGAGCTGCCACAAGTCCTCAAGAGACGATCCAAGGAGTTTCATTCCTTGTAGAGTGGCTTTGACCATGTCATCCGATACCGGCAGTTCCCGCGTCCATATCAACGCTGGCATTGATCTGTACTGGAGACGGAATTCCTGCATGTCTTCTGCAGTGACTTCGGGAAGACGAGTGTAGGGCTGTCCGCGGCTTTGTCTCGCCATTATCCTGAATGCTAGCATGGCAGTTTTGACATGCAAAACTGGTTGGTGTCTCATGCGCGGCTGGGAATCACGCATACGTTCCGCATCTGGAGTAGTGACTCGTGGAACTTCGAAACCAGACGCATCAGTTTCAATGTGATCAGGCTCAGTCCCCTCAACTTGTCGTGAAGTAGCACTGGAGGGTCCCTGTGATGAAGACTGGTTTTTGCGCTGGAGCTCCCTGGCCTCGCTCTCACAGAGAGCTTCTAAGTACATCCAGTGGGATGGTGGGCACGTCTCTTCCGTGAAATTCTTGTAACGGAGGTATTTGGGGAAGCGGTCGTTGAAAATATCTCTGCACCTCTTTGTGATCTGTTGCTCCATTGTCTGCTGGTTTTCCTCGATCACCGTGTCAGAACCTGTGGTCGACTGACGTGGTGGCGCATACTGCGGCGGTCTCTCATGGCTCTGTGACGGAGTCGCATATTGGGGCCTGAATGTGCCTACAGGATGGGCAAGCTGGGATGGATGATGGGGTGGGTAATGATATCCGCTTTGAGGAGGAAAGCCCGTGTACGCCAGCTGAGGGTCTCTCATTCCCATAACTTCTGACCCACTCCCAGCTGCCCGTCGGTTCAAAAGACGACGCTGCGTCGGGACATTGGTGCTCGGCGGCAGGCTCGCACTAGGAGACGGCCAAGGGTAGGCTGAAACCTGGTTCCTGTACACAGTTGTGGAACCGTCTGCAGCGATTACTGGTCTCATGGAATTGCGCGTATCGGCAGGAGCCCTTGCCTGCGGTCTGCCCTCAGACGAGTCTTGACTGGGTATCTGCGGGTGCGATGGAGCTTGAAGAGGGCCACTGCCATACGTCGTTGAAGCAGAGCCAGCAAGGTTCATACGCATCAAGGCCTCGGACGCTAGTCCATAATTACCAAGCTGGCTGAAAGATATCTCGTGCCGAGGGGCCGCCAAAGAAGGCTGAGATGGCGCGGGACCTGCGGCGGCTGCAGTGTTGCCCGGCGCAGAGTCTGGGAAAGGCTGGTGAGGTAAAGACCGGTAAGGAATAGGCGGGCGAGGTGTAGGACGATGAAGCATAGACGTGTAAGGCACAGACTGATGAGGCGTAGGCGGGAAGTTGCCGAAAGGAGCCTGTACAGGTGAATATGGATGGGGAGGCTGAGACTGCAAGTGAGCCCCAGAATTTGGCCGCACCTGCATATCTGAAGGTCCTGTGCTGTTGACTCGCGGTGCAGGAGAGGTGTTTTGGGCATTGGCAGGGCCACCAGGGGAAAGTGACATATTATCATCCTCGCTCAGGGGCGGTTCATTACCACGGCCTGTCTCGGGTGTCTCCTCCCTTTCTGCCACAGCACATTCACCCTCAAATTCCATCTGAAGCATTGAATCCATCCAAACAGTGTCTTCATAAGTGGATGACATGGAGGTATTTGCGGCGGGAGCTGTATCTGATTGTGCCTCCCCGTCCTTGTCCTGCGCGGAAGTTTGGGAAAAAAGAGCTGTAGAGATAGTTGGATCTTGGGTTCCCGGACGGAAAGCCTGCGTGTGGTCACCGCCCGGTTCGACCGGCTTGTCTAAGATGCTCTGGGTGTGACTGTTTTGAAGGGGCGAAGGATCCGAGATTGTTTCCGTGGACCTAGGAGCCTCGTACATAATGCCTTGCTCGCCATCAGTCACGAAGTCGAACATCGATTCCACGAACGGGTCTGTCGGATCATCACGTGCGTTACTATTCGAGTCCTACTCGCGATGCTCTACATGTGATACCTCTGCCGCGTCCTGCATGTCGATGTCGACGCTCTGGATGACCTCGTCGGCAGCAGTGAGAACCTGGTCGCTGTTTGCAACCAGATTCCGCTCCGGAATCTTAACCAGTCGGTCGACCTGGTCCTCGCGCACGTACGCCACATAGTAGGGGCTAGCACCATTGTTCAAGTCGTTCAGCACCTTGTCCTTGTCGGCATGGACTTCGACCCTCTCGTCATTGTAGCTGCGCCACACATTCTTGTCGAAGTCGTAAATCCAGACCCAGTAGTGACCGGAGCCCAGACCGCCGCCGTGACAGATGACTGCATGGAGGCGATAAGCCACATTCTTCATGTCGGTGAACAGGGCAGATAGCTCCTGGCGGTCGCGTTCCTTGCTGTCCTCGTTGAAATCATGGAGATGGCGACGAGCGTCCGAGCTCAGGTCGGCCAATGACCCCGCCGTTGCGCCGCCCATGGTGACATCCTCATCCCGCGATTGAGAAGGGCTGGGCAGTTTGCCTTGGTTGACAAACATATGCTCAAGGTCGGGAGTCAGGATAGACACGTAGTCCTCATCTTCGACCGTCATTATGTCTTTCTCAAATGCGTCAGTTACCGAGTCGCCTGCGTCGACAACCTCATAGCCTGCCTCATTGACTTTGCCCTTCTCATCCCTAGGCTTTGGCTCAACAGGCTCAGGCTGCGGTGGACGATCCAGAGTGTCGAGACGTCGCTTCAGCTGCCAGCTGCGCTGACGCTTCTTAAACAGATCCGAATCAGTATCTCCGTCCATATAACGATCCAAGTAGAGCTTTTCAGGGATCTCGACAACGTTGTTGTTCCTGCTCAGCTTCCCGTCCACATTCTGACTCCTCTGAATGTAAACGTGGAGGATTGGAGAAGCCCGTGTGATGGAAGAGTACGTCTCATGACCATCCTCTTGGAATTCCTGATCGAAGTTGCTATCGAGTGCTTTGTAGAGGTCAATCTGTCCTTCCTTGGCCGGAAAGGCAGTCATCCATCTCGAGAGGTCAGGCACAGATCTGAAGTCCGACTGCGGTTTGCCCGTAGTCTTCAGGTCGACAGTCCGAATCTTCTTGACGCTGGACCAATAGAAGGTTTCCGTGATGATGTCCGTCTGCTTTCCGGTGTGCTCATCTGTGCCCGTCGGCTTGATAGCGGCGTGCAGGTGCTCTAGGATGTTGCCCATCACTTCCTCAACATCTTGTTGCTCGGTTCCAGTCACACTGACATCGTTAAGGGCACCTGTGATCTTTTCTTCCACTGTGAGTGCTTGCTCTACTTTGGCTTCCGTCACAGACGCAGTCACATTCTCGTCCGTCCCACTCATTTTGGCATCAGAGACACCTGAGAGACCCTGTTCGCGATCCACAGATCGTCCGCGCTCGCCGTCATTAGGGCCTTCTGCTTGCTCCTTGTCTTCGTCATCGAGTGCAACCCTCTGCTTGGCTGGCACGACCTGAGGAATGTCCTTATCCTCCGTTGGATTGTTGGTGATGGTGACATAGGTTTGGTCGGCGTCTTCATCCCTTTGGTCGACCAAGGTCGAAGAGCTTACGTTGCTAGCGGTATCAGCATGCTCCGACACCGCGTTGACTGTAACAGTGGGCTGAGCCGATTGGGATGGAGGCTTGGGCGAAGGCCTAGCAGGCAAAGGGGGCGGAGCAGGCAGGTCCGTATTTGACGTGTCAGGTTTTGGCTGAGGGCCTATTGCTGTTGTGGAAGCCTCCGCAGGCTTGCCCCTGACAAGTTGATCTGCAGTCTTCAGTGCGGCGAGTGCTAGGCGTTGCTGAGGCCTGATGGCACTCTCGTTCGAGCTTTGAAGGTCCAGAAACAAGGATCGCATCTCCTCGATGAACTTCGCAGCCAGGAATGCCTCAGCCTTATCCAGAACTGAGCCGCTGCCCCCGAGGCGGCGAGTCTTCAGGTTTTCTTCCGTCGGCTCCAGTTTGTACTCTTCCCAGTTGAGGACAACATTGCGCACCGGCAAGACGGTATTGAAATATTGGAGGATACTGTTGAGGTAACAAGTGTTGCGTATGTTGACTAGGCCGACTGGTAGAGAGGCATCCAGTGCAGGTTTGGCGGCAGTCTGGGCAGCGGGGCCCAGCGCGACAGTGATGGAGTTATCGTCCGCCAACCATGGCTCGCCTGCTTCCTTCTCCAGCTCAATGGCCAAAACTTCCAGCTCTGCATGGTTGTTGTACTTCTTTGTCAATGATCTCAGGGCGCCCGCTGCCAGGATACGATCAATGCTCTTGTCCTAAAACCTCCCCATTAGCTGGCTGCGAAAGAGTGGCCCAGGGAGACCAGACAAGCAAAACAAACCTCATTGACGTTGGTCTGGACGTAACTGGGAATGACGTCCTGCACGGCCTCTTCAGGGATTCCCAGGAATGCCATGGCCTCTTCAGGTTCGAAACGACAGGCATAGTGCACAATGTCAGGGTTCTTTTTGTTCTTGCCGATGAGCAACAAGTTATTTCGAAGTGTCTTCCGCTCATGCTGTGAGGCTGACTTCAACTTGTTGTCATATTGCCGGAGAAGCAACTCGGTGCTAGCCGATTGCTCCGAATCGAGTGCCCTGTAGGCCTTCTGCAGGGGATCTGCCCCAGCCTCCTTTGCCGATCTCAGAATGGCAAGTGCGAGCTCCTCGCCCTCCAACCACTTTCTCAGCTCCGGGCTGACACCCTCTCTGTTTTGGCTGACGCGGCGAAGCGCCTCATAGTAGTTCTCCCGGCCGCCCGGGTTGGTTTGACCCTGACAGGCACAAGCGTACCAGAGCATGTTTTCGTGAATGTCATTGTTGACACCGAGCAAATCGAAATCGGCCGGGCTGTAGTCGCCGAAAGATTGTTTTGATTTGGCATACTTGGCGTCGAGGATGTCTTCCAGGACCTTTATCGTGTCAATTTGCGGGTTGACGGGCATCTGAATGGGCGCAACTAGATAGTTTGGCAGGTTGTCCACCACGAGGAAGTAGAGATGTATTCGGCAAATCTCAAACCAGCCCCTCCTGCTCATTGGATCAGTGAAGTTTGAAGCTGTATCATCAAGCTGGGGCAGAACCAGGGACTGGTCGCCGTCTCCGTCCACTGTCTCGAACTCCAGAAAGTCGAAGATATCTTTGAACCTGTCCCAGAAGCAAAGAGTGAAGAACTTGTTACGATAGGACACCTTTTTCTCCGCAGTGTCGGGTCCCGATTTGAGGACGTCGCTGAGGTACTGCCACAGGTAGTGTGCCGGAAAGAGTTTCGCGCGCTTGTCGGGAGACTTGAAGTCTTCATACCTATCACGGTCATCGGATTCCAGGAGCTCCTTCAACCTTGCCTGAACGGTTTCGCGATCGACCAAAGAAGCCTCCCACTCCTCAGGCAGGCGGCGATCGCACACCTCTATGCGAAGGGTCAGGTCGCAGCCGACGGCAGAACATATGAAGTCTGCTGCTGAGGTGCGGGGATAGTGCTTGGTGTAGGTTGGTGCTCCGTCCTCAACTCTGGTAGCTACCAAATGGTGCATGCGTTGGACGTCCTTGTCGCACCGACGGCCTCGCTGGCACTTCAAGACAATCGTGAAGGTCTTCTTACATGCTCGGCACATGCAAACGGCCAAAATTTCGTCATGTTCTTGGGCTTTCCATGCTGCAGAAGAGTCGGAAGACTGGCTCAGAACGCGATAGAGATCATGGCGGGTGGGATTTGCTGAGGCACGATGAGCACATGGTGGTATGCCGGCGTCACCAAGAGAGCCGTTGACAAGATCAGCAATCCATTTTGAAGCAAGACGGCCTTTCGTAGGTAACAGAAAGTCAGTAGGGTTCATGCCCGCCCGGAAGAGTTAGACAACGACAGAGAACAACGCACCTGGTAAGCCGAGTTCCCTTTGTCTGGGCTCGCCTCCGGTAGCTGTATCGATGTCTGAGTAGGCAGGGAGGCCTTGTGACCGGGTCTGGTGATGACCATAGTCGTATTCGCCCATCTTCGGGGAGGAGCTGTGGCTGTGACAACTGTTCCGAAGGTCAGTCTGGCATGGACGCTTGCGAGGCGGGAGTGTGGGAGAGACACCATCCGGTCTCTCCCTGTGCTTCTCCCGAGGCATGGTGTAATGTATGTGATGTGTATGTATGGGAATAAGGGCACATGTGGATTAGACCAATGCAAGTGGGGGGGGGGGTGTGAGTAAGTTGGGTTGTGGGAAGGTGAAGAGATGGGTGAAATTCTACTGACTGCAAGGTGTTGCCGCCCGGGTAGGAGCTAAGTTGGGTGTCGATGCTGGACGCCGGATACTGTCTGCCACGCCGGCTCCGCCTGTTGGCAACCGATGTGATCGGGCTGCTCTTTGTCAGGCCAAAGGTCGAGGCTTGCTAAGCCAAGAACCAACTGTGTACTAGTACGAGCAAAGAGAGGGAAAGCTGGAATTCGCAGTCACACCAGCTGTCCTGAGTACGAAAAGGATGATGGATGGACACTGATGAGGCTCTGGACTGAGAGTCTGGGTTGGATTCCGAGATGGGAGCCGGGGGAGTGCAAGAGGATGGGAAGTCTAACTACTGTATGAGAATGTGCCTCAGCCTCCAAGCTGTCTGTAATGGTTAATGTGGGCTACAAGGCAACGCAGGTTCTCGTGAGTCTGAGAAGCTGATGATGGAGGTCGAAAGGGTGGCGCTTGCTCCTAGATGACCAGGTCCTTCCATAAGGCGACAAGGCTGCGTCAGCTTGATTGGTGTCAGTGAGCGTCTGTCAGAGGCGCCGACACAGGGATGACGGAACCTTGGGGAGGGACCTCAAAGAGCTCTGAGCTTCTGAAAGGTGGAGTCAGGCTGCAAGCAAGTGGCCCCCTGGCCTGCACCTGCAGAGTGAAAGAGCACCTACCATCGTACTGGGCAGCCTTCAGGTATCTAGGTACCTGCAACGGCAAGATCACGTGCAGGAGCGCTGACTCAGCATGACGTGCCAATTGGATGCAGTCTATTGGACATCTGGAAAGCCGCAAAGAGCTCCACCGTCAACCGTCGACCGAGACGGAGAAGCTCCCAAGCCCGCCCCAGCCAGAATTGAGCAGCCTCTTTCGACCGACCATCCCGACGACGTCCACACGACCTTGCCTCCGAACCACCCTGGAAAATGGCGCCCCACGGTGATGATGACCTCTACCACCCGGTCGATGCCCTGAAGGCCGGCATCCAGGGCGCCACGATCACCGGTGCCGCCGGTGTCTTCGCAGCCGGAATCAGGAACGCGACCAGGAGAACGAACCATGGTGCATTGGGCATCTTCACCAAGAGCGGCGGCACCATCTTCACCTTCAGTAAGCCAGCACCCACGCCTTGAGCAACGAACGTACAGTTTCAATTGGCATTGGCAGTCGCTGACACGTCCGTTCTCCCATCTAGCTGCCGTCGGCGGTGTCTACGAGTTTGCCCGCAGCGCAGCCGCGAACCTGCGCGAGAAGAAGGACCACTACAATGCGGGCATTGGAGGTTTCTTTGCTGGCGCTATTCTGGGTGTCCGAGGTAGGTCTATGTCCTCATCGGAAGAGGTGGGTAACGCGCAGGACTGACGTGCCGTCTTAACCGCAGCTGGCCGCATGCCTGCCATCCTTGGCTACGGCGCCTTCACCTCGGTTCTTCTCGCAGCTTTCGAGTACACAGGTGGCAGTCTCAAGGGAAAGAAGCCAGAGATAGAAGGAATGGACGAGTTTGAGAGGAAACAGCACCTGCGGACAAACAGGAGGCGGCCGCTAGAGGAGACATTAGCAGAGGTCGGAGAGGGACGAGGTAAGTGATGCCCATACTCCCTCGGCTGGACAATCTCACTGACAAAACAAAGGGATCCAACCACCAGGATACGAGGAGCGGCGCCGGGAGAGACTGAGAGAGACATACGGAGTCGAGATCAACCCCGTGTCGGTGCAGGCTTCATAGACGAGATGTTGCCTCTTCCGACCTGTACATAATAGAAGCCCTGACAGTCCGCACAGAGCGGATACTGACGACAGCCAAATGGAATTGGAATTTAGCCAATGCTGCTAGCTCCTATGTGAAGCTCAATCTAGCTCGACCTGATTAATCCGGTTCTTGAGCAATGAACCGGTCCTCTGGCTTACTGGCTTGGTAAGTCTTCCCCTGACGACAACCCTTCCCCACTCCCACCAACATGATGACTTTTGAGGCTGTTTATGAATTCGTTATACACAAACATGTTTATCTTAACCTAACTACATTGTTCAATTTTTCTGTCTGACACATTTCCAACTCTCAACACTGTATCAGTTGCTGCTTTCGCGCAAGTCTAACTTCAGCAGCGTTCAGGGCTCTTGTGTACGCATCGAAATCTTTGACAACCATTTCTTGCAATGTAAGTTCTCCATTTTCTTGGGTCTTCCTCCGTTTATGATGATATTTGAGGCTGTTTATGATTCAAGATGATTCACTAAACTCACCTACATTGTTCAATTTTTTCTTCTGACTTTACGTTCTGTCCTATAACACCTACCATCTCACTGTTTGGCTCAAGTTCATGACTGATGAAACTCGAAGATAGCATACCTTCACAATCCACATGCCCAGTTCCGGCATTGATGATACCAAGTACTGTAAGTTGGTATTTGCCGTTGCACATGTCCCTTCCAATCCTACATGATGACTATTGAGGCTGTTTATGATTCCACATGATTCATTAAAACTCACCTACATTGTTCTTTTATATTCTGACATTCCCCCCTCCATCATACACAATCTCTTCAGCAAAGTCAGCAGCATAGGCTAACGGCGGAAAGACTCCAGTTTAGCCAAGCTTGAATGCTATGTCCGAGTTTTCAACGTCAAGGGGGGGTATCTCGCGGTTTCAAGACTTGTCATCTCAGCAACTCGTTGCAAGAGGTACTCAGGAACTATAAGGTTGCATTGTTCTTCTGCCCGTTGCAACAGGGTATGAACCCGGTTTCCCCAGGGTTGTCCGGCTCTGGCGGCTCGCAACCATGATAATGATAATCATTTGATGCTTCTGCGGACGGGGATTTGTCTTGATACTACAATGAAGCCTCTAGATCATAATTCGAACAGTATGTTGTACAAATATAGTATCCGAACACCCTCCACGCTCGGATACTCTCTACGATTCATCCTCAAGCAAGTAGTCTAGATCTCATCCCAAGCTGTGACGGCGTCCTCGACGATGGGCCTGATGATCTTCCTCCCTGCGCCAGACTCATGTGTCCATACCATTTGTCTGGGTGCCAGCTCGTCCACCCTATGCCACGGCTTCAGGTTCAGACTCTTGTCGTTCTCCAGCGCATCCCTCGCCACCCGGAAGAGCGAGTCGGCCTGCGTCTGGTTGATGCGCACGTCGTCGCGGACGACGAGAACGATCTCCCTGTACTTCTTCTTCTTCCCGTGCTCCTTGACCTTGTACTTTGTCAGCACAACGCTAATGTCGACGCCAACCTCGGCGGTCCAGGCCGCGTGCACGGCGAACCAGTCAAACAGCTCTTCAAAATCCGTCTTGGTGATCTGCTCGTCCATCGAGTAGGGCACGACGGCGAACCCGAGGCTGACGGTGGGCGTGCGCGGCGAGGGCGTGTCGATGAGGTCGCCCTTCCAGTCGCGGCGCAGCAGGTCGCGGAGCTCAAGGTGGTCCAGGTCCTTCTTGGCGTCCTTGAGCTGGTCGGCGAGGTCCTCCATGACGTCGTCGAGCTCCCTCTTGGCCCAGTTGCTGCGCCTGAGGACGCGCCCCGAGACGGTCACGTCGTCGTCGGTGGTGATGTCGCTCGTCAGGCCGCCGCTGTCGATGGCGATGGCGCTCAGGATCAGCTCCAGCAGCTCGTGCGGCATGTGGTACTCCTCGGGCAGGGCCTCGAGCTCGTCGAGCATCTGCCTCGCGACCAGCGTCGTGCAGCTCGCCACCTTCTCGAAGACGCGCGGCTTCGCCTCGGGCGCGACGCCCCGGTCAACGTGGTGGTCGAAGATGCTCTGGATCTTGGCACCCCTCCACTTCCGCAGCGGCTCGGCGTGGTCGACCAGGACAAGGCCCTTGAGCTTGGGGCCAAGCGTCTCTGGGTCCTCGGGGAGCTCATCGAGCGTCAGCAGGTCCTGGTGGCCCTTTGTCATCTGCGAGTTGTCCAGTGCGACCTTATTCTCGGGCCGAAGGTCCAGGGCGTGGCTCGGTGTCTGCAAGAGCGCAATTGCCTTGACCGGGTTCGAGTCATTCGCGGTCTTGTGCTCCAGGTGGTACGCCCATGTGAGAGCTGCTGCCATGCTGTCCAGATCTCCGCCCTCGTTGCCCTGCACGATGACCCATTCCGACTCCTTACCCGCCTGCCAGTCGATGAGGAATTCCTTCTTGTTCTCACGGCTCCACTCGCTGAAGTGACCGACGCCCTTCTCCGGCTTGCCAAAGACGACCTGCTGTTGTTGCTGCGGGCCCTGCGGGAGGCTAGAGCCCGCGGCGGATGCTATGAGCACCGCGCTGACGGTGAACGCTTTCATGACGGGGTTGCTCGATGGTAATGGCAAGCAATGAATAACTGTTCAGTATGGAAGAGAATGTGTGGAAGAAAAGGTCGAAGGAGGATGCGTCTGGGGGCAGTGCCCGTGGCTTTTGTCCCAGACAGCTTCAGCTTCGGGATGCTGTCAGCCAAGCCTGGACCGTGCTATCATTAGCGCCATGGTTCCCACCTAGGGGCCGTTAAGCTCTAAGGTCTGTTACAACTACCGGACCCTGTTGAATCGGTGGACAAGACGATGCCCAGCCTTGCACGAGCATAGTACTTGGCATTTATTACTCTCCTATCACCAGTGTATGCACGCACCTTGATGTCCGTCTCTGCATCGCTGTCCATTGTTTCACGCATGAGGGCAACAAGTCTCAATGAAATCACGCCTAGCCACACATTGAGAACACAGGTATTGTAATCACCCAATTTGGCAATGCTCCTTCACCATGCATTCCCCATCCCTTCACCGTTTGGTGTACAGGGTACTGGCTGCCAGTGGGGACGGTGTACTGTCGTGTTCACCTTAGGCCCAAAGCTGGCTGCCGGTGGCCCACAACTCAGATAACAGAGGTGGAATGCCGTCTGACCTGGAGGTGGAGTCTGGAGCAACTAAACCCGCATGGATAGACTTACTTATCGACATCCGCATAAGCGGTGGTCTCGATGAAGACCGCTAGAGGGAAATCGTTGGATGTGAGTGCGTGAGAATCGCTGCAGGGGCCTTGATCTAGGTAGTGGCTTGTGGAACATTTGGGGATGAGATCTGTTCACTGAATGGGAGGGGAGAGAGAAGTCAAGAATGCTTACTGCATCATGATCTCATGTCATCTTCGCTGTGCTGATTCAGTGTTGACGAGAGGCGATTTCTCAACCGCAATTTTTAAACCAGTCACAGTCTCCGAGACTCCCAGATACGTAGCCTCCACAAGCCCACGTGTGTACGTTGCAGTCTATTTTGAAGAACACATAAGATGCATGCATAGACCTGAATCCGTAGCCGCCGCTATGCCCCGATGCCCCCGGGATCCAATCTGACCGATCGTGCAGCATCTGGCACATGTCGAAAGTGGTTGGTCCGGTGGTCGTCGAAGGATCGCTTCAGCTCCGAAGACCCATGTCGAGGCCTGCCATCAACGGCGGTTGCCTGCATGCAACGGCAAGGGACACCGGGGATCTGCGACACCATGTCAGCAGCATCATCTCACGCCGTCTCAGCTCTCCAAGCTCTACAAAATGCCAAGCAAGACTGCCCAGATGAATTCGTTGCAACATCCAGTCCTTGTTTTTTTCTGGGAGCAATTCCAGCAATTGAACTCTTCTTTTTGGAGGCATCAATGACATGCCAAATGTCAAGATGGCGAAGTCTGCCGACATAGACCCACTGCTTACGGAGGATCACACCTCACAGAGAGCAACCTCATGTTTGGGACGGCTGTGGACGGATACTCGCAATGAAATCCGTCACGACTTGAAGGCCACACGGTGGCGGCACACTGCCGCTTCATATTTCACATGGCTGGGGTTCTCCATCTGGGCGGTGGGATTGGTGATACTCTGCCTCGTCTTCCCACTGCGCATCATGAAAACGATATCCCTGGAGAGCTCCGACTACTGGAACTACTGCGCTCCTGATGGCTCCTTCAGCCTGGAGCCCACGAATCCTTGGAACCCAGACTGGACATTTCAAATTGTCCTGGCGTTTGGCTCATTGAGTTTCACGCAGGCCAAAGTTGTGGATATCGTATGGGATGTCGTGAGTTCTTCCAATCTTCAATCAACACTGATGGTCTAGTCTATCCTAAACTAAGGCTGTGCTCCAGGGAGTTGGTCGCTTGGGACAGGGCTTGATGGCCTATTTCTCATGGAGGGCATTCGCTGTCTACGTCAGAGCGTCAATGGAGACTGCTCCGATCACATACCGCACATTCTGGATAAGCTTCATGCAAAATGATGCCTCACCGCGGTCCATCGTTCGCTTGATTCGAGACTTTACCTCAAAGAGGGGGCTGAGGTCGAAAGTGGCAATGACTTTCATGATCATCACAATGGTATTTGTTATGGTCTTCCCGACTCTCGCCAGTGCGATGACTGGTTATACGGCCAACAATGAGGCAGTCATCAAGTTCGGCAACGGCACCCAGACGGGTTTTGGGAAATTCCGCCAACTCGTTGCCATTATCCACGATGGAGACAGAGTAAACCTCACCGCTGATTACAGGGTGTTCAGGGGCTCGCCCCATAACCAATTAGAGACGTGCGGTTCCTACGGTTGCCTCGACAGATGTGAGTCAACTTGTGAGTGTTGTATGGCTCGCCATGAAAGACTAATGGTGAATCGCAGACGTTTCAGATTATGGCATTATGAACGACGCAAATTCCACCTGGGAAGTACCTGATTCTGATAGCGATATTTCTCTGGAAATCCCAACGCTCAACATGTCGTACTGGACCGGCGACGGTGGTGACTCTGCATTTTTCTTGCCCTCAACTGATGGCAAGATTTATTACTTAGACGATCTCCAAGAGAATGCAGTCTGCCAGCCGGTGATGGCCAATTCTCAGCAAACATACCAGTGGGGCTTTTCGGTGATCCAGCTCGAAATCACCTTGGTTCTCCTCACCGTCTGGACGTTCGGAATATGGATCATGTGGCTCCATGCTCACTATGAACTCTCGAACAGGGGCAGATACGAAGTGCCTCAAGAGTTCAAAGCTGCCCTGTACCTTGCAGACTCGATACGCGCCGACCTCAAGCAAGACGACCAGGAAGCAGAGTTTCGGACAAACAAGGAGCTGAAAAGACACGCCGGTCAGCACCTAAAAGGCGGCAAAGTCGACATACAGGCACTCTCCCTCGACAAGAGCGTCAGCTTCCGGCGGAGTGCTTGGCAATGGGTGAAGACCAACAAGCTCTGGCTCTTTGCGTTCATGAGCGCTACTGCGAGCTGCATATATTACCCGTGTCTCCTTTTGAACACCATCCTGATACTTACCATGAGCTTCGCAATGGCTGCGGGCTGGGGCCGGAAGACACGGGCAGTGCTTTCCTGGGCAGCGTTTTTCGTGGGATGGGGAGCTTTCTTGCCTATCATTCTGGCGAATTTCAGAGAATGGTGAAGAAAGAACTTCTTTACATATATGCTAGATAGACTATGGAAGTAAAATGACATTGGGAACAACAATTATGGTACCCTGGACTCAGTATCCAGTGACCCGGATTCGATTGTGCCCTGAGATGTCAACTGGTGATGAGCAGGGTGTAGTACGAGGCAAGATCTTGAACTTGCACCAGTCAGGCAACGACGTGAGTCGTGTGCGCATTTGTTGTCACACTTCTCTTCTACGTTCCGTTTCCAGTGCATACATATGTAAGCCGTTTCACTCTTCGGATATATCTGGGCGGAGAGGAGAAAAGGAACAGGGAAGCACGGATTGATGATTTAGTAGTAGACAAGGCTAAAGTGCAAACTATGTAGACACCTAACTGGAAACGTTCGTAATCATGTTGCTCGAATGATTCAGTGCGAGTTTGGGATAATGATCATATTATAGTATTATCAAAGCACGCTCCCCCTCAAGGTGGTCACTGGGGTGTCTAATGTCTATACCTAGCCCAGAACATGTGTATACCGTTGACCACGTCCCCCCAATCCTTACGCCAGAAGTATCATATCAAAGTCCAAATTATGCCCATGCATACCCATCATTCACACGTGTAGATACCCGAAGCCAAGTAAAACCTGCCACCGTCCAGGACGCCATCGTTGACGCAGGTAACATCGGAGCCCGCGGGGATAGGGATGTCAGTGTAGGCATCACCGGAGCAGTCGGTCTTGCCCGTCCACAGCCTGTAGTTGCAGGCCTTGTCTGGGTTGTGGTGGAGGCCGAAGGCGTATGTGGAGAGCTTCTTGCACGCACCATCGGCCGTCATGGTGCCGCTGCTGACCTTGGTAGCACATGACCCGTTTGCATCGATCACTGCGGAAGTTCCGGAAAAGGTTGGCACACCCTGGTACCAGTCGACTGGCGCCGTCGCTGCCGGGGTGTCCGAGGCGGCCGAGTCGACGGGCATGGCGCTGGTGAAGGTGGCCGCCGCGGCAAGGCTCAGGACTGTGGTGAAGAAACGCATTGTGATGGTTGGTTTTGAGGAAGGTGAAGGTTTTGGGTATAGGTCTGTAGGCAGAGATAATGGCTTTCAGGCTTGAACTTGTGTAACCGAGGAACTGTATTTGTGCACTGTCAAGTGGGCTGCTCTCGAGGAAATTGTTGGGATATTTACGCCTTCTTATACTTTACGATACGAGGTCATCATGCGGTGGCGTGGAGTGATATCTGGATAGGATTCAACAACCCTGAAGCGACGGCATCACTGTGGGATTGGCATGCTCAGCTCATGTGCACTGCCCTGTTGCTCGAGTCCACGGGTGTAAGCAGTCCACAACCAACAATTTTGCCCATCAATCTGTGGTTGGTGTCTCTTTCAGCTTTGTCTGTGACTCGACTTGTGCGATGCAAGGTCCCGTAAGCTTATTTCCCAAGTGCCGTCCCAACAGCTAACCTCAAGCTGGCGGTATGATTAGACACCAGGTTGCCTCCTGCGACTGCGACTGCGACTGCGCCGCTGCAATGCGATGCACTATTTGCGCATATACGGATACGATACGCAGCTTCGAAGGAGCGTCGCTAGTTGCAGTCTGCTTTTTGATGCATGCTCGTGCTTTCGCTGCAGCCAGTCCGATAGCCGAGCAGAGGTTATCTCAGCCCCTCTTCTACTTGAGACTGGTTGAACGAACCATACATGAACCACGTTGTTTTCGTCCTGCGCGGCAAGTCCCGGGTCTCGATGTACGTTCCCAGTCGCGCCATTATGATTTGATGCAAACTGCTTTTTGGCGAGGTTGTGCTCGCCGTTTAGCGGGCTTGTGGCATTCAATGTTGCAAACAGTGGCAGCTGATGTTCAACGTCGTACCCAGGCACAAGCCGTCCATAATTTTTCCCATTGCTGCAGCTCCACATGCTGGCAAACGACGAGGCCTTTCTAGTTTTCTTATTTTGTTTATACGGAGTTGGCCACATCAGATAATTGTTATAGTCGAGATTCTTGATCCCGTCGGGATATTCGTTAATGTTGGCGCGAGAAGCCCAGCAGTATTTCTCCATGGATGCGGCTACTGGAGAACGTGGCGGGGGCTCCGGGCCGAAACGAGGGGAGAAATGCTGATCCCCCTCGAAGTCCAAGGCGAATTCCCCTAGGCTTCTAGCTGAATGTAGAATAGAATCACAACAGCGTAGTATTATAGGTCTCGGCCTAGGCGCGGCACGAAGACGCGGCGAATATGCCGCCGGATTTATTTGCATCTTGCTGTATATATCTGAAGCCCCGGCGATCTCATCATTTACCTGAAATCCGATCGTAATATGGTCACACAGCGTCAATAGCTGATCTCGCACCCCCGGCGAGCGCAAAACGCAGACCTTCGGGCCTTCTATCAGTAGATCCTGCGGCGACGCCGAATTTGAGTAACCACACGATGATACGTGCATGGGAGCTGGGTTTGCTTACACTGGCATGGGGCCCCTCCTTGCTAGCAGGGAAGTCACTGTGGTCCAGCTCGCCGGCCACGTACGGCGAGGGCGACGACTACATCCTGAAGACGGGTTACCTACTCGGCAATGGCAAATTAGGAGGTTCGTTCAGGTGCTTCGATCAAAAAATCCGGTACTCTGTTACATTTTACTGACGCATTTGTGCAGCCATACCCTTTGGGCCTCCTGGCACGGAAAGCCTCATTCTGAATCTAGACTCCTTGTGGTCCGGGGGACCCTTTGAGAACTCGGTACGTCCAAACATCAGCACAGCCTCAAAGCGTGGCGTTTTCTGACTCATCCTAGACTTACACTGGAGGCAATCCTCCAGGGCCCGTCCACCAGTATTTGCCTGGAATACGTGATTGGATATTCCAGAATGGCACGGGCAATGTCTCTGAGCTCCTGGCGCCAATTACCAACTATGGATCCTACCAGACCCTAGGCAACCTGACCGTCAGCCTCGAAGGCGTGGACGACTACAGCAATTATACGAGAAAGCTCGATCTCGATACAGGAGTACACACAACGTCGTGGACAACAAGTGAAGAGGCCTTTGAAACTACTGTGTTCTGCTCATACCCGGCGAAGAGCTGCATCTACAGCCTTTCTGGAGATTCCAGCCTTCCTGCTGTCACAATCTCTATCGGAAATGGGTTGATGAGCGCCGACTTGGTCAATGTTACCTGCGGCACTGGGTACACACGCTTGAGAGGTATCACGCAGGAATCGATCGGCTTGCAATTCGACTCAATTGCTAGAGTGACAGGCAACATCACCTCATCATGCTCGGAGACGGGATCTCTCACGATCACCCCCTCGGCGGGCCAAAGAGCCGTCACAGTTGTCCTTTCCGCCGAATCGAATTTTGACCAGACTAAAGGCAATGCGGAGAGCAACTACTCATTCAAGGGCGAAGACCCCGGCCCGGTCGTCGAGGAGACGACAGCCCTTGCTGCGACCCGGACGTATGAGGATCTACTCCTCGACCACATCCAAGACTATTCGTCATTGATGGGTCTTTTCAAATTGAGCATTCCAGACACTGCTGGCTCGTCCACCATTGAGACATCTGAGCTTGTGGCTCGTTATGCAAAAGGCACTGCCGACCCTTTCTTGGAGTCTCTAATGTTCGACTACTCACGACACCTTCTTGTGTCATCGTCCAGAGAAGGGTCGCTTCCTGCGAACCTGCAAGGTCGCTGGACTGAGCAGCTCACCCCAGCTTGGAGCGCAGACTACCATGGAAATATCAACATCCAAATGAACTATTGGGGAGCTGACGCGACCGGACTGACCTCCCTCTCAAGACCAGTTTTTGAATACATGGCCCAGAACTGGGCTCCGAGAGGAAGCGAGACTGCCCAGCTCTTGTACAATGGCTCTGGCTGGGTCGTGCATAATGAGATGAATATCTTTGGCTATACCGGAATGAAGAATGATGCACAATGGGCGAACTGTGAGTTTTCTATCGTTTCCATGCCACCCATGATCTCGTACTGATCTCTCGACCCCAGATCCTGCCTCAGCAGTGTGGATGATGTTGCATGTCTTCGACCATTGGGATTATGACCGCAATGTCACCTGGCTGGCCGAGACCGGATATCCTCTGCTCAAAGGCGTTGCACAGTTCTGGATCTCACAGCTCCAGGATGATAGCTTCTCCAACGATAACACTCTTGTCGTCAACCCGTGCAACAGCGCCGAACAAGGTCCCACAACGTTTGGATGCACTCACTACCAGCAGCTGATCCACCAACTCCTTGAGGCCGTCCTCAGCACTGCATCGCTTGCCTCCGAATCAGACACCGACTTCCTGAACTCCGCCACCGACGCGCTCTCCTCTCTCGACACCGGTATCCACATTGACCCTGACACCGCATACGGCACTGGCGTCCTCAAAGAATGGAAGGTCCCCGACTCATACTTGTTCAACATCTACCCCCAGCATCGTCACATCTCCCACCTCGTCGGGTGGTATCCCGGAAACACCATCTCCAGCTTTTCCAACGGCTACAGCAACAAGACCCTGCAGGAAGCCGTTCGGGCAAGCCTCGTCGAAAGAGGAGACGGTACCAGTGCGGACGGGAATGGTGGAAACTATGGCTGGCCGAAGGTCTGGCGTGGCGCCTGCTGGGCACGGCTCAATGATTCCTCCAAGGCTCATGAGGAGTTGCAGCTGACTCTGCTGAACAATGTTGCGCCCAATTTGCTGAGTATGTACAGTGGCAAGAACCCGCCGTTCCAGATCGATATGAATTTCGGTTGGGCGGGCAATGTCTTGAGCATGTTGGTGGTGGACTTGCCTCTGCCAAGCGGGAGGGAGGAGGAGACGAGAACGGTGGTCTTGGGCCCGGCGATCCCGACTGCTTGGGGAGGAGGCAGTGTGCACGGCCTCAGGGTCAGGGGAGGTATCGTGGTGGACTTTGAATGGGATGCAGACGGACTGGTCACTAGCAAGAGCATTGCGGGCGGCGAAGCTGAGAAAGTCAGGTTTGTCAATGTGAAGGGAGAAGAGCTGTAGTATACCTAGGTAGCACTCAACATTCAGGCGAGCCGCACAGTATTCCACGATGACATGTGAAGAAACTCAATTGTCCTGATGAATAAACTGCGGCCAAAAAGGCAACACAGGAGATAAAAATGGCAAAGACTTCTGCACTCGAGATTGAACCGAGTGCATACATGTCTATCACACAGATGTGCTGAACACTCAGGCGTCCCTGGCGTTCGAATGCTGGTCTTTAGGTTGAGAACCTGATGAATTCTACTTTTGAGAACGGTCATGCGATTGCTTAGACCACCAGCCCCGGGTACGATGTCAGCTGCTTTGTCCGTTAATATCGACAGAAACGCTGCTCTGGAAGGAAGGAGGCAGGGAAGGCAGGGATGGGGCCCCCAAGTAGGTACCTGCCACCCAGGGTTGGGCCAAAGCTACCTGGGTGCCTTCTTCAGATTCACTTGTTGCCTGTGCTTGCAGCAGGAGCAGTGCCAGATTCAACAGTGACTGGTGGCTGGAGGTAAGGTCTTTGTCCAGTTGCTGTTCCAGGCTACACATCTGATCTGATGCAAGTGTTTGGAAGCTGCAAAATCAGCCCTATTTTCCCACCGTCACAAACGCGCTCCAGGCACCCAGCCTGGTATTTCAAGAAAGGGCAAACTGTTGTGTGCCTGAACCATCTCCCTTCTATCCACTGGACCGATCCCTTTCAACGCGTTCCTAGCCACTGTCAGCCTTGTGCCATCACTTCGACCCACCCCGATTCAAGCCCGTCCAGCTGAACGGAACCGCAAAGAAGATGGGTCGCTGGGGGATGCGCCTTTTCGAGGGCGATCAGGATTTGGACATCGCCATACAGATCAACCAAGCCCTTGGCGACAGCGACGACGTGGACCTTGGCCTCTCCAAGATGATTCACCAAACAGACATGATCTGTCCCCAGGAGACAAGGGAATACTACAAGACGGATGAGTACAAGAGGGAGCTTGATGACATTGTCTCCGATTGCCGCGACGAGCTCGACACCGGAACCGGCGATGAGCTCTTCGAAATCTTCCGCAAGAAAGAGCATGAGCCCGAGGGCAAGTACCGCGTCATACTTGTCGGGGCCATCGTGATGCGAGCTGGAGCCGCAATCAAGAAGGATGACTTCGACCATCTCCGCGACCTTGTCCCCCAGATCCCGTGCCGCGACGGCTTGCACCCTGCGGTGCGACGCATGGACAGCCACCTTGCAGCTCTGGCGATACTGGGCTCCGACATGGACGGTTCTGACAAGGGCTTTCGGCACCCTGGCAAGGTGCAGTTCCTCGCCGCACTTGAGCACTACAAGACTGGCGTGCCTCGAAGCTTCCAAGAGCCAAGGTCAGTACTGTTGTTGGCCTACACAATCATGAAGATGCTGACCAAGAACAGCTGCTACAGCTGTGGCAAGATCGCAGCAGATAATGGCGAGGCGACACTCTCCCAGTGCTCCAAATGCAAGAGAGCCTGGTATTGCAACACTGTGGGTAGTCGAATGACCACTTTCATTGTAATTACCAAGTGCTCTTGCTGACCCGTTGTTTTTGTATAGGCCTGCCAGAGAGCTCATCGGAAAGCCCACAAGAGCGCTTGTATCCCGCCGGAACGCCAATTCTCCATGAATGTTTGACCGACGCCGAAAATGCCTCAAAGCCCTGCTTGCAGCCATCAACATGGTTTGACCCGTCGAGGTCGATGATGATCGACACGGCTCCCATAAACTAAACGGCTCGTACTTGACGAAGGGGGGAAAATCGCAAGAAATCTGTGATGAAGTCGAAAGCGTTGCTACTCTAATTCCTGGTCTACTGCTGCTGCAATTCGGTCGAGGACATTGTCAGAGCGATCTTCAAACGGCAGCGTTTAAGGAACATATGCTCCGGAACTTCGAGGCTACCTGCTGTTTGGAGATGGCCTAATGCGCGTGGTTGTTTCCGGTCGACAAGAAACCTACCTGGGCACGGATGGGAAGTAATGACTCAATTGAGCCCAAGTCACTCATTGGCTGTAATACGTGCACCTTTGGGAAGCTGGGAATGAAAGGCTTGAGGGTGACCGAGTATCAGCCACAGCCATCCAGTCAGTGCTATAATGCTATAATGGTGTCCTGCGTTCCATGTTACACCGTCTACTGCAGTGTCCAGATAAGATCAAGTAGTGAAGAGGGGCCGCAGCTTTATTCGTCAAAGGGTGAATTGAGCTGGCAGGCGAGAATCCTTCCAGACAATGGTCTCCTCCGTTATCCACCAATCCCACCCGGCGGCCATGCCGCTGGACTCTTGCACCGGTGGATGTGGTGGTGTGGAATGTCGTCATCATCCGCGAAGCAAAAGTGAATGTGCGTGTCAGACGGCCCAAAACACCACCGCCCATAGTACGTACACTTGTGACTGGCGTTGCTGCGGTGAATGGGCAGCGCCACGACCACGGTGAAAAACACAGCGGGGGCAATAAAAACTCAAATACAAAATCATTGATGGCATCCATCTTCCTGACTCAACCCAACCGCCAACACCAACCATCAAGACATAACACATTCTACACAACCACTCACCCAGACAAATCAACCACCATCGTGACACTGACACCATGTCTACCGACGGAAACGGCAACACCGACTGCAGCAACATGACCAACTGCTACGACTGCAAGGACAGCAGCAACTGTAAGCATCCAATACCCTGCACAACGCTACTAAAAGGCTTGTTGACTGACACATCCTTTCTTCCCAACCAGGCAATGGATGCAACCGCCTGAACAACTGCAGCAACATGAACAACAGCGCTGTGAGTTGCCGCCAATCTTGCATCCCACTCAATCGCACACTGCTGACCACGGCGACAGGACTGTACCGACTCCAGCAACTGCACCGACTGCACGGTAAATAGACTCCTGGACCTCCCCACTCCCTTGCCTGATATTTGTTCCATCAGCAGCACCATGAGCCCACATATGAACACTTCCTACCCTCGGTGGGAGGTCGACATTGACATTCCACGCCGGTGTTATTCTGTTGCTTCTTGACATGTTCTTCCCATGCTCTTCGTCTTGCTGACACCGTTGTTGGCAGAACCTAGTTAACTGCTCCAACTGCAGCGACTGTTCCGGCTTGACGGGCGCCAGCAACATGCACGGTGTTCACCAGAACCAGCCCGAGCTGTAGGCTTTGGCTAATCACCGGGGAGGCTTCGACTCGGGTATTCTTTTTGGGCGTGCGCATGATGTCTGGACACGGCAGCTTGGGAAGTGAGGGCAGTAGTCTCGGTCAACAATGAGAATGGGCGCTCGCGGGGAGCGCGCGAGACCAAATGCAGGCAGCACTTGCCACGGTACTCGGCCTCGCAGATAGACAATGTCACGAATCAATGAGTGCATCAAGTGAAGAAAATCATCGTTGGTGGTGCTGTGTCGCACCCTAAAAAGCGGAGCAGGCTGCCTGGCACCCAACTATTAAAACGCTCAAGGCATCGATTAAGCCTTGGACATTTCGAAGTGTATTCGAAAAAGACATGTCCAGAAGGTCCCAAAAAATCACAAACCATCGTCTGTAAGCGCCTTGCAAAATCAGTAGCCCTCATCGCTCTCGCGTTCCTCACCCTCCAACGATCCAGCCAGCCCCATCATGTCACTGTCTGACTTGTCTACCTCGTCCTCCTGGTCATCACTGTAGCCGTCGCCGTCGCCATTCACGTCATCTGCTCCGGAGTCGTCGTGGTCGACATGTCGTGGCCGGGCCTGCTTGCTCTCCATGCGGAGTCGCTTCGCCAGCGACATACGCTTCGGCGGCGGTGGGTCATCGTCATCATCATCCGAGCTGCTTTGTTGCTCACTGTCGGAGGAGCCCTGACCTTTCGTCTTGGCGCCTCCGTCCTGAGAATCACTCTCGCCGTCTTGATCCTCCTCGTCGGATCCCTCTTGCACAGCTCGCCCGCGCGACTTCTTTGCCCCAGATGGCTGCTGCACCTCTGCCACGTCTTCATCATCGTCGTCGTCCGAGTCGACAGGTACTGCACGGCCGCGTCTGCGGTCAGCGCGGGAGAGCTGAGGTGCGTCGTCGACGCCCTGCTCGTCTTCATCCTCGGAATCAATGGGTATAGCCCGCGCTCGCCGATTGGCTCCTCTCACGGGCTCTAGGTCCGATGATCCCTCGCCATCATCATCTTCCGAGTCCGAAACAGCCGCACGTGAGCGCCGGTTGGGAGGCAATGGAGACTGCTCCGTCTCAGTAGCACTCTCATCGGAGTCGGTTGCCACCACCCGCCGCTTCGGTCGAGTCGTGCGGGTCTGTGATCCCGACTCATCCTCCGAGTCTGAGGCGGTTGTGACATGATTCCGATCCTCAACCTCCTCGTCGCTTGAGAAATTGGCTGGAGGAAGCTCACCCATCCCGGAGGAGTCATCAATCTCGGAGTCTATCTCGGAGGAGTCGTCGAGTGACTGACTGGAAGATCCATGTGGATATCCATGCGAAGGTCCAGAGTTTTGAAATATAGATTGGGCAAGGTTTCGGGCGAGGGTGTTGTCCGCATTGAAGGGATCAAACGGATCGTAGTCAGGAAGCTCGTCGTCGTCGATCCAATCGCCCTCATACTCACTATCGGTGTCTTCGTCTTCTCCGTAGGGGTCGATGTCGTAGGGGAGGCCCAAGGCCATCGCTCTAACGTTCGTCAAACGACCCAATCTCTTGTCCTCTTTGATCTCGTAGAACTTATCCACGCCGTCCTCGAAGCTGAACCTGATCATGGGCCAAACTTCGATACTCTGGAGTCGTCTGACGGCTTCTGTTTTCTCTTCATCAGAGAGGTCATCGTCGTTCAGCTCTCGCGAGTTTTCGAGAGGGACCTCGAGGCGCCGGCGGCAGTCGACAATCGTAGTGCTCCACCATTGACAGTCCTCTGTTTTCGTAACCTTTTCTTCGGCAAATCCACGGTGATTGTCGAGGTCGGGCCAGCAGAATATGCGGCTGACTGGATCCACTAATCCAGCCTCGCCCTCCTCTTCCGTATCAAGGCGGTATCTGTGGATCTTTTCTGCAACAACCCAATCGTATTCTCCTTCAGGATTATACAACATGTCCTCCTCATCGAGGATGAAGACCCTTCTCGTTTGGGGGAGCAGGTACATGAAGTCCACCAGGTCATCGCCGTAAAGATGAACCAGGTCGGATGGGAACGCAAGGTTCTGCGCGTCGATACCAAGCTCTTGAAACCGCAGAGCTATTCCGCGAAGGAGAATCTCGGCTTCCCACGCGACAAACAAGACGTCCCTCCCCTCGTGATAACGGACGACCTCCCCGCGCGACAATGTGAGCTCATGAGGTGCCGACTTGAGGCCGAGTGCCCGGCTCTCACGGTGGACGGCCATGAGATTTCTCATCGGCGCCGTCTGGCTCTCAAGCTGTGGGCCGGCTACGATGCCGTGCACTACATCGGGGAGGTGGACTGCGCCCGGGGGTGAGATGACTGTGTGCAGGTGGAGCTCCAACACGCGCGGCTCCGATGCCAGGTCAGGGCAGGAGGCGGCCCAGACCATTTCGCGGATCTCGGGCGGAAGCAGCATGAACTTGGGGAAGCTGTATTCGGTGTAGCTGCCATCATGCGAGGTTTGGTCGGCGTCGATATCCGGCTCGGAGCTGCCTTCGGAAGCCTCCAGGTCCAGCAGGCCGTGGTTGCCGTTATCAGAGTCGGATTCGTGCGACTCATCGCCTTCCTCGGAGCCACTGTAGTAGTGCTCCTCACTGTCGGATTCGTCTGACATGACTGCTCTGAAAGGATTGTTTGCAGTGAACAGAAGCCAAACGATGTGATGCGAGGCAGTGCTTGGAAGTAATTTGGTTGGGAAGGGCGAAGTTGAGCAAAGGGAAGAAGTCGGTCGTTGAGGTTAGCTGCAAGGAAGCTGAGACGAGACGCGGCGTGCCATTCCTCGGTTGGCGATGGGGATCTAGCGCGACCCTTGCGCGACTGACAGGGATTTTAAGCCGAAGTTGTAGTGATTACGTAAGTGCCCGTTCCCCAAAACTTAAGCTTTCTCTCCAAAGATCAACCGTCCTTGTGATGTCGGATCTGTTTGCAAGGCTTTCTAAGAGTGGTTTCAAGGCTGAAAAATCCGGTAAATAATATTCAAGATCGATTCAATCGATTTTCGACTGAACTCATAAACTTGACGGCCCCTGGGATGCATTGTGTGATTCACAGTAGTGGTTGGTTTGCCTAGCCTCGGCGCCCGTCAAACGGTTGCGCAAAGACGTTGTGCAGAATGTTTGAGACCACAGCGAGGACGTCCACCACCGCTTGAACCCGGTCTTGTCCATCCCACAAGAGACTTCTTATCATAAATTCCAACTACTTTCGTTTGAACTGCGACGACACGGCATGGCGTCACTAGTTTCAAGCACGCATCGCCTTTCCGAAGGAACACCCCGCGCCAACCTCCAGCCCGAGCGTTGGGTCACCATCACGAAAGCCCTCATGCTACTGGGGACAATTGTCTATTGCATCTTCCAAAACCGGCACTCTTGTTTGTGACAGCTGACTTCGAGATTCGATCAAGGTAACAAGCCCAGAACATGTAAAATTAGACACAAGATCCTAGATATCTCGTCCATGTGTACCTCAAGTGCTGTGCATGGAGAACCTTCAGTGCTCCGAGTTATATAAGCTCCTCCGGAGCGACAATGTTGACCTTATTTTGTGTCAAATGCTGCCGAGATATCCCAGTGTCTCTGCGTACCCTGTGCTTAAGCGGCTTTGCAGGACAGGTTCAAGGTCAGAATTGCTCGTGTTTTCGAGTCGGTAATGCACAATAATTGGTTTTGTCTCCGCGGCGGAGACCCACACATTTAGCTTAGACGACTTGGACTTGTATGATTGAATGTTGGAATGTCATAGTGCATTGAAGACCGTGGGCACAAGGGCGAGATGACAACTGTATTAGAGGCTACTAGCTTGTAGTCCAGGTCGGGTGATCGACCGGATGTTTCAATGCTTTCTCGATTAGGACCCGCAACTTCCTCGTCCATGGAGCATCAGGAAAAGCTGCCTCTGCTGTCACTCGACTGGGACGTCAGGGACGTATCTGTCACTAGCCTAACCTTGGCGTAGCGGGGGAAAGGGAGCTTTGCCATGTGCGTGCACGCTTCCTTGTCTCCGACGACAGCCCTGATGCAGGGCACCCTGGAAGCTGATGACGGCTAAATTCGAACTCCAGCAGGTTAATACCACCGGCTGTAGTCGCCAGTGGGGACCACGAATGCCCAGGCCGGCTACTACCAAGTGGTTTCATTTTGACGATTCGTGGAGAAGAGTCAATTTGGGGCCATATAAATAGGGATAAAGCCATGATCGAATGTTACTTCCGGAACACATTACCAGTTACGAGGAGGCCAAGGACATATATAACACGGGAAAGCAAAACCCAGGTCCTTTTTGAATTTGTACATAGGCAGACTTGAGTTGACCTAGCCATTCGAATCAGACCTCCTCGGATCCCAGAACAAAATCAAAATGCATTACAGCCTTGTTCTTGGCTCTCTTCTTGCGCTTGCCAGTGCGTTCCCAGTATCGGACCCGATTACTATCTTCAACCGAGCCCCAACACCTGGAACAGTCTACACAAGATGCAGCACTCCGAACACTTTAGCTCTGGCATATGATGATGGACCTTACCAGTATACCCAGAGCCTTGTCAACAAACTCAACGCAGCAGGAGCCAAGGGGACCTTCTTCTTTACTGGAACACTCTACGGTATGTGCATTTGGCCGTCACACAAGAGCTGACTACGAGAAATTTGTGTGTTCTGACTTCTTCCAACAGGGTGCATCTACAACCAGGCAGCGGCAGTCAAGTCTGCTTACGAGGGCGGGCACCAAGTCGCCTCGCACACCTGGACGCACGGCCACGTGGGCTCCATGTCATCGTCGCAGCTGACGACGGAGATGACCAAGCTGGAGCAGGCCTTTGTCAACATCTTCGGCAGGAAGCCCAGGTACTTGCGCCCTCCGTACCTCGAGACTGGCGGCAGCGTCCCCTCGGTGGCGAGGACTCTCGGCTACAACATCATCACCAACGACATCGACACCGGTGACTGGAACGGCCAGTCAGCTTCTCAGAGCCAGGCCAAGTTCACACAAGCCGGCGCTGGCGGCAACGGCCACATCCCTCTCATGCACGAGACGTATTCCTCAACTGCTAATGAGCTCACCACGTGGCTCATCAACTGGGCAAAGACCAACAATCTGAAGATTGTCACTGTCGGTAAGTACAAATTGCCTGGCTGAATACCTTCGCTCCTTGAGCTTCGGACGCATCGGTTACTAACGGTGGCACAGCTGAGTGTTTGGGAGACGCCGGCGGCGAATACCAGCCTGGAAACTTCACCGGCAATGGGCAAAACTCATGCTAGATCAGCGAGAGGACCTCGGGATCTACACATGGCATGGCACAGGGAAATCCCACTTTTGACAACGAGATGGATGCTTTCGTGTACCCCAGAACTAGTAGGGCAATGGCGCGGCTGCTTCTCTCGAGACTGTTCAAGCCAGAACTCTCGTGGCTTTTGGTCATGCCAGTGTCTCTCCGAATCAATTACCCTAGGGCCATTCGATAGCTCGTGTTAAAAATAGGGTTGAATCTTCTATGATGTGATCCTCGTACTAAGCAGTTCACTGTTGGCGGTGTGTGAGAAGGATTTATTTATTTCGGAGTGTATTGAAATCGTGTCCTGGGCTTAATCGCGACCAGCTTACGCTGAGCCTCTTCGCCGATAGTCATGGCGTTGGTAGATCAGCGTGCGCTAGGAAACTGTGACGACGCGGCCTACCGACAGGCCATTTTTCCGCCAGGAACCGGACCAGGACGTCCACCACGGCCTCACCGTCTTCGCACTCTAATCTTGAAGCTTTCTCGGCCTCAGGGCGGGTTTCTGACTGAGAACTGGAAGGCTCATCCGCGCCGAAGATTCTCATAGTCTCTTGACTTTTGAACGTGTCAAACTCAAAATGCCCCTGCAGCGTGAGCACCCGACCTGGTTGGTAGATTCCTGGGACTTTGCAATGTTCCGTGGAACCCAACAGCATCCATGGTTCCGGTAGCGAGAAGTCTGGTGAGGGCGTAACAACTTCATCGGCATGCACGAACTCAAGGTAAGCCTGTCGGGGAACGACACAGCCCACACGTGATGAGCCGCTGTCATCTTCACTCTCGCTCTCAGGGGTTGGTAGCCGGTTGGGTAGTCGCAGACAATTATCTCCAAGAGCCGAAGACCCAGCATGAGTAAATGCATCCCTGAACTCGTCTGTAAACTTGACTTCATTCACCCCAATCTCCCACCCGCTGGGACGTTTCGCGACGTGCACCCCATGATCTTTCAGCAAAGCCTGGCAAATGATATGGTGGCCGAAGCAGCTGCCGAATAATTTGACCTCTGGATGCTTTGTGTAAACCATAACGACGTATTCTTCCAGTGTCTGAATCCAGGCTTCATTGTCGTATGAAGATGCTGCCGACGCAGTGATAAAAACAGCGTCCCAGTCGTCTAACGAATCCGGATATTCGCCTGTGACAACATTGTAGACCGAGTGTACGATAGATAATTCATCATACGTTCGATCCGCCGCAGCGAGCAATTTCCGGTGTAGTATGTCACCGAACGTGCCAAGATTGGCATACACATTTGGGACTGATGTGTCGGCGTTGAGCATTGCCACACGGAGGCAGCGGGTTCCCAGCGCCATCATGCGAGACTTATGTAGACAAGGAATCGAGAATATATAGAGGCTTCACTCGAGGTTCGTTGTTGGGAAGAGGGTTCTGAGGTCTTCATGAACTGTGGTTTGTAACCGACTGTCCAATGTATCCTTGTAAGGCATGGTACGGGCTCGACTTTCACGTTGATCCTACTGCGGAGAGCTTCAAAATACAAACAGAGCGTACAAGTTGATAAATATCATTATATTCACGGAAGGGACGGAGATCAGGAGTCACCGCCAGATTAGTGGAGTCTGCTATAGGGGACGCTCCACCATGTATCTCAGGCGTGGGGCTGGAAGGAAACGCGCCCGTCGAGCTTGGGAGAGGACCCATAGAACAATTTCGGGACTTGTCTGGCTTGCCATGTCTCGGTGACTCGTTGAACAGCGGGAGATTTGTGAATTCCAAGGGGCGTTCGGAGTGTGTACGTGTGGGCGACGGAATGAAGGCGTCGAATCGCGACCGCCGGTCCGGCGCCGTAGGACTGGATCGGAGAATAGAATCTGTCTGGTGTCAGGCTGAGTAGAAATGCTGCTAGGTACCTAGGTAGGAGGTATGAGGAATAGCCTCTGGGGCTCTCACCGAAGGCCTGGAAAGGTGTGCCGGAGAAATGCGACCGACGTCGCGTGCAGCCGAAGCTGAACAAGACATTAAAGTCCCTGCGCATGCCGCGAAAGGTGACAGGTCTTGTAGTGCGTAGGTGGTCAAAGTGCCAGGGTCGAGGTTTGGGTTGAATTGGCTTCCTTGGGGACAATCAGATGTGGGGTGGACGAGGGACACTGTTGTGTTTGTCGTCAGGGCCTGCGATATCTCGGGGCTGCCTCGCCTGCCCCAAGCGAGGGCTGCCTCAGGACTGATCAGCTGACCGGATGATGTCGCTGGAGGAAACTTGAGCCTAACCAGACCGCATCTGATCATTGTTCACCAGATCCCTATATGCAACGCTTAAGGATCCGATCAAAATTTGCATCAGATCCTTATGGTAGATATGTCACGCATCGGATCAATTTTCCATCAGATCCCTATATCTGGCACTTAAGGATCAATTTTCCATCAGATCCCTATATCTGGCACTTAAGGATCGGATCAAAACTTTATCAGATCCCTCATAAGCATCCGATGGGAGTTTTGATCAGATGCTTAAGGAAATTATATAGGGATCTGATGGGATCTGATCCGATCCCTATGAAATACCGCTAAGCATCGGATGAAGTTTTTTTGATCAGATACTGGTCAGATGCTTAGGGAGGTTATATAGGGATCTGATGGGATCTGATCCGATCCCTATATAATACTGCTAAGCATCGGATGAAGTTTTTTTTGATTAGATGCTTAGGGAGGTATGTATGGGATCTGATCAAATCTGATCCGATCCCTGTGAAATACTGCTAAGCATCGAATGAAGTTTTTTGATTAGATGCTTAGGGAGGTATATATGGGATCTGATGAGATCTGATCCGATTCCTATGAAATACTGCTAAGCATCGGATACCAAATAGCACCATGGAGAAAGTATCTATACCTAGGTAAGCTGCTTTAGATCCGGTATATAGACCACCTTGGTATTGTATTCATGTGAGAAGCTACCTGAGTAGGACGAGAACCTCGCTTACATGACTGTGATGTCAGCCACAGGACAGATCTTCACTCCACGCCCATTCTGCCGACTGAACCCGTCCAATCCTTCTGAACTGAGGAGAGGAAGAGCTTTCGGCGGTGGGCACGAGCGCAATTCCGTAGATCTGTGGCCATGACCCAATCCTCGCGCAAGCGATGCAGTAGATTGTCTCACTTTGCTCACTCAACACATCGAAGACGACAGTTCCCAGACTCCAGGGCTCACTTCAACGCCGGCCACGCAACCGAATAAAGCAGAGCTCGCTGGGTCACCAGCTTCACCATGAGCCTCTACAACGCGCCTCGATGAGAACGTACGAAATTTGCCCCTGATGCGCATGAAGGAGCCTTCCTCGACTCGGCCAAAGACGTCAACCCCGCCCCGTTTGATGGACACCTCGATAACGTTTGCCAGCGCTTCAACCTTGTCATGTGGCAGGTACCAACTCCATTTGACTGGCGCGATGACTGACGACCACGACCACGATGGGCCTGTATACTTTGCAGGCCGCCGGGGCGTGGAGTTTTTGTCCAACGTCTTGTTATTGTGAGGAGTGTCAATATCCCATAGAAATCTGATGATTCCATGTGCTTCGAATACCCCGGCCTCATAGGCTCCTGGGGTGAATTGTGCAAACACTCAGGCAATACCAGATATGGCGGGTAATGTATCTTCTTGCTTCGCCAGGCTGCACCGAGTGTACAGCTTTACTAGACGCAGCCACTCTGCGGCTATTTACAATTCATCGTCGAGGGTACTAGGTCTGGTGCTTAACCTTCCCTTTGGCAGGCCAAGTCGATTGTTGTCGATATCAAATACCCTTTTCTGTCCAATGAATGGCATGGGATCATCCCCGGGAAACCTAAGAGAAGACTTCGACTTGTGACACTCCCACACAACCGTATCTCCAGAGAAATACGCAACACGTGGGGACAGCTCGCGTTCTTGCAAAGTCCAGCCTCGTCCTTGGAGTGGATCCACGTGGAGGTGGCTGTCAGACCAGCTGAACACACGGCATCTTCTTCCGTCGGCTGTCGGCGCCATGGGAACGTCGACGTAGGTCCACGGCATGTCACAAGAGACGCGGCAGCCCTTGCTCCAATTTGAGGACGCAGAAGCAGCTAGGGTGGCGCAAAAATTTGAGTAGACATCGGCCATCTGGGCCGCCTCGGCCTCCCAATCTTCCTTGGAGTCCTGGATGATCCAGAGAGAGTCGACCCACAGGAATCGAATGTTCAGCTGCCGGGTGATGCTGACTGCGTCTTTGAAAGTCTGTGTGAGATGCTTCAAGGGAATCTCCTGCAGATGACTTTTTCGTGTTGCTCCTCGGGTCGTAGCAGTCAGCGGCATGTTCTTGCCCCAGCAATGGCTCAAGGCAATATAGTCCTGAGATTCAACGCCCAGGCCATGAGTCTCGAGCAGCTTCACACTTTCGCCCTCCACGCCAGCAACATCGACAACTCTCGACGGCAAAAATGCCGGAATAGATGGCGAGCATTCAGGATGGTTCTTGCGGCACTCCACGATCCATTTGCTGATCATGGCGACTCCCATGCTGTTGATGCTTGTTGCATCAGGCTGCCACCCATCTTTCCAACCGCGCGGAATCTCGCTTGCCCTGATGGTGCCGGAAGCACCAGGGAGACGGTCCCCAGCCACCCAGATATATCTCATTCCGGCGGCTCCAGCAGTTGAGCTTACTTCGACCTCGCCTGGACGCGAAATTGGCTGCCCATCTAGACCGACTTCCCCACGCTCGGTCTGATGTTTCGAGATGCTTTCGAGTATTATCTGGCACAATCTGCAGCCGGACTGTGCCGAAGCCGCCAAGGCGCCGCAGTCAGCCTGATGGCGAGTCCGAGATAGATTCAGTCTCCCTCCCACGTCAGTGCCGAAAGTCGTGGTTTGGTGAGAGATGCAGTAGGTACAGAACTCGACGGTCATGATGTGCTTCCAAGCTTCGCTTGCTATCGGGAATAGAGAGGCAATTCTAATGCTGTCGTTGGATGCTGGTTTGTGTTAGAATTCAAAAATGCTAGCAGAGTGCAGATTACGAGGCTTATATATATTTTAACAGTTTGTGATGCAAATGCTGATGAACAACGACTTCTGGGTATCGACTATAAATTTCCTCAGCGCACAAGGCGGGGGAATCCTATTACGCCACATGCCTGTAAGCCCATTACCACTTAATATCTCGTGGTACACAAAGTGGCAGACCCATTGCGCCACACATGCATCCACACAATTGACGATCTCATGCATTGATCGGCATCGTAAGAATACCCATGTGGTTGCTCATAACAATTTGAGCATAATTGATGTTCTTGGATGTGGTCTATAACGCAAGGCTCATGGTACTTTTACTCACCAATGTTAGAAGCTGATTGGTCTTCCCTCCGAGCCTCGCAGCGGTCGCCTGGGCCTGTGACTGAGGTGCAATAAGTGATTGTTGCTTTTTGAATCTCGATCATGTTGGCCTTGTGATGCTGAATCTATTCGTTAGGTCGAGAAAACGGAAGGCTATTTGGAAGCGCCCCTGAGTCCGATTTTATAATAAAGGGTCTTCGCAACTAGAACCAAGTAGCAAGTTGATAACTTCACGCATGAAGTTGCTCTCCAAATGACTATCAGTGGCAGCAGTAATGTCGTACTTCTAGCCAACAATTACACATAACAATGATTTTATGGCGGTAGTATTGCTGATGCACACCTGAAGCCTCCTGGAGTCTAGCAGGACAACCGTCTGTAGGCTCCTGTGGGATATGCTCCTGCGGGATAGCCTCCTCTGGGATATCCTCTTATGTAATAGCCTCTTATAAGTAAGCCTCCCATAGGATAGCCTCCTATAGATTAGCCTCCCATAGGATAGTCTCATATGAGACAGCTTCCTATAAGACAGCCTCCTACTAGTATAGATTAGCCTCCTGTAAGACAGCCTCCTATGAGACAGCCTCCTCTGGGATACCCTCTTATAGGATACCCTCCTCTGGGATGCCCTCCTCTGGGATATCCTCCTGTAGCACATCCTCCTATGGGACAGCCTGGTGTGAAGCATCCTCCTCTGGGACATCCTCCTCTGGGACATCCTCCTCTGGGACATCCTCCTCTGGGACAT